>PRKT01000012.1:1690278-1747157 GCA_003671525.1 Saccostrea glomerata
TTTTTTTTTTTTTGGGGGGGGGGGGTGGTTGAGGTACAACTTCCCTGAAATTTTTTTTTTTGACAAACTGAAAAAGAAAAAAAATATTCTAAACTCGTACATTCCATTCTCAGGGAGGGGAGTGTATTTACGAAAGGGTGTGTGTATGATAATTTCTATCTTTTAGATACATTTGAATATTAAGATAGTTTCACTGCCCATACAAGTATTGTACCAAAAATTGTGTGCTTGTGAGAGGGTGGGATCAACTGGCTTTTTAATTAACGTATTGTACCCTAATTTTATTAAGCCAAATTAGAGTCTGAGTTCTGACACTAAGTCTGTATATAAGCCTTACTTATTGAAATGGATTGAACCAGGTAATTGAAATTGGTATAAAATCCGAGAAAGCTGAGTAGATCAGGAATCTGCATCATGTTTTCAGCTTAGTCAAATGTACATCACTCTTTATTTATTTCAAATTCGATATACATTTGTACATTAGGGCACATCATGTTTGGTTGAAAAACAAGGGAGTTATAGCCATTTAAAGTTTAAGCCAATCAGATTGCAGCGCACGTGCATGCGTGTGTTTTCATGACAATTATTATATATCATATTGTAGGACATCTTAAAGTATGCCAATGTTTTAAATTTCAAAGCATGTAAAAAACGGAAAAAGATATTGAGATTTTTGTTTCAGCCAATCAGAGCAAAGCGCACGTGCACACACGTGCAGGCATGTGAATAGTGACCATACCATCTTGTAGGAGTCCTTTTTATCTATCTATGTTCTAAATCCCATGCTGTTTGGTTGAAAAGCAAGGGAGTTATAGTCATTTAAAATTTCAGCCAATCAGATTGCAGCGCACGTGCATGCGCGTGATTTCATGGAAAATTTTATATATCATATTGTAGTACATCCTAATGCATGTCTATGTTATAAATTTCAAAGCATTTCATCATAAAACAAAAAAGATATTAAGATTTCTGTTTTAGCCAATCAGAGCAAAGCGCACGTGCATGCGCGTGAGTTCATGCAAATTTGATCAGGTGATCTTATCTACACAACTAATATATCTTTATATAATGAGTTTCAAAACATTTTATCAAAAAATATAAAAGTTACAACCATATTAAATATATCAGTCATTTTACTCGTTGCACGTGCAAGCGTATGCGCGCAAAATGACCTTCGTTCGGCACATCTACACAACATGCCTATTAACCCTAAAAAGGTTTTAACTCAGTTTGGTGAACAGTTGCTGAGAACACTTCCGGACAAAAAAGTACCGGAGAAGAAATAAGAAGAAAAAAGAACTAGTGCTAATTGTAACGGGGACCGTTACAGATGTTCCCCAAACGCTCCCCAACTCCCTTTTGGTGCGGCCATATTCCCTCTAAGCTTCATTAAATAGGACAAAATCTATGCATTTGAGACTTGAACAACGCCAAGTTCATTCAAATTTTAGCATTGCACGCGTGCGCATGTGAATGCATGTGCGTAATGACCATATCATCTTGTCTACACAATCTATACATTTTAATATACTAAATATTATAGTATTTAATTCAAAAGTATTTAAAAATACGCTCATTCAAGTGTATTTTTGATTTAAATCATTTCACGTGCACGCACGTGCATACATGAGCATGGTGTCCATATCTAATTGTAGAAGTCCATTACATCTCTCTCTGTTCTAAATCCCGCTCCGTTTGGTTGAAAACCAAAGCAGTTATAGCTGTTTAAAGTTTCAGCCAATAAGATTACAGCGCATGTGCATGCACGTGATTTTATGACAAATGCTATATATTATGTTGTAGGATATATTAATGCATGGCTATATTCAAAATTTCATAGGATTTCGTCGAAAAACAAGAATGATATAGAGACTTTAGTTTCAGCCAATCAGAGCAAAGCGCACGTGCATGCGCGTGAGATCTTGCTATTTTGATCATGTCATCATGTCTATACTACTAATAATAATCAAATTATGAGTTTCAAAGCATTTCATCAAAAAATAAAAAAGATAGGGCTATATCTATTATATTGATCATTTCACGTGTTGCACGCCCACGCTCTTGCAAGCACATGGGCGCAAAATGACCTTGATTCCACAAATCTACATAACATGTCTACTGACCCTAAAAACGTTTTACCTACATCGGATGAACAGTTTCCAAGATCACTCCCGGACAAAAAAGTACCCAGGAAGAAGAAGAAGAAGAACTAGAAAGTCTGCTATTGCAAGCAATAGCATATGTCGCCCCGTACTGGACAAGGCTTTCATTTTTAGAAGACCTTAATTGGGTACATCCCACTAATTATTTTTAGAATCGGTAGGAGAAGAAAGTAGTGCAGGAAAAAATTACAAGTTCCTAAATTTGCAGACTTGCATAAAAGAAATTGGGCAGATGTACTGAACTGAGCCTCATACTTGTTAATTGACATTATCTTTCCTACCAAAAAAGCTTGGGAAATGTTATTTATTAAGAAGATCAGCCGAATTATTTTGTGTATTATAACGCTAGTGAGAACTCTGAAATTTCCCTACTTTCACTTTCATTTTTAGAGGTTCTGCCGGAAAACGAATCTGACATGCCACATTCAATTCGAGCATTTCTGCATTGCACAGGGCTGATGTTTCTTATGAGATGATAAATCATGTGTAAACTTTCTCAGTTTAGCGGAATCATGAACATTTTCGGCGAGATGAATGTTTTGTTTGCAGTAGTGATCAAGGCTTCGCGCACCTGTAGGAGCGGATCCAAGGATTTATGAATGAATAAAAACTATGGAAATAACGTACCAATTTTCTAATTTATACTTGCACTATCTAATGAAATTAATGATATACAAGTAATAGATATACAAAAAAAAGCAAAATGCTAATAAATGCAGCTGACAATCGTTATTTTTTTTATATAGATAAAATAAAATAATTATTAAATCTAGAGACAAGACAGAAGAAGAATGAAGGTTGGCAAACTATGAAATCACATCAGGAGAACTGAATTTTATGAATGAAACTTTTAAAACGTTACTTGTAAGTTGTATATGTTAGATATGTGTATTCTAACTGGCAGTGCGCTTCAAAAGGGGGGGGGGTCGTCTTGAACATAGTACCTTACGTTTGAACGGTAAGGGCTAGGGCTTTCGTATTTCAAATATGTAATCCTTGTGAAAAGAACTTTTATTGGACACGAAGAACTTTGACCCTTTGACCTAGACCTTGGAGAACACATGTGTACATCTTAACCTTTTTTCTGTTTCGTTTCTATGACAACTGTGAGCGACTCATTACAATTATTTTAAAAGTAAAAATCACTTTGACACATTGCAAGGAATTAACATTGAAAGTTTCAAAACGATTGCTTGAGTAGTTATTGAGAAAATCGAAATTAAAGAATTTTAACATTCCCCTGGTTTCCATGGCAATAATCGAGTATTTGAAAATTTTAAATGCAAGGCGCACAACTACAGATACTAATCATTAAAATAAAAAGAGTTTCATTACGAACGTTTAAGGGACCAGAGAGAACACTCTCGGACAAAATTCGTCGCTTTTTACAGGTTTCCATGGCAACGGTAGACATATTGGAACTGAACGACCTCACTGCACAACTACAACCAGTGATCGTCCTTTGAGGAAAGTTTCAGGAAGATTGCCCCAGCCATCTCCGAGAAACAGCCTGGATAAAAAAAACATGCGTACAATATCAATATGTCGTCCCCGACTTCGTTCGGGGCGACATAATAACTCCTGAATTTTTCACATCAATAACTCCTGAATTTTCCCCTTCAATTCGAGCATTTCTGCATTGTACAGGGCTGATGTTTCTTATGAGATGATAAATCATGTGTAAACTTTCTCAGTTTAGCGGAATCGTGAACATTTTCGGCGAGATGAATGTTTTGTTTACAGTAGTGATCAAGGCTTAGCGCACTTGTAGGAGCGGATCCTAGGATTTATGAATGAATAAAAACTATGGAAATAACGTACCAATTTTCTAATTTATACTTGCACTATCTAATGAAATTAATAATATACAAGTTATAGATATACAAAAAAATGCGAAATGCTAATAAATGCAGTTGACAATCGTTATTTTATATATAGATAAAATAAAATAATTATAAAATCTAGAGACAAGACAGAAGAAGAATGAAGGTTGGCAAACTATGAAATCACATCAGGAGAACTGAATTTTATGAATGAAACTTTTAAAACGTTACTTGTAAGTTGTATATGTTAGATATGTGTATTCTAACTGGCAGTGCGCTTCAAAAGGGGGGGGGGTCGTCTTGAACATAGTACCTTACGTTTGAACGGTAAGGGCTAGGGCTTTCGTATTTCAAATATGTAATCCTTGTGAAAAGAACTTTTATTGGACACGAAGAACTTTGACCCTTTGACCTAGACCTTGGAGAACACATGTGTACATCTTAACCTTTTTTCTGTTTCGTTTCTATGACAACTGTGAGCGACTCATTACAATTATTTTAAAAGTAAAAATCACTTTGACACATTGCAAGGAATTAACATTGAAAGTTTCAAAACGATTGCTTGAGTAGTTATTGAGAAAATCGAAATTAAAGAATTTTAACATTCCCCTGGTTTCCATGGCAATAATCGAGTATTTGAAAATTTTAAATGCAAGGCGCACAACTACAGATACTAATCATTAAAATAAAAAGAGTTTCATTACGAACGTTTAAGGGACCAGAGAGAACACTCTCGGACAAAATTCGTCGCTTTTTACAGGTTTCCATGGCAACGGTAGACATATTGGAACTGAACGACCTCACTGCACAACTACAACCAGTGATCGTCCTTTGAGGAAAGTTTCAGGAAGATTGCCCCAGCCATCTCCGAGAAACAGCCTGGATAAAAAAAACATGCGTACAATATCAATATGTCGTCCCCGACTTCGTTCGGGGCGACATAATAACTCCTGAATTTTTCACATCAATAACTCCTGAATTTTCCCCTTCAATTCGAGCATTTCTGCATTGTACAGGGCTGATGTTTCTTATGAGATGATAAATCATGTGTAAACTTTCTCAGTTTAGCGGAATCGTGAACATTTTCGGCGAGATGAATGTTTTGTTTACAGTAGTGATCAAGGCTTAGCGCACTTGTAGGAGCGGATCCTAGGATTTATGAATGAATAAAAACTATGGAAATAACGTACCAATTTTCTAATTTATACTTGCACTATCTAATGAAATTAATAATATACAAGTTATAGATATACAAAAAAATGCGAAATGCTAATAAATGCAGTTGACAATCGTTATTTTATATATAGATAAAATAAAATAATTATAAAATCTAGAGACAAGACAGAAGAAGAATGAAGGTTGGCAAACTATGAAATCACATCAGGAGAACTGAATTTTATGAATGAAACTTTTAAAACGTTACTTGTAAGTTGTATATGTTAGATATGTGTATTCTAACTGGCAGTGCGCTTCAAAAGGGGGGGGGGTCGTCTTGAACATAGTACCTTACGTTTGAACGGTAAGGGCTAGGGCTTTCGTATTTCAAATATGTAATCCTTGTGAAAAGAACTTTTATTGGACACGAAGAACTTTGACCCTTTGACCTAGACCTTGGAGAACACATGTGTACATCTTAACCTTTTTTCTGTTTCGTTTCTATGACAACTGTGAGCGACTCATTACAATTATTTTAAAAGTAAAAATCACTTTGACACATTGCAAGGAATTAACATTGAAAGTTTCAAAACGATTGCTTGAGTAGTTATTGAGAAAATCGAAATTAAAGAATTTTAACATTCCCCTGGTTTCCATGGCAATAATCGAGTATTTGAAAATTTTAAATGCAAGGCGCACAACTACAGATACTAATCATTAAAATAAAAAGAGTTTCATTACGAACGTTTAAGGGACCAGAGAGAACACTCTCGGACAAAATTCGTCGCTTTTTACAGGTTTCCATGGCAACGGTAGACATATTGGAACTGAACGACCTCACTGCACAACTACAACCAGTGATCGTCCTTTGAGGAAAGTTTCAGGAAGATTGCCCCAGCCATCTCCGAGAAACAGCCTGGATAAAAAAAACATGCGTACAATATCAATATGTCGTCCCCGACTTCGTTCGGGGCGACATAATAACTCCTGAATTTTTCACATCAATAACTCCTGAATTTTCCCCTTCAATTCGAGCATTTCTGCATTGTACAGGGCTGATGTTTCTTATGAGATGATAAATCATGTGTAAACTTTCTCAGTTTAGCGGAATCGTGAACATTTTCGGCGAGATGAATGTTTTGTTTACAGTAGTGATCAAGGCTTAGCGCACTTGTAGGAGCGGATCCTAGGATTTATGAATGAATAAAAACTATGGAAATAACGTACCAATTTTCTAATTTATACTTGCACTATCTAATGAAATTAATAATATACAAGTTATAGATATACAAAAAAATGCGAAATGCTAATAAATGCAGTTGACAATCGTTATTTTATATATAGATAAAATAAAATAATTATAAAATCTAGAGACAAGACAGAAGAAGAATGAAGGTTGGCAAACTATGAAATCACATCAGGAGAACTGAATTTTATGAATGAAACTTTTAAAACGTTACTTGTAAGTTGTATATGTTAGATATGTGTATTCTAACTGGCAGTGCGCTTCAAAAGGGGGGGGGGTCGTCTTGAACATAGTACCTTACGTTTGAACGGTAAGGGCTAGGGCTTTCGTATTTCAAATATGTAATCCTTGTGAAAAGAACTTTTATTGGACACGAAGAACTTTGACCCTTTGACCTAGACCTTGGAGAACACATGTGTACATCTTAACCTTTTTTCTGTTTCGTTTCTATGACAACTGTGAGCGACTCATTACAATTATTTTAAAAGTAAAAATCACTTTGACACATTGCAAGGAATTAACATTGAAAGTTTCAAAACGATTGCTTGAGTAGTTATTGAGAAAATCGAAATTAAAGAATTTTAACATTCCCCTGGTTTCCATGGCAATAATCGAGTATTTGAAAATTTTAAATGCAAGGCGCACAACTACAGATACTAATCATTAAAATAAAAAGAGTTTCATTACGAACGTTTAAGGGACCAGAGAGAACACTCTCGGACAAAATTCGTCGCTTTTTACAGGTTTCCATGGCAACGGTAGACATATTGGAACTGAACGACCTCACTGCACAACTACAACCAGTGATCGTCCTTTTAGGAAAGTTTCAGCAAGATTGTCCCAGCCATCTCCGAGAAACAGACTGGATAAAAAAAACATGCGTACAATATCAATATGTCGTGGCGACATAAAAATAAGAAACAGAGTAAAAACAATATGTCTATATCTATTTTAAATTTAATGGGTGAGTATCTAGAAAACAATGTCTCAGAACTTACAGTACTTTGATTTTTACTACAAAAAATATCCTTTCAGTCCTTGCGGTACATGTGCTTTTATTTATATTGGACGACGAAAATAGCTTCCATAGGTTACTTATTGAATGCATTGATGTTTATGTGTAGAAAAACATGCCAGTTTATACTACATGTACACTGTAGTGAGAAAAAGGTTGGTAAGTAAAAAGAGGCCTCTCAGTACTTTAAGTACTTTGATTTTTATTGCAATTTTAAGTCGTCAACCTAATATATATGAGACTATGTGTATTGATTTTGTATGAAGAGAAATATGTAAACATAACCTTCATGTAATTTAAAGTAAAAAATGCTCTGTTAGTACTTTCAGTACTTTGATTTTATAAATGCAAAACGAAAGTAGCTGAAATCTACAAAACGCGTGATCTAAACTTAAAACAAATTATATATTTGGCTTCTATGGATCTATCTCTATTATGCCTAGAAATATCTTGAAAAAATATTAAAAAACAAAAAAGTCTAAAATTGACCGAAACACAAATTCACTTCCGGTGCGGACAGGAAGTACTAAAAACACACGAAAACTACTTCAAAACAAGGACAATGTCATATTATAAAACTTCTGTAAATTTCACATCTTTACCTCAACTCGTTCTCAAGAAAAATTCTGGACAAAATGTCATATAAAAATTGGAAATTCGACCATAACTTCGGACCGGAAGTAATTTTTTCAAAAAACGGAATTTTATATATAATCTTCATATATCAGCCTACTATCATGTGAAATATTGTCGAAATCTATCCAACCATCTCTTCGAAATCGCGCTCACAAAATTTGGGAGGAATAATAATAATAATAACTAGACTCTTGTTGCCATGGCAACAAAAAAGTCTTCCGTTCCTGTAGGATACCGTTTTTTTTATATTTGTACGTAGAGAAACGTGTAGATCAGGTAATAAGTTAAAAAACTGTACAGTAACTAAGTTTGTCCTCCGGGTACTTGCAGTCCTTTGATTTTTACTACAAAAAATGAATGTATCTCTTGTCCTTATTTATGATAATGTAAGCATGCATTTTTCATTAAGAAGCATATTTTAACTTTCTTCAAATTAAAAATCTAAATGGGGAGTATCTAGAAAACAACGTCCCAGACCTTAAGGTACTTTGATTTTCACATCAAAAATGAAAGAACCCACCGCATTTGATATATACACATCACAAATTATAATATGTGTATGAATTGAATTTTGCATTCAACGAAACATTTACATGTATATTGTATATATAAGTCAAAGTAAAATTAAATAGTCAATAGCCTTACAGTCTTTGTGGTACTTTGATTTTTCTTGAATGATGTAAATAGCTTCCATAGGTAACTTATTGTATGCGTTGATGTTTATGTGTAGAAAAACGTGCCTTTTTATACTACATACATGTACAGTGTAGTAAGAAAAAGGTTGGTATCTATAACAGTCCTCTCGGTACTTCAGGTACTTTGATTTTTATTGCAATTATGTAATCTTGTTCCTAATATAAATGAGACTGTATGTATTGATTTTTGTATGCTGAGAAACATATAAACATAGCTTTCATGTAATTTAAAGTAAGAAATGTCCCGTCAGTACTTTCAGTACTTTGATTTTATAAATGCAAAACGAAAGTAGCTGAAATCTACAAAACATGAGATTTGATTTAAAAACAAATTATATATTTGCCTATTGTGGATCTACCTCTATTATGCCTAGAAATATCTTGGAAAAATATTTCAAAAACAAAAAAGTCTAAAATTGACCGAAACATAAATCACTTCCGGTTCGGACAGGAAGTATCAGAAACACACGCGCACTACTTCAAAACAAAGAGAATGTCATGATCAAATACTCCTGTAAAATTCACATCTTTATCTCAATTCGTTCTTGAGAAAAATTCCGGCCAAAAGTCCATTCAAAAAATAGAAAATCGGCCATAACTTCGGACCGGAAGTGAGATTTTCAAAAAACGGAATTTTCATATAAACTTCATATATTTGCCAACTATCCTGCTGAAAATTGTGAAAATCTATCCAACCATCTCCGAGTAATCGCGCTCACAAAATTTGGGAGGAATAATAATAATAATAAAAAGAAACAATACAATCACTATAAGTCTTCCGTTGTGAACGGAAGACTTAATAAAAAGAAACAATACAAACACTATAAGTCTTCCGTTGTGAACGGAAGACTTAATAATAATAAAAGTGAAAAAGAAACAATAGAACTAGGAGACTTATTGTTCACAGAACAATAAGAGGTCTTTCCACCTTCTTTGAATTTCAATTTCATTTAATATTCATCTCTTTAAAATTATATTTCATCAAAAAGAAACCAGGAATGGCTTAAAAGAAGAAAGAAAATAAAAAAATTAAAAAATTTGGAGGTGACCTTGACCTTTGACCTTCAAGTTATATTCAAGGTCAAAGGTCAAGGGTCACAATGTAATTAGTCCTATGCCTCTATGACTTATAGTTTTAAAGTCATAAGGTTTAATGGTAAGCACAAAAGCATTTAAGGGCAGTAACTCATTCAAGGATTCACCAGATCCTTTCGCACTTTAACATAAAAGTTGTGTTTAAAGTTCCTTAAGACATTAGTGAATGTTTTATGTCTCTGCGGTTTACAGTTTCAGAGCAATAGCAATAACAAGGTTTTTCGCACAAAGGGCTATAACTTTTAATAGGGTAAATCTTGAGGGACAAGAATGAAATGTTTGAAACAGTTTTAAGAGTACATATAAATGATGCATAGACATTAAGTATATGTTGAAAGACCAAAAAAGATATAAAAAATGCTAAATTTTTCATTTTTGGAATGACCTTGACCTTTGACCTTTGCATAAATTTTAAGATCAAAGGTCAATGAATTTTATGCAGTTGGTCTCATGTCTCTGCAACTTCTCATTTTGAAAATTTTTAAGTATTTGTGAAATTCAAAAAGTTTCAGGGGCAATAACTCATTGAAGGGGTCTCCGAATACTTTCGCAATGAATAGATTGAAAAGTCTTCTTAATTAGTCAAAGACATTGGTGAAGGTTATATATCTCTACGGTTTACGGTTTCAAAGGAGTAGCGATAACAAGGTTTTTTGTGCAAGGGGTAGGAACTCCGAACAGGGTCATAGTTAATAGTAAAGGCATCAAACTTTCCATATGTTTCAATGACCTTTACGATGAACAAAAAATCTTTTCGATAAACCTCGAAACAAAAAATCAGCGGAAGAAAAATAATAATAAACAGAACAATTTCAATAGGTCTTTCCACAGAAAGGTGGAAAGACCTAATAATAGAAGGGTCTTCCGTTGGAGACGAAAGACCCTAATAATTATAATAATAATAAGAAACAGAGTAAAAACAATATGTTCCCCAACTTCGTTTGGGGAACATAATAACTCAACATCTCTGAATCATGTAATAGTAGTCAGTGACATTTATCAGATATTCAAGTCTGGAACTTACAAGAATATCTAGCACAGTATCTGGTAATCATTTTTGCATAATGTACATCTACATAGCTTCAATAAAATAAATGCCATACACTTTTTACAGGTCATTCAAAAGCGAGAAGATGAAGAAGAGTTTTACAGGACATGGAATACGTACAAACACGGATTTGGGAATGCCTCTAAAAGCTACTGGTTAGGTGGGTTTCCTGTTTACTTTATTACATTATTTTAGTTTTTAGAAAATCGGTGAATGGGGAAAAATGGGAAAATTATTAATTACAAAACAGATGACAATAGCGCACATTGACCCCCCCCCCCTCCAAAAAAAAAACTATATAAACCTACGAATATGGCACACTTTTTGCTACTCAACTATGGGATGCTTGCTTTTCCAAGGCAATAGATCCCACCTTTAGAATTTCCGAGTGTCCGCGCTTTATAGCATACATTCTTCACGGATATTTGGTGCATGTATCTTTTTTTTTGTCCATCACTGTTTGTTATTTTCAGGTTTTACATTTGAATATGCACTATTAGAATTTCTGCACTATTTTGCGATGCTTAAAAACATCTTAATTTACATCCTGTCCATCCTGTTAATAAAACTTTTAACTCTTACTTCAAATACGATTTGAGAACCAGTTAATTTTACCCAATAAAATATAAAGGTAAACAGAATTATGAGGGTCTCCTTGGGAGTTTTTGTTTCGATATTACTAGTACTTTTTTTAGCACTTATATTTGTTAAAACAGTATATTTTTCTTTATTTTTAAAGGAAATGACGCAATCCATGAGTTGACAAAGAACAAGGACCAGGAACTCCGGGTTGAGCTAGAACAATTTAATGGCTCTGAAGCCCATGCCCTGTACTCCTCTTTCTCTGTCGGCAACGAAAGCAGTAAATATACATTGACTCTGTCCGGGTATTCAGGCACCGCAGGTAGGACTGTTTAAAACATCTCACCTCACACTATTTCATGATGTAGAAGTCATCACAGATGATTGAAAAATCAAGTAAACAAAAGAGGTATTGGTTTTCATCCTGCAACTACCCCTTGCATTGACCTCATAATTAAAGGTAATCTAATAAACCAAATCTTTATCCGGCCACTGCCGTAATAAAGCCTCGTGCATGTATTCCAACGTTCTAAAAGCATTGTTACGTCATGTATACTGCAATGTTTACATTTGCAAATGTTTTTCTTTACATAACACTACTGAAAGCAAGCGTTTTTATAACTGTATAAATACAGGTACGGGGTCAAGAGGTCATAGATGTTCGTATGGATAAACGTTCGACGTAATTTCTCAGTGACGTCATAAAGGGTCGACGCGCGTTCAGAGGATTACATACATGCCGTTGGGTTTGAAAAATAATGCATTTCACACGTTAAAAGTCACAATCAGGCAAATTTAGTGTATGAATTAGTCACAAATGTAAATATAAGTAATAAGGTATAATTTTTTGAGTTTTATTGGATGTAAAACGGGTTGGCACATGATCAAATCTTCGGGCTTTATGGGATTTGATCACGTGACCAACCCGTTTTACATCCCAATAAAACTCAAAAATTATACCTTATTTCTTAAATGTTTACGCCATGGCGTCATATTTCCACTGCAGAGATGTGCTTAAATCTGTCGAAAATGGCTTGTTTTGGACGTTCAAATGTAGAATGTTGTTGCAGGATAAACAAAATACATGATAACTGTCTTGAAATATAAGCGATATTTGGGCTCGGGTCAAAAACGTAAGAGGGCTCGGCAAGCCTCGCCCTCTATCACGTTATCTTACCCTCGCCCAAATATCGCTTATATTTCAAGACAGTATCCATGTATTTTATATATATATATATAATGATCTTATGATAAAAATACTTGAGAGAGACAAGTCAACAAGTTGAACTACAAAAAAACCTCAGCAATAAAGTGAAGTTTTTAAATCTAGAATGGTTTTAAGGTCGAAATCGTAGCTATACAATGAAGTATTTATCGAACTTATGTTGGTGAATATTGGCACTTGTTGGCTGTATAACCCTATACTATTTGTATCTTTATCCTTATTCATTTACTTTAATAATATTCTGTCGCAGGTAACGGCTTGGGTTATCACAATACAATGAAGTTTACCACTAAAGACCAGGACAATGACAAAAAGAGTACCGTTAACTGTGCTGTATCATTTCACGGAGCCTGGTGGTACAATGCTTGTACAAACTCAAACCTGAACGGAGGATACGCCCAGTCTGCTGTATATGGCGGAGGATATTTGTATTGGAAACCCTGGACCAATGGATATATAGCTCTAAAAAGGGCAGTGATGATGATACGTCGCAAAAACTAAATGTATGTTTTTATCCTGGTTATCTTGAGTTTATCATTATACTCACACTTTGTAAAGAAATTTGGAACATATTATCCTAGTCCATCCGTCCGTCTATCAAACTTCATCCTTCATAAAATTCCTCTTTTATTTTAATCAGTAACTAACTCTATAGACACACAATAGATTTTAGTTTTATCTAGGAAGGTTATTGCTGTCCAGTTTGTGTGCAATTACGTTTCGGAATTTTGAAATTCATACCCGAGGGGTGTGTCCCAGAACTCTTAGTAGTCAAGTTATCTTTTTGAAGGCGATTAGCAGTGTCGTGTAGAAATTCAAGACTGTTAAAATACGACGTTTTCAACAACCTAGTAACCAGAACTCCATTTACGTTTTATGCAGTATATGAGGGGTGATCAAAAAGTTCGCGAACTCATTGAATAGCCTCCATAAAAGAATCAATATTTGGTTTAGGTGTTGATTATATTTTAAATTAATCCTCTCTGGTTTTAATGCACATACGCCATCTGAATTGTGGCTTAACAAATATAGAGATAGTTCGCAAACTATTTGATCACCCTTCGTACAAATCACCTTTAAGAGATCGTATGTATCTTGTAAAGGTGCAATAATGTTTCGAAATTATCATTTCTATTTTTGCCGCCAAATGGGTGTCGAAATAATTACTTTTTTTTTGTTTTTGTTTTTTACAAGTAAGTGTTTCCCAGAACTAAGCATGCATTTACACAGTACTAGCCAGTTTCTCTCTTGAAAGGTGATTGCTAGTAACTGGAGTTAAGCTCAAATGTCCATTTGAGCAAATTAAATTGGAAGAGGAGCAAACATGAACCTCTCAAAACATCAGAAGTGAGATCAGGTGCCGTGGAAGAGTGAGCATTTCCTGTCGATCGGTCTCAGCCGATTCCGAAGTATGTGTGCACCTGGTCATGATCGGGACAAACGCGGAGATTGGTAGACAGAAAATAACAGCCTTACACTTTGTATGAAATACGTCAGTCAAAATTCGATAGATTGTAGTTGTCGGCAAAGGCCATTATATCCCCCAAAGAATATATGAAATTTTGACCTTAAACGCGACTTTTCATATTCTTGTTTATTAACTTGTTTGTCAATATCTTGCCTCTTTTCAGAAATTGTCATACGTAGAGCACCCACTTGCATATTGAATAAAGTCGGATCAATCGTTACTACTCAGCGATTTCCGTAACCCAAAAAATCGGTATCGGAAAAGGGCGAACGTGATCCGATTAAAGTCGTATATAAATTTCATTTTTAAAGTCATAAGGGGTTTTTATAGAATTCAGCGTATCTGATTGTAAATCATTAATTTTGCATGAATTATGTTCAATATTCATGTACACATGTATTTGCATCTGCAATTTATGTAATTTTAATAATTATGTCCCAAAAACGAAGTTTCGGAACTACGGCGCCGCGGGATGACCAGAAAAAACTTTTTTATTCACTCCGACAAATTATAAATTCGTTTGCACAACCTAAATATGTGTTCGGGTATATTAGATATTTGTTCGGATAAATTAGATATTTATTTGGACACATTAGAAAAAAATAACATTAATGCTTTGATGTATGCCTGATTTGCATCGAGACGTTCCAATCCACATGCAGGCGATGACAAAGAAAATATTTCAATTCCTTGCAAAATTATTAAATTCATGAACAATATCAACAATGATTAAGATCATCAATAAATATTTTGATGATTGTATTGTATTGTATTGTATTGTATATGCTTGTATTTGTGTTTTTCTTGATCTATTTTTATGCTTCAAGATTCAATGAAAGTAACATTTTAAAATGAATGAAAATATTTTGGAACATCAGTAAATAAAGGCACATTGTACTATTTATTCGGACTTTTGAGTATCATTTCTGTTCGCTATCCCTGTCCTTTCATAAAAGCAAGAAATACAGTTTAAAGGTTAAGTGTGAAATTTAATATAGAAATGGAAATTATAGTTCAAAGCCTAACACTAACTCTGAGCAAAAATGGAAACCTAGCTTTCATAATATAGTGGAGCAGTCGTTCTGATCCATTACACACAGAATTTGCTACATAAACAATGACACTACACGGAGAGTATTGAGGGTTACTTCCATTACATGTACCTACATTTATTATGTTCTATTTAAAACGCTGACTCTTTTATCATATGCACATATGCATACACTTTTTTAAAGGATAAGGGAAAGACATCATATGCATACAATCTTAACCATTTTAGACGGTATTAATTTATCACGTTTGAAGTATTGCGCGTCTGAAAATAATGATCAATTGATAACGCTGCAATATATATTTCCGTACACGTATTTTCCATGTAAGCAAACAAAAAAGCAAATAATTTAATGAAAAAGGATTAAGAGATAACGAACAGTTTTGGACAAATTTCTTCCGAGATGGATATGGAGATAACAAACAGTATTCAATATCAAAGTCCATTAAAATACAAATTAGAAGCAGAGTGAACACGGACCTCCGAAACATCAGAGGTGAGACTTTTTAAAAAAAAATTATCTAAATTTTTATAAGGAAAGTGTTGTATATGGATATCTTTTCATTGTCAATTTCAATAATGTAGAAACATAAACTGTTGGTGATACAAATTAAACAAGAAGGAACACAAACTTGTGTAAAAAAAAAATTGCGAGTTCAGCAATAGAAAAAGTAAAGTACTATATCTTTAATTAATTCAATATAAAAGATCACTTTTTCAACGTGCGAATAATTTCTGTGCACAGCTTTCATGATCAGCTAAATAGAAATACAGAAAACAGATAAAATTCTATCCTATCTGAATGAAATATTGAGAAAGCGAACGGTATTGAATAAAGAGCAGAAATCAAAATTTTATTGAAGGATACATATTTTTGATAAACAGACATTTAGCCAGCTGAATAAAATGCTACTTACGAAACTAGAGACCAAAAACTTTATTTCTTGTATGTTAATCATGGCACAAGAAACTTTCAAATTTATACTTACATACACTGCATGGTGAAACTGAAAAAGAACAACTTGTGATCATGGAGGGAAAATTAAATTGAAACAGAGAGCGTTAATCGATGCATGGTAAAGATGTATTTGAAATTATATCCCTCATCCTTTATCTGATCACGACATTTTGATTTTAAAGTCTGATATAAAAGGCGGACATAACTGGGGTTTTGTGCACTGTGCCTTTAGTCTATCCATACAACATGCTAAGACCATTGTTGCATTTCTTTCTTTTCGTCGGCGTTGCTAATGGCAATAAATCATGTGACCACAAGGAGATGGAAAACACAATTTGTAGTCTTTGTGGATAAAGGAAATGAAGTCAGCTAACAGGAATTGGTAAATTAAAACTGGAATCTTATTAGGATTTTTGTTTAAGTTCATAATTTATACCTTTAATATACTATTTATATATACATGGTTTCTGTCTACTGATTCAGCTTTTGTTGAGAATATATCTACATGTACGAGTACCTACAGTCAAATCATGGTAACTCGAATTGACCAGAGAAAATAAACTTTGATTCGAGATGTTCAGAGTCAAATACTTACGAAATAAAGGGTTGGCACATCAAAATAACTCTAACTTATCTATAGTATTCGAGATATCGGCGTTAGAGATACCGAAGTTAAACTGATAATAGTAGAATTAACAATGTTGGAATAAAATATGATATTATTTTTTTAATCAGGTCAAAAATTGCGTTTTATGCTTATATGTCGAATAACATCCAGGTCAGAATACACTATCTAAGCACAAAACATTTGTTTATGATCATGTTGAGACAAACCTTGTTAACGGATATGACGTCAAATCGGGAAACCTTGTAAACGAATATGACGTCAAATCGGGAAAGTTCATAGTTCCAGAAAGTTGAGTCTATGTCATACACACAGCAACTGTTTCTATCAATAAATCAATTATAACTATCTAGACCTTCTCCAGTCTGACTAAAATGAACACAATTCAAAAGAAAAACGTAATAATTAACGAAATTTTATAAATGAGAAGGGGAGCTCTTACATGTACAAATTATATTCCTTATTTTTTTTTAGTTTTTCAATAGCATTAATCTGACGCAAGAAGCTTTATTTTCTCAGAAAGTCTAGTCTTCATAGAGATAGATGGCTGTATCACACTGCATCTGTACAGTAGAGAGACAAGACATCAAGAAATAGTAAGAGAGATAATTTGTTTCATTCTCTCAAAGACAGCCTTAAATGGATTCGAATTCATGTAAAAGAATTTCAGACAAAAATCATGAAAAGAAAAAAATTACTTACATGTAAGACTTTTTCTGCAAAATTAGTCGACAATGCTTCATTTAGACGTCGTGAATTGCATGTATTGCGTGTATTCCCATATTCTGATAAATAATCCAAACATTTTAGCCAAAAGACCTGTATTTTTATATTTCATATAGATCACAAACTCTAATATTAAATTTGTAATTATATAATAACACAATTTTTTCATGTAAAATATGACATATTTATTTTCATTTTATTTTCTTTTTTTTTTAATCAAAGGATTTGCTCAGACCACATCTAATGCCTTACTGAAGATACTCAAATACTGTTATTTGCAACATTTAAGAATACGGAAATTTCAAAAATTACCCTGTTTTATTTTATATATATATATATATATATATATATATATATATATATATATATATATATATATATATATATATATATATATATATATATACTTGTCAAAATTTCTAAGTCCACACTTTTATTATTTTATGTATTTAAAAACCTTTAACATTAATTAATTAGTTGTTCACAATTTTGACTTACATTTTCAATGATTATCTTTTACGGCCAAAAAAATTGGAATCGAATGTATGATTACTCAACCATGACCGTTTTTGTTAAAAAGCATGAAGTGCGAGTTTCATATGTTTTCGGGTGTATCTTTCATTTATTTAAATGTACATGTGTTCTCCATTTTTAGTTGTTTACGAAAATCAGAAAAAAAGCTTGTTTATAATGTCATGTATGTACGAACGACAATGTGCAAGTTAAGTTGACATAGTCGAAGCCAGTGGTATTAAAGGAGAGTTGTATTTCCTTCCTTTGTATTTGTTTATGTTATTTAAAACCTTTAAAATACCGTCAGGAAGATGCACAAAGCATATTTGTATTCCTTATAATCATTAAAAATTGCCAAATTTTTAACAAATACCACTAAACCAGCCTAAGGTTTAACCGGAAATTTACTAAAACCGCAACCGGAAGTGCCCATGGTCAAGGCGTATACACGTTCTGCAATGCATCAACAGGGCTACTGCATAAGAATTACTCACTATAATTGTGGAAGGAACCTATCTGCACGTGCAATTTCTCTGCACTCATTAAAAATAATTAAAGTCTCCTTAATTAACCAAATTATAAAAAACAAACTGGAAGAGTGGGGAATGTGTGTAAGTAGACCTTATGTACTATAGGCTTAATATTGTCGGGTAAAACAATTTCGGTAAGCTTCAATGTCATCCACATCTCAACCCTTTTGAACATGAATGGGACAAGATGGACCAGAGAGTGAGAGCTTTTCCAGCAGCAGAATCTAGCTAAACTTAGAGTTCGACCTCGTCCATACATGGAATAACCTTCAATAAAGATTTTTCTTAATTTTGGGAACTCTTTGAGAAACAGTTGTCTTGATCTTAATTCGTTTGAATGGAGGATAAAAGCAGTATTGAACGTTGCGATTTTTTAATTCTAGGGTGCCTTTACTTTTCTGCATTTGGTGTTAGCGCCCTTTAATAAAATTAGATTAAGTGAAAAAAATTGTTTTGCTTCATTTTATCCTGTATAGTTATCAATTTATATTGTCGTAATTATTTAGTATAAAAGCAGTGTAAAACAAACACTTACCTGGGGACTTAGAAATTTTGACTAGTATATTTTAAAAATTTCTATAAAAAATAAAAATTTATGAAGGCGGCATAAAAAAAGAACCCCTGTGAATTCCAGAGGTGGGATCAGGTGAATAAGAGAAGACAGCATCTCCTGTTCACTGTCCACGCCCGCTGTGATCCCTATCTATAAATTGACCATGATACATTGCATAGTCAATCGCTTTATGAAATATATGCCTACGTGCAAGTCTTGTGTGATTTACACACCAAAAACTCGCACTAAACTTAAAAACATTTCTAATACTGGTTTTTACATTTTACATCTCTAAGAGCGCCAAAAATATACTCAATGGTTACATTTCTCGCCTAACATAAGTATGAAACAAGTAAGCCAAAATATTACCAAGGAATTACACATATTTTCAGGATTTAATACATTTAACGTGTATATATAAATGTCAACAAATCTTCAATATTTTTGAGCTGCTGACTTGCCTAACATATTGAACATTTTTGTGGTATGTGCACATTGGTTGAGTAAATATCTACATAAAACGTATATTATGCTGTTTTGATGTTGTGTGGATATCAATTAAGATTATTTTATTTTGATTTCATGTGATTATTAATTAGGTGTGTGATATTTGTTACAATGTTTGCTATATTCATCATGACTGTCTATAGAATCAAAGCAAGCACGAATGGTGCTGTTTTTCATGTATAGAAGCGCAATAACACACGATTCTGATTTTTCTATGCATATTGTAAGTCATAGAGAAATTGTGATAAAATTTGTGTCTGAAGCAAGTAAAGAATAATGAAATTATTGTGTGGGTTTTTAATAAATGTGTATACTATATTTTGTTGTTGTGTGTTGTATTAACGTGTATGTTAGTTCAAGTAAACTTGCACATGTGTGAACATTGAAGAGTATGCTATTTAGATGTTGTTGTTGTTAACTCTTCATCTTTCGATTCCTGGGAAAAATCGGTTGAATTCATTTCACTAGACGCAAAGCAGCTATCTGTTCGGTACTTACAAAAACACGTTTTCTGAAAATCCCCATCATGTCCCCGAATAAAATAATGGTACCGTGCGTCCTCACTTAACCCAAAGCTTGAATCTGTACTAGACTGGTCTTTGTTTTGTTGGCGTTGGAAGGTTTTGTACCAGTGGTGTAACACATTTGCGATAAGAAGATTTGCCGGTTTGCTCTTAGTTCTGACATTCCCATTTCGTCTCTTTCTCAGCTTTGGTCGTCGGCGAACTTCCGGAGTTGTGTTAGTAGGTTGGGATTTTTTTAACTGACTTTGTTCCATTCCCATAGAAGCTTGGACGTCTATTGACGAAGTCGCTGTTTGCTCCAAACTGTCTTGGTCAGAAGAAATGTGTTCAGCATTCTGTTTTTCTTTACATATGCATTTCACTGTGTGTTCGTTAAAAGCAAAATCAGAAAAGTTAGAAAAAATACTCCTGTATTTCCTTTGAATAACATTTTGTAATGCCTCATAATACTTAGTTTGGTCTTCAGCTGAAGTATATTGCATTTTTGAGAACACCTCATTCCAAAGATGTTTTCTATCATGACGACAAAGGGTCCCAACCGCTCGTTCCAAGAATGATTCATCTACAAGACCCTCAGTATAGAGGTCATCAACCGCGTCTTTAATATCAACTTGATGGTAAATGCAGCATCTTAGACACGTTACGTTCTCCTCTGAATGTTCAGACTTTTGTCTTTGGTAGTCGCTCTGGAGATTTTGGGCGAGATCTGGCCGTTCTGAATCTAGCGCGGTTACGAACTTCAGAAAGTTATCCTCGCCGTAATGAGAAAGACACATCAGAAGATTCCTGATTTGATCCTTCTGAGAGCTGCATGACATTATGGTTTCCTGATCTGATTGATATATAGCCTCGTTTTCAATAAGATCGTCAATAACTTGCCCTCGAATACACAGTTCATTGACAAGCACTTTATGGTTCTTCTGTAAAACTTTTACATGGAAATCTGAGGGTAAAATGAAATATTTTGTTTTAGTATTGAAATGTAGAATTTGAAAGAATTATCAAAAACGGTTTACATTAAAACGTGAAAAAAACAAGTAGTACCGGGCATATATCTTTTCTTCTTTTCAAAAACTTGTTGGTTGTAATCCAGTTTTCCATTTGTTTTGAAATTTTGTCTCCTTTTCTGACAGCTGTCTTCAGTTCCATCCTTACAAGGCCGGTATCCATGAAGGAATTCCGTGACGTTCAAAATCTTTTCCAATTTCTCCTCGAAGGAAAGAATTCTTATCAACTTTTCTTCCATGCATTCAAGCTTTTCATAAATTTTCTGTAAAAGATAGAATATAAGAAAAGATATAATTTGTTGTGGTTTAATATTGCACGTATGATGTGCTTTAAACTATTAGGTATATAGTGGTATGATTTTGTGTGCGCGTTTGTGTGTGTAGAAACAATTTCTTTAGTTTTTCTTCGACTTTTACTATGGTAAACAAGACAAATTAGTATAATACGATAGATATCATTTTAGTAGAAATGTTCACCAAACTTCCGGGATTAGGATTTCTGTCCATGATACTCTAGCAAACGATTTGCGCGTCATATCATCGCATAAAAAGATTGTTTTAATAATATAGTTATTTCGTTAATTTTCAAATTTTAAGATGTTTGTTTCAACTTAACCAGAAATACATGATTACACAATGACCAAACAAAAAATACATCTAATAATTCAAGTATCAAACTGCAATCTTTCCTTGTGTTTAAAAAATGTGAAAAAAGAGCACTTACTTGGAGATGTACCGCGATAGCCATGTCTAACGCGGAAAATGTACTCTGCCTACACAAAAACACGACTGTTTTAATAGGCTTCCTCTTTACAGTATTTATTATATAGCAATGACATACTTTATACACACCAACGAACCATGATCCGGAATGTATAACTGCATCAACTGTCGGAAAGTGACAGTTTTTTTTTCAATTTATGTTCTGCCGACGGAAATTACTGGTATCCAACTATTACTCTCAAGGCCATTATATATATGTATGTTTCATACTCCCCAGTATATATATAAAAAGAGGAGAGAGAAAGTATAAAGTAATCAGACAACTTAAACTACATGTACTTTGTAGGTTTTATGACTTTTACAATATATTATAATTTATTATGTTAATCAGCAGATATTGGTCACAATTCTTAACTCCGGGACGATGACTATGAAAGATATATCAAACGAAGTTAGACTTCACAGATTATTTTCTTTTTGGACTTCACAAAGAACATTTTCATTTTGGTTCCCAATACATAATCAGCCATCTCTGATTTTTTTCATTTCATTTAGAAAATATTCTTTAAAAATCATATAGAAACTTTCTTTGTTTGAAAATCATATGAAAAACAAACATAGTTTTTAAAAAATATTCAATGAATTATAATGTTTACTACAATTTGACATATGATAGAGGTTGGATATACTAATATAACCATGTTAATGACATATATGCTATATATTAAAATCAACGTTCAAGCAGACCACAATCTAGATAGTAGTAGTACAGTGTTCTTCACATGCAAGTAAAAATAACCTGCTGTTACCCTGCGCAATTCACTTGAAAAGGACGTAAAGATTTCCTCGATACCAAAGGCAATGAAGTGAATAGAATTCGGGTGGAATTTCATCATAGCAAATACAAAGGTAATTTGTTCAAAGCATTCAAATTCTTATGTTACACAAACAACACTTCCGTGCGGAAAACAAAGCAAACAGTTTGAACATGCAATTGTTATTACCATAAAGCAATTTATCTAGTAACATGTCTATTTTAAAAATGCGTCGACAATATTTCCACAGAGAAGAAAGGATAAAATTTCACATTCTTTAGGGATCATGAATAACCTGATAAGAGAAACATTTCAACAACATATATGACTATCATTCCTTTATGATGGCCTTTTAGTCCGATTTTGCCCCGCAAACTGTGCTTTGATTGTTTGTATTTACCAATTTCATTTTACGAGCGAGCAGAGGGTTTATGAAACTTAAACATACAATCAAACCATAGACTCGCTCGATTCACTATCCATCTGTCTTTTAGAAAAGAATTTCTTCCAAATATCCCCCTTTTCTGGGCCAAAGTTTTTATTTATTTCACCACGGTCAGCAGTTGAATCTATAAAATCATCAAAGCATGGGTTTTTGTAAATGATTTCATCTTGTCTGTCTTCCTTTCGTTGATGAGTATTTAAAATATGAACAATGCTTTCTGTGGCGCATTCAGATTGGGGAGGTTTAAGTAGTTGTTCCGAGTTCTTTTTTGTACATGTAATTGTTTTTGGTGCAATGTTTAATGAGGGATCCTCAGTGTCTACATCGAAATACCCTGACTCCGTCCTACTCCAATTATCCGGCACACTTTGTTCTGCAGTGACGACAATTTCTGGATTTGGTGTACGGAAAGTTGACACTACCCTCATTTCTGGTTTGGTTAGCTGTTCCTCGGGTTTCTTGTTGGGATATGGTGTCTCTAACGAAATATCGGGGGTATTCGAACGGGTATCGCATTTTCGAGCGATGACAGAGCTAGCATCACTTATGGAGTGGAGACGCCCTTGCGTAGGCGGATCCACTGCCTCGCAAGTGCAATCCCAAGAACACTTCATACGAAACTGAAGACTTCTTGCGATATCACAGTATTTCTTTGCGAGAACTTCTTGCATCATTTTGGAAACATTAATATCATTTTTCTGTAATTTTTTCAGATTATCAAAGACGTACTTCCACACCTTACTGCCTTTGAAATCCGAGTTCGGTTCGATGTATTTTCGAAGTGCTGTGGCACCAATAATTCCACTAGAAAACAACTCATCGATAACCTCTTCAGGTTGTACTCGTCTTGAAATTTCACATCTTAAACAGAATATCTCCATTCTGTCCTCCTCATACAATATATCATCATTTTCTTTTGTTTCAGTCATATAACTTACCAGCTCGCGACGTCTGCTATATGACTGTGCGATTCTTTAAGAACGTCAAGAAAAGCTTGGAATTTTGTTGTATCGTAGGACCCTAGTTTCAGTAAGAACATTCTCAACTGGTTGGTTCTGCTTCCTAAGCATCTTATTTCGTGCCACGTCTCCAGTCCAATGACATCGTGCTGAACAAGATTGTCTATTTCTGATTCAAGGTGAAAATCTTCCATCAGTCTCTTGTGGACTTTTCTGAGGGCGTTTTTGTGTTGTGACGAAAATAGAGCTTTGGAAAAGAAAAATATATATATGACTTGTTTCTTGTAACAGATTCCATAAGACAGGTTTATATATTAGCTCATTTCTTATTGAAACATTTTACAAAGTAAATAGTAATACAATTTGCCTACCATGTATCCGTTTGGGCTTGGAAATATTTTTTCTTTGTGACAGAAGGTTGTCCAGTTTCATTTCTATTCTCGCCAGTGTTACCTCTAAAGCGGAATTCATTTTCTTTGTTCAACGGTAGCAAGTCTAAGACTGTACATGTAAAACACTGAAAAAGATAATCATGATTTTATGTTTAATAGCTCAAGTATTTCCATTGCTGTTTGAATCATGTAAAATAAGTAAACTTTAAGGTTAATTATCGGATTTATAAATTAATTTATAAAATCATAGTTCTGTTTGTAAATAATTGATCATATGTACAAAGCAAATCAGGTAAGAAAAGCACAGACGAGATTATGTTCAAGTTGAGTTTTATGTTTTAATTCCTGCCAATTATAAGAATCCTCATCAGTAATCACCATGATATCATAATCTTTGAGGACTACTTACAAAAGTGTTTTGCATTATTTGGCATGGCCATTTTATAATGACCCGTAACAAAAAATTCAGTGCATGTAGTGTTTTGCTCTGTTTGTCCATCTGCCTGTCTTTTTGTCCACAAAACATTAACCTTACCTATAACTTTTAACTGGTTGGAGTATGGCTTTAATATTCAAAGGTATACTACAATTCCTTGCGAAAGGAACTCTGTTTGGTAACCAACATATTAAACATTTCAGCATTACCAATTTTTAAAGTTGTCCAAAAGTTTTAAACTGTTGGTGCCAGGCATTTTATTCTTCACATGTACAAACCATTCTTTGGGTACATTGTATTTTTTTTTTACCTTTTGGCCTTCAAGTTTGACCTACTTTTGGAAAATTTTAACCTTTGCCATTATTTCCGAATAGCTGGAGCTATAGTTTCTATTTTAAATATATGTTTTTCTTGTGACAAGACCCTTTGACTTGTTCTTTGAGTGTGAGCGATATTTTTAAACCTTTAACCTTGGCCATAACTTCTGAATGGTGTGACAAGATTTTTCCTTGAGTATCAAATTTTGGTTCTTTTGAACCAGACCTTAGAGCTTTACCAACATTTTAAAAGCTTTTATCTTGGCCTTAACTTTTGAATGTTTAGTTCTCGAGCATTTGGGCTTCACATGTTTATTTCTCGTGACAGTTTCATTCCTTAGGTATCAACTATTTTGAACCTTTGACATTGACCTTGTACTTTAACCTACTTTTGAAATTTTTTAAACATGGCAATATCTTTTAAAACAGTTCGTACTAAGGCTTTCAAATTTCACATTTATTTTTTTCTTGTGATAGGATCTTTCGTTCGGCTTCATTTTATTATGCACCCAGATCGATAGATCCGAGGCGTATATTGTTTTTGTCCTGTTTGTCTGTTTCTCTGTCTGTTGTCAACTTTAACCTTTGCCATAACGTTTGAACCATAAGAAATAGAGACTTCATATTTGGTATGCATACTCCACTAATTAAGTTCTTTCAAATGACACCAAGGTCAATGACCTTGTGACCTTGACTGTGACCTTCATGCTTGAAATAGTTTTTTTTCGAACTTTTGCCATAACTTTTGAACCATAGGAGATAGAGACTTCATATTTGGTATGCATACTCCACTAATTAAGTTCTTTCAAATGACACCAAGGTCATAACCTTTACCTATGTGCTAAAATAGCTTTTTCGAACTTTGTTGCCGCCTGGCGCATAGTGTTTCATAAACACATCTTGTTTAACTCTTTGACCTTGAAGTTTGGCCTACTTTTGAAAAACTTGACATAGCAATTAAACAATTGAATATAGGGTTTTTTTAGTTCACATATTGCTTCTTTGTGACAAGACCTTTCTTTGGGTACTACGGCTATCAGTTTTGATCTCATGACTTGCATTTGAAAACATTTATATACTGAGTATATTTTTGGTATGTCCATCCGTCTTTTAATCTTGCTATAACTTTGGAATGGTTGGTGATAGGACTATCATATTTCAGTCAGTATTCCTTGTAATAAGACCTTTATTTGGGTACCATTATATTTCATCTTGACTTTGGAGTTTGAACTACTCTTTCAAAAAATACTTATCTTATTTATCAGTTGAATGTTTTTTTTAGGTGTGTATTTTTTGTTTTGTTTACCAAATGTATTCCTTGTGACCAAACCTTTGCTTTTTTGCCTATCTTGGAGTCTGATCTACTTTTGTACAACGTGGCCATAACTTTTGAACGCTCGGTGTAAGGGCTCTCTCATACCGGTATGTGACTAGTTCTCTTTGAGTACTTACATTTGTCTTCCTGGCTTTTCACTTTATGTTTGACCTATATTTTAATCTTGCATGTAACTTTTGAGTGATTTGCATTTTTTCTTATGGATTTTTATACATTCTTTGTGACAAGATATTTTCTTTTGTTATTTTTTCCCCTCACCTTAACCTTGAAGTATAACTTCTTTTGAAAACAAAAAAACCTTTACTATATAATCTGAATGGCTGTTGCAAGGGCTTTCGACATGTAAACGTAGTCCTTGTGTCAAGGCTTTTCTTTACGTAACAAAGATTTTGATTAATTGACCTTGTTGACTGACCCTTTATAAAAACTTTAACCTTGCCCCTCGGCTTGTGTGTACGTCATACGAGGGCATCGGTGTTATAATTACAGTATAACCACCATTTTGCAGCAGAACAAAGCATAGCTTTCGTCAAGGCAGCTGTGACAATCCATATAGAAGATTAACTTGATGCATCTTTAGTAGAGGGATGAGAGGGGGAGGTTCAAATCCTATGCTCCCTGAGTATAATCCTCCCTCCGTTTCCCAGGTCTCCCCGGAGTCAAATTTCCTTCTGTCAAGGAGGCGTCGTCAATTATCGTCAATAAATACATATTCTCTTTCAAAATATGAACAGAACATCCATATAGGCTACGTCAACTTTTTTATGAGCCTAAATAAGAGATAATGTTCTATTTTTTTCTCCTCGTATCTTACCTGAAATATCGATGGCTTTTAATTTTCTGTCTCCAGTGAAATGGTTAAACATTAATATGCATGTACAGTTATGTATGATGCTATTTTGAACGTGCATGTACAGTTATGTATGGTGCTATTTTGAACAATGACTAACAAAACAAATACGGTTATCACATCTTCACTGTAATCGGAATTCTTGATAATCTGTACATTGTGGTACATTGCAAATAGGAGATATTTAATTGAAAGGTCTCCTTCGAACAAAAGGGTTCCCTCGCTTTAAATTTTTTATGCGCCCGAATTTATTCGGGGCGTATATTGTGTTTGTCCTGTCTGTCTGTTTGTCTGTCTGTTGTAAACTTTAACCTTCGCCATAACTTTTGAACCATGAGAGATAGAGACTTCATATTTGGTATGCATACTCCACTAATTAAGCACTTTCAACTGACACCAAGGTCATGACCTTGTGACCTTGACTGTGACCTTCATGCTTAGAATAGTTTTTTCGAACTTTCGCAATAACTTCTGAACCTTGAGAGATAGACTTCATATCTGGTATGCATACTCCACTAATTTAGCACTTTTAACTGACACAAAGGACAATGATCGTGTGATCTTGACTGAGACCCATTTGCTAAAAATTGCTTTTTAGAACTTTGTTGCCGCCTGGCGCATAGTGTTTCACAAACACATCTTGTTTAACTTCTTATACAACTTCGTGAAAAGTGGGAGGGTAAATAGTGATCGAGAGTCCGTCTGTTTGCCTGCACGTCTGTCCGTTACGCTTTGGGGTACCCGTTATCTCTTTTATTGAACTGCTCTTAGACCACTTAATAAAATATTAATGATATTTTCAGAATCGTTGTTACATAGCTTCTATTTTACTATCTGACCCGAAACATAGCCCTCCCACGCTCTCATATGATAAAAATGGTAAAGTCCATGTTTTGCTCTGGGAGACCGAAAATAGTGTCAGATCAAAAATTAAAATAGATGCACAATGGCATTATGTAACGAGAGGTACTGAGCACTGAACACAATAAATGACACCCCGCCTCCCATATGATTATATGCGGCAAAGTCCATGTTTTGCTATGGTAGACCCGAAATAAGTGTCAGATCAAAATGTAGAATAAGACGTGCATAATGGTATTATGTAATAAAAAATCTGTGAAAGTATCTTTAAATTTTATTCAGTGGTATGAGAGAAGTCGCAAATAGGGGATGGGTAGCCTTCAATATTGTCCATGTTTTGTTATAGGAAACCCGAAATGTGTCCAATCCAAAAGTAAAGAAGATGGGGGAAACAAGGCGGGCAGAATGCCTATACCGTCCGATATTAAGAAATCATATTCAATATGTGAATTGAGTATTTCAATTAACTTCTAATTATTGAAATTTTTGAAATTATGAGAAAAAAAGCTTTTCTGAGAGAAAAAAAATCTCTTAAAAAAATTTTCTTTAATAAAATTCATAGATGGTAATCGTGGGATTCGAATCCTAGCAATAAAAATCCGACGCATCAATATCATACTGCTTTGAGACTAACGCGTTAACCACTATGCTACATCACTCATGGTGATTGTGGGCATTTAAATCATGTTTGAGATATGACCCTTGACTTAATGGACTTGTATTTCTCGAAAGATGTGAATGTTGTGTCATAAAATCGTCCTTTTAAGGTATAATGGGTCTTCGCTCCATGTTTTTGTAAACCATAAATTTGTATTTTATTGCAAACTTTTAGGATTATCTTTCAAAAAAAAAAAGCGAAGACCCACTCATATTGAAAAATTTTGTTGAAGTATGAGTAATTGATCGTTTTTGTTCTTTTTAGTGTGTGTAAGCTTTTTCATAGGCAAATATTTTCTGTTTTTGTGAGATTTTTGTAAATTGTAGAGATTTTACATAAAGAATACTGTAATTAGATGAAACATCAAATAAAATTTGAATTTAATTGAGATTTAAATTTTCACTTCTGGTCTGTCGCACTATAGGCACTTCGCCCGCCTTATCCCCATCTTCTTACGATGTGCATAATGGCACTATGTAACAAAGATTCTTTAAAAGCGGCTTTAGCCTCAATAAATTTCATTTATTGGTATAAGAGTACATTCGTCCGTCCATATGATATGCTTTGAGGTACCATGGGTACCCATCTCTTATCCACAACTCCTCTTACACCACTGATTTAAATTTAATAATGAGAATTTCACAGAATTTGTGTTACTTTGTGCCATTGTGCACCTCCTATTTACTTGTTGATCCAACACATATTTTGGAATTCCCATACCAAAAAATGGACACTGCCTTTCTTTCTATAATACTGAAGGGTACCCATCATTTATTCGCAACTCCTCCATGCACACACTGAATGAAATATGATAACTTTCAAAGATTTTTTATAACACTATGCCATTGTGACCCTAATTATACCCCGTGCTTGTATTTGGGATGGTATATAGTAATTGGGGTATCTGTAGGTTTGTCTGTTACGCTTTGTGGTACCCATCTCTTATCCGCAGCTCCTCATACCACTGAATGAAATTTATGATGAGACTTTCACAGAATCTTTGTTGCATAGTGTCATTGTGCACTTCTTATTTTACTTTTTGAATAGATATACAATAGCAAATAATGTACATTGCCATTTTTCTATATTATTGAGGGGTACCCATCTCTTATCTGCAACTCCTCCTAGACCACTGAAAAACTAGAGGTACTGTGAGCACAGAGCTCACTTAATGATACCCTCCGCCTTCCATATGATTATAATGCAAAATTCCATGTTTCGTTCTGGAAGACTTGAAAAGTGTCAAATATCAGAAAGTAAAATAGAAGGTGCATAATGGCATTATGTAATAAAGAATCTGTAAAAGTATCATTAAATTTTATTCAGTGGTTTAGGAAGAGTTGCAGATAAGAGATGGGTTCCCTTTCAATATTATCAAAAGAATGACAGTCTTAATGTTTTGCTATGGGAAACCCAAAATATGTATCTGATCAAAAAGTAAAATACAGTGGTATAAGAGAGTTCGATAAAAGAGATGGGTGCCCCAAAGCGTAACAGACAGACGTACAGGCAGACAGAGGGATTCTCGATCACTGTATACTCTCCCACTTTTCAAGCGGGGATATAGAAATTGATACTTTTACAAATTCTTTATACCTAAAGCCATTATGCACCTCCTATTTTCATAGTAATCATAAGGGAGGGTATATAGTAATCGTTATGTTCATCCGTCTGTTATGCTTTGGGATACCCATCTCTTATCCGCAACTCCTCTCATACCACTGAATGAAATTTGATGAAACTTTCACAGAATATTTATTACATATTGCCATTGTGCACCTCCTATTTTACTTTTTGATCTAACACATATTTTGGGTTTTCCACAACACAACATTGACACTCCCATTATATTCATATGGGAGGCAGGGGGTATCATTTAGTAAGCTCATTGCTCACCGTACCTCTAGTTTCATTTGATATCTTCAGAGGTGTATCAACTCTTATCTGCACCAGTAGGTAACCACATAATAAATTGATAAAATATTTTCTTTAGCAAATTATAAACAAACCTTTGCCTTGTGGAATCCTACTACTTATGAGGTAATACCAATTTGCAGATACCCGATGGAGATTCGTTCAGAGATAACATGAATCACGTGTATTACTGCTGAATGACAGCATCTATATTTCTATTTTTTTGAAGAATTTTGAATTACTTCATATAACATGTATTTTCTCAGGCTTTTATTTTAGTATCTGCTAGAAATACATTTAGGTAATGTTTTTCTTTTTTCAATCATTTTTTTTACTTTCTGATCAACCATACATCAATATCTTCCACTTCTTACTTTCACTTTGATTTTTCCTTTGTTTGCTTTCTTAGTGTTCATCAACTTTACAAGCCAGCAACATCAGCAGAAATTACAATATTGTCACTGCACTACAGATTCAAAGTTCTTAGTTTCTCTGGTAAGGATGAGAACTTGATCCCTGTTTAATGTTAGTCTTTATTGAACTGTGAACTTTTCCTAAGTTGTTCCCTAAAATAAAAACATATTTAAGTATAAAGACAAAATTTCAGAATTAATCAATGCAAAGAAAATATAAAGTATTTAATACATCTGCTTAAAAAAAACTTACTATACAAAACATTCAAAGGGTAAAAACACCTGCTGATATTGATCTTAATTGACTATTTGTGACATGTAGTACAAAAGTATAAGCACCTTGTGGTTTCTGCTGTGCTGCTTGTTGCTGAGGTTGCATGCTCTGTTGCTGTGACATCTCTGCTCGCCGCATACTGGCCGACTTGAACCCCTTTCCCGTTAGAACAGCTGACAGAAGAGTATTTGTGTCAGCCTGTGATGAGGTTTGGGAGAGGGAAGATTTCTGATCTGTGGAAGAAAATTCTGATGTGAAACAACTTCAACAGAAAATAAAAGAGAGTCTGTACATATCATACTCTTAGCACAGTACACAGCATTATTAATCTACAAATGTTGCAAAATAAGTCAATTTACCAAAACAAAAACGTAAATGAAAGAATTTTTGTATCTTATTTACAGTACTTGGATTTTTTGTCACATTATAATATAATTCACAGATGTTCGTACAATGTTAGCATTGATTCAGAAATTTAAGCTTGAGGATCTGTGACTTACTGGCTTCTTTTTCCATGGTTTCCTGGTGAGATTTGATGATGTCTACGATGTTACTGGTCATCTTATTCATATTATTGATCTGTTTCTGTATAATGCATAACACCATAGTCTCATTTTAATGTTAACAAGGGTTATGTCATTTTTCCGCTTGGAGTAAAATTTGAACAATTCATAACAGAAAGTTAGCGTGTTTTAAAATTAAAAAAAAACATTTCATTGCACTAAATTTTTTTCTTTTCATGAAGTGTTACTCTAAGTAGCTCTATACCTGGGCCATTTCAGGTGATAACGCGGAGGCCCGGTTTAACACCGGTTGTAACCGTTCCTCTACATCAGGCTCTGGTTTGGTTCTCAGATAATGGGGCACAACATCCGCATTGAAAGCAATTACTCTTCTCTCTGTTACTTTCTACAAATATTAAAACAATTTCCTAACTTCTGTTGAATTACTATTGTCAATTGTCTTTTTTCTTGGAATCCATGTTTCCTTCTACATTAGACTTTATATGTTGCTGATCAAAATATACTGTCTAAGACGACTCTAAATGACCTAGGCTATGTGTAGCTATTATCCAATCTGTTTGTTTATATACCATAGGTTTATAGAATGCTCTGTATGAATTATTCTTTTTTATCCTTATGTAGCAGCTAAGCTAGAATATTGTTCAAGTTCGTATATCTAGATAGCTGTCATGATCTGTATTATCAGCTGCTGCAGTTCTGCTGACTTAAATTTTCTGAGTAGACAATCTCAAGTGTCACTACCAGATACAATATTTACTAGGGATGTCAAATCGTCCAATTTTTACTACTCGGTTACTCGGACGTTTTTCCGATGCAGTAAAAGTGTAGATAAATATGAACAAGTAAATTGATGAATGTAAAACATTGTAAACTTTTGTAGAAACAAAACCACATGCTCTGATAGGAGGTTTACCCGTAAATGTATTTCTGTTGTAACAATGATGAGCATTTCGTGCCCGACAAAATTTAATATAACATTTTAATAAGTTCAATTCATTTATCAGATAAACACATGAATAAAATTATAAGTGGTCCACAGTGTTTTTGTTTTTTAAAAAATCTGCTCCGTAACTGTAATGTAATTCTTTGTTGCATTTGATGTGGACATCCAGGTATCAGTCGTCAGAGCTACGTACAGTATCAGCTTAAACTTGATAAAGTTCTCCTAACAGATTTACGATTTTCAGATACTTTTTCAATCCTAGATTTTATAGTATTAAGGGACGATATTTTGTAGTTTGGTGCAACGATGGGCATTGGTTTTTAAAACTTTTGCCTTCAACCATTTGTATTGGCATGTAATCAAACACAATCACCTCAACAATCGCACTTGAACACGTAATATCATCTGTCTATTTTCCAGAGAATTTACTGTTTCTCGGAGAATTGACAAAATTACCTAATTGTTTAAACATAATAGACCTTAAACAATGATAAGTGAAAACAAATAATTAAAGCAAACCAAATATACGGATAGAAGACAGCTGGAGGTGAGAAAAGCCAGGTAACAGGTGCTTGGTCATGATTATTACTGTATAAACACTGCCACATGTGATAACGGTCATTTAGAGGTGTACGAAACCCTAATTACTGTATGTACAGGTGCAATGAACATTTAACGTTTTAAAACAAATTGTCTAATGCATTAATGAATAAGCTTGAAAAAATTCAAAAATATACATCCGAGTAACCGAGTACCAATTTTAATATTCGATACTCGAACGTTCGATCGAGTACCCGGTTAACCAGGTACTCGTTGACATCCCTAATATTTACGTAATGTTTATTGCTATTCTGCATGTTTTACACTAATTCATTTAACTTTTCATCTAGCTTTCTTCTCTTCATAAGGAACTTTTATTTTTCAGGGTGTTGTGAGATGAACAAAATTAGAGATGTTTCGTGTAAGTAGTTGTGTCATTTTTGGCCAGTCTGTCAGGAGAGACAAGCAAACATTATTTTCAAAGATGGTCACAATGAATACGTTAAATGATTTATTACATAAAATGACAAATTTAACTCACCTCTAGCTCTTGGTCTCTGTCACCAGATAAAGCTATTGGGAGAAGCACAGAATTTCTCAAAGGTGGAACTTTTTCATTTCTTAGAAGTTTCCCAAGAGTATTCAGCTGCCCCGACAGAAGAGCAAAATTATCAAGCATTGTGGGCCTATTTAAAAAGCAATAAAATAGGATTAGCATTTAAATCCAAAGTTGTAATAATATAAGTACATTCAATTTCATAAGTTAATCTTATAAATATATGTGTATAATGTGTAACAGGAAAGAAGAAAATGTATATCTGGACCAGGAATCCACCCAGAACCCCTGCATCACTAGTCGGGTGCTCTACCGACTCGACTAAGCTATCCAGGCAAATATCCATGACCAAAACCATAACATTCCTCCCTCCTTAAATTGTCTTCACCCTCTGAGACACAACCCTAGTTCTTATTAGCCCTTATTTGCCTTAGTTCTTATTGTAATGGGTGAGGAGAAAAATAAGTAAGTAAGTAAATTTTATTTAAAGTCGGCATTGTATACATTGCATAACAAGAAACATGAGCTCTGTAGAGCTCTTGAACCGACTATCACAGTTAAAATATCACAAGAAAACATTTACAACATAAATTAACTTGTGAATTTGTTAAAAAATGCAGCAAAGCAGACTAGGATTTGAACCCAGGTCCCCTGAATCTCCGGTCAGTTGCTCTACCATCTGAGCTATCTGGCCACCCAAGATTTGAGCCCATCTGACCACCACATTATCAAAGTACCCTAGCAGGACTTTCACCTGAAATTTCAGTGGTGGTCAGCAATAACAAGTCTGTAACAGGAAAGGAGAAAATGTATGGCTAGACCATTCTACCCAAACCCCTGCATCCCTGGTCAGGTGCTCTGACATTAGGCTACCCAGGCCAATAATCAATACCCAAACCATTACAAATCAAATGTATCAATCTCTTCTAAAACATGTTTCATACCAATGTAATGTGTTGTATTCATTTTCTAGTTTCAATAGAAAATTTGCGATGGAATTCTTTATATCTTGGACCCTCTGGATAAGAGATTCCACAGTTTGTTCCAGTTGTTTTTCTTCTTTCTGAAATTTAGAATGCATAAAATGTTATTTAAATCTAAATAGTGTGCTTCTTTAACATTTTTATTTCATATTTATTTCAATAAACAGTCGACTTGGCATCCAATTACGAATCTAAAGTTGACTGGTCAAAAAATTGGACGGACAACCATATATTGTCTATCCCAAATTATTCTATATCAATATTTTTCAATGTTTCAGAGTCAGACTCGGATCTCCCATTATGTCGCGTCATTTATTGTCTTGAAGACCCGTCTTGAATAGTTTGACAGAAAATATATATTCAAATTCATATAAATAAATGTATTCACACTTAACAAATTTAATTCCGTAAATTCATTGATCTCGTTTCACATTTACCTGCATTTTACATCTAGAAATCTACCGGAAACTGTGTGCTCTGTTTATGTATGTGACGCATGCGCACTACTTCTCCAATCAGAATCCGCCATTTTTCTCTTCCCATAAAGAAGGAAACAAACAATTTTATATTTTATATACTAATCCTCTGAAAAATAATATAAAAACTTTTGTTAATAAGTACCAGTTATTCTCAAAAGTCATTTTGTTTATCCCATTTCCAGTGTTCGCGCACCTGTATTTGGACTAGATAGTTCTTCACTCTCATTGGTGGGTAGGTCATTGGTTCATGTGTTGATTGGGTATGTAAATTCTGACCAAATTATTGGTCCAAATGCCACAATCAATCGTATTGTAGATGGCCAGCCAGTAGTTTTACTCTGTTGCAATTTACAAAACACTATAAAATGTCACACAATAGTTTAATTGAAAAATGATAGTATAAAAATAATTTGTTTTAAAAATTCTTAGCACTGTTGAAAAGTGTGTCTTTAGACATTATACACTTAATAAGTATGGTTAGTATCAAATCTTTTTATTTCAGTTGTTGGAGTATTATAACTCTGTTTAATATCATTATTATATTTAAATAATTAACAAGACTGGAAAAAAGTTTTAATATATATTTTTAGGTTTTGAAGAATGTCTGATCCTAACTACACCCCGGGTGGATCCTCTCCCTCAGGGGGAGTTACTATCAGTGGGGAGGCAAACATGATGCTCCAGCAATTCTGGCCCAAGACCATCAGCAACATTAGAGGTCTTAAGCAGGTAGCTATTCACTGTACATATTGTATTTAGGCCATGTGAAGTAAAAAAAAAATACTGTGGTTGGTAACTTAATTGTCAGTTCATGGGTGGCATTTTAGATAAAATCATTTAATTAAAGGATGATAAAGCCTAGCTATTAAAAAGCTAACTGATTGTAGAATGACAATTTTTTCAACTACTTTTTGATGTGTTTTGTATCTAATGATTGGACCACTTCATATTTTTCCTTTTATACATACTCATTATAAATCAAAAGCGGTACACATTACAGTATTTAATTGATATGCTGATGATGATACATGTTCTCAGTCATGATTTTAAATATTTCAGGATGATTTTAAGCAACAAGAGTTACCCTTGGCCAGAATTAAGAAAATAATGAAACTTGATGAGGATGTGAAGGTGGGTATATGTTTGATACTCTTTGCTAACGTAGGGTTGACAATCCGTTCTATTCCTCTAGAGTGGAGTGAATTGTAATCACTTGGCTAGTGAAGATAGTAATAGATTAAAAAAGTTTACACTTTTATAACCTTGTACAAGGCATTTTAATTTCATTTAAATGTGTTCAAGGTAAAATTGCACTAAATTTCTTTATTTTATCAATTTGTGTGAAGTTAACTAGTACTAGTATGCACATTTTCATTGATTCCCTATCATACTTTTGGCTTTTGTTTCTGTAGATGATCAGTGCAGAAGCACCAGTGTTATTTGCCAAGGCTGCTGAAATCTTTATAAGTGAGCTGTCTCTCAGAGCCTGGATCCACACAGAGGACAACAAGAGGAGAACGCTACAGGTACATTTATATATAAAATGGAATTTGGAAGTGTCTTAAAAAAAATCAACTTTTTGTTCTGCATACATGTAATGTTTGTTCACACATCAAATTTTAATTGTCATACATTTAGCTTGTTATGGCTGTATCTTTACAATGCTTACTACAACAAATACTAAAATAGATAAAAATATGTCTAGAAATTGAAATGCAAAGAACTTAGTTCGGTAATAAAAAATATTTGCCCCCCAAATCAAACTTTGATGGAGATATATTTAATTAAGTTCTTAAACAGGGGAGTATATGCTGACTTCAAAGCACTGAATATCTTCATAAGTAATGACGTCTTATGTACGTAATGACGTCACAAACATGACGTAAATTTCAGTTTTTTATGAATTTTACAGAAAAATGTACCTATTTCGTCGATATTTGAGTATAAGTCATCTTGCGCATGTGTGTTCAGGATCAAAATTTTGATATAATGTTTAGAATGATGATATCAATGAAATATGTGAATATTGTTCCTGAACAAACTTGCGCTGTATAAATTTTAAAGCTAAAATTGTTGAAATTTTGTCCATTTTGTCCTCTTTCTGAAAAACAATATAAAATCGGACTAGTTTGTGACGTCATAAAAACAAAAATTGTAAATACACTGCTTTGAAACTATAATATTTTTTGTTAATTCATATTTCTCATACAATTTATTGAATTCAGCACATTTCAGGAAGTTTTCAAAATTTGACTTTTATGGGGGCAAATATATGCAATATACCGCACATAGTTCTTTCTTTTATTTTAACACCATTTTGTAAAAATGCATTGTATTTTGCAGAGAAATGATATTGCCATGGCCATTACCAAATTCGACCAGTTTGATTTCCTCATTGACATAGTTCCAAGAGATGAACTCAAACCTGCCAAAAGACAGGTACTGGTAAATTACTGTTTTAAAATCAATACACTATGTAATGTCATTACAAATGTTACGACATGCATGTTTAATGCATATGTCATGATTTACAGTCATATCTTCTCTCTATACAAACAGGATGACAGTACAAGGAGTACCTCTATGCTGCCAGATCAGATACAGTATTATCTTCAACTTGCCAGTCAGCAGGCTCAGCAACAGCAGCAGCAGCAACAACAACAGCAACAGCAGCAGCAACCAGTCCAGCAGACAGCCACACCGCAACAAACAGTGCAACAGACACAACCTGTCCAGACACAAATCACACAACAACAACCCCAAGCAACACAGATTCAACTGCCTGGTACATTGTTTAACAAATTTAATTCTGTTTTTTAGGACCACATTCACTTGTATTTTGTAAAGAATTGAAAATTAATTTATAAGGTCACTATCCGGATAGTCTTGGTCATTTTGAGGTATTTAATGTTAATTTTTAATGTTCTAGGGGGTCAGATTATACAACAGCCCTTCCAGATCCATCAACCTGTGTCTGCTCCAAACCCAGTGGTAGGTTTTAATATTTCAATAAGGTTTTAATATTTCAATGAATTTTTGTTAAATTTTAAATTCCAAAGTTTTTCGATGGTACCTTATCCTGATATAAATTACAAGATTTATAAATATTGCGATGTTAATATTAATATTTGTCTGGAGTTATCACCTGTAAACAAACCTTAACCAGATAAGAAGGAAAAGTATTCACAATTTCAGGTAGCACAGCCTCAGGTGATACAAATCCAAGCTCCACATCAACAAATACAGACAAGTCAAGCTCAAGTGCAACAAGTTCAAATTCAGCAACCTCAGCAGCAGACACAAGTGTATCAACAGGTCATCACCCCCAACGGAGTCCAAAACGTCCCTGTAAGTTTACTCTACCCCAGGAAATATTGACTGGGTCAGGTAGCTCCCTCAGCAAAATAAATCTGACCAAGTCCAAATCAAGTCAGGTAGACCATAGATCACTGTGATGCCGCTGTCGTAGGAAATACTGATCTAGCTGTGTTAACCATGAGGTTTAGTTGGCAATCAGATGGCTCCAAATTTCTGTGGGTGAATTGACATATGAATTTACAGTGTATCAAATGGTTATCCTTGAGCCAGTAAAAAAATTGATCTTTAATATGGTGCACTGTATTTTAGAAGATGCAAATTTTCGTGGGTATACAGACACATGAATTAAAATAGCTTCCCCCTAGCCATTAAGTTGTTTGATCCTTTGGTACTTTCAAACAAAATGAAACTATAATTATTGTATTATTATTCAATATAAAGAGTATATTCAGGGCCAAGTCACATGCTTTCTTCCACCCTCCTAAAATTAATAAAGTACATGTGTTCAGAGTTTGTTATTCCACAACTACAATGATTTTTTAAAAACATTAATGTATGGTCAGGTTGAGGAGTTTCTTACATTATAGAGAATATACTGAATAAGAGAGATTTGAGAAAATTTCTCCTGATTTTATATATTTCATGTAGGTATTAAAACACAAATATTGGTTTTGAAATGTTTCTAAATTTACATGTAAATAAAAAATGAAAGTTAAAGTTAAAGCCAACATAAAATATGTACTGGTACAAGAAGCTTGAAGAGACAAAAATTTTGTTCTTTGAAACATATTTGTCTGTATATTATGTTAAAGACAGTGCTTATTGTGTTGGCAAAATCTGATTGACAATAAAAATAAAATAACCAGTATTCTGTGGATTGGAAACCCAAATCCAGACCAGATCTATGCATTATCTATGCAGAATCATGTCTAAAGAATATGTGAAGTAAAGAAAATTAGTTTAAGTAAAAGTAAAGAATGAAAGTACAAAAACGTGAAATATTTAAAATGGTTCAGTTTTTTACAAAAAAACATTACCTTGAACATAAAGTATATGAACTAAGTAAAAGAGATTGCCCATATATACATGTATTAAATGTACATGTATCTCAAGTTATAAACTATTCCAACAATTGCAAGACTCGAGTAGACCGAGGTACATTCTGTCTAAGTGTTCTTGCATTAAAGTTGCAATGTGACTAAAAATCACAGGCTTAAAATAAAGTTCAAATAAAAGTTTCTTGACTTATAGTTTAGTTTATATCTCTTCTTGTACACTGATGTTTGTTGATGGTTTTTTGTCAGTTGTGTTAAATAATCAACTTGACAAGACAATTCAAAATACACAATGCTAGAAGATCAGGTAACTCAAGGGGTCAGAAACATTATGCAAGTTGAGATGTAGAGGGGGTGTAAGGCATAGTGCATCTTATTCCTGTAAAATTTCTATGGACTAATCGGAATAATATCCTAATTAGAAATATTTATTAATTTGGAAGTGCCAGTAAATCTTCATACTACGACATATGCAAGGGTTATCAAAAAGTAGATGCATGTACATGCAATTTTTTTGTTTGCATTTGAGACCTTGCCTAATGTGTGCAATTTCATTAAAAAATAGACCTTAAATGCATGAAAATTAGATGAATGCAGATTAGAAATTAATATTATAATTTATTATATATTATATATGCATAAACATGAAGTAGATAATACTATATTTACAAGATACATGGCCCAGTCTGACATAAAGCCAAATTCATAATGCTGTAAAAAACACTTACCTTATTTTAGTTGTTCAAATTTTTGTGGTTCAATGGAGGAAAAATTTGGTTTGCCGGATTTTGATGCGATTATACTACCATTGGATTAAATTCAATGTATAGACCTTGATGAGTAAATGTATAAAAATCAGAGCAATGCACTATTTTATAAGTGATTTCAGCATAAAACTTTGTAATAAACAAGACTTGCAGCCCCTGATTCCTAATGCCATAGTTCTTTAACTTTATGGACAGCACTCTTACATTAGGAAACATACTGATGCTGTTAGGGCTGGGACGATACAACTTTTTCTATATTGATGCGTATCACAATATTTGAGTCACGATACGATATGTATCACGATATGTTTAATTGCTTATAAAATCTTTTTTTGCATTGAAATAAACAAATTATTTCTTTGCAAATGAGAATAATTTATTTAAAATAGTTGTAAAACAAAAATAGTTTACTCAAGTGGTGTTAGTTATTATTTATTTCATATCTATATTTATATTTAACTTATTTATTTTATATATTAAACCCAAAATGTTAAATAAACAAAGAAAAACAGAAGTCAGATTTGTTTGGCGATATTTCGATATTTTTTCAAATGTATCGATATGTGTATTGTCCTCACATATATCACAATATCTCGATATATCGTCCCAGCCCTAGATGCTGTTATAAGTATCATTGATATTTTGCTTATCAGTTGCCAACAGGATTCATTTCAAGATGAGTGATGTATTTTTGTAAATATTTTTCCTTTTAATGACATGGTTTTTAAACATTTTGAGCCAAATCTTAATTTGTTAAAGAAACGAAGAGTGAATTTCAAAATAAGTTGCATTAGATCATGTTCTAAATAATAAATTTAAAACATAACTGACAAATCAAAGTGCTACCTCTTTCTACGCTTATTACCTTGCACTTTTCGTCAAATTCGATGATGAGCAATTAGTGCAATATTCATATATAATTGTCTTTCTCAGATGTATACTGTAAAATCACTTATTTCCAAGGGGTCAAATTTTTGTTTTAAGGAAAAATTACCGTTTCTAAGTAATTTAAATTTGTGCCTGGTTAAATTTGATGTTCTTTCCACACCACGAAAACGAGAGATATATTAAACCCCAACAAAAATTAGTGATTTCACAGCATATTAGATAAGTTTAATAAGTTTAAAATCTTTACTGGGAAATGAAGTGTAACTACATATTCAAATTCAATGAAGTTTTTGAAATTGGTCATTTATTTCTTCATTAATACTTGATGCCCTGTTCACATGTAATGGTATGATTATTTACATCATTATTTTAACATTTAAAAATTATTTTTATGGAATTGATTGGAATCATATTTTACATTTTAATGTTTGGAATAGTATAAAAATTCACTTGAAAAGTTTTAACACAGTATAAATACATGTATTAAGATGTAAATTGTTTGGAACATAAATATTTTTATTTACATGTAAATGATTGGAATGTAGTATAATAAATTGTTCTACATATAGTAGATGAGACTCTCCTAGTTTGTCACTAAGAGACATGCCATCTGATGGTAACTGTGTGTTGTAGATTCAGCTGACACCCGCCCAGTTACAGGCCATTCAGATGCAGCTTCAAGGAAAGCAGGGAAATCAGCCCATCATCATCCAGTCCTCAGAACAGCCAGCTGTACAGACGATACAGACAGTCACACAGGCAGACCAGTCCCAGTTTGGACAGGTACAAAAACCACAGAAATAGTACAAGTTATCTTAGGGATAGACTTAATATTTCTAGAAGCAATGTTACTCATATTGATAATGAAGCATCCCCTTGTTAAGTGGATTCGTTTAATATTGGATCACAAATTTGCATGAAAAAGTTCTCTTGTAAAAAGCTAAAAAACAGCAGGGCTATATAAAGCTATTCAAGGAATATTGTGATCCATGGGTCTCTTGTTATCTCACCTGAGCTGAAAGCCAAGTGAGCTTTTCTGATCACCTCTTGTTCTTCGTCCGTCCCTCAGTAAATTTTTCACATTTTCAACTTCTTCTCAAGAACCAAGGGCCCAGTTGTTGAAATTTTTAAAATTAAGGGCCAAGCTCCCTTATAAGGGACATGATCAATAAAAGAAAAAGAAAGGATGGTGTCGTTAAAGATTCTTCAAATCATGTCCCCTAGGAAAGGGCGGGGCCACAATAGGAAATCCAAGTTTTACATTGAAAAATCTTTAAAAATCTTCTTCCCAACAACCACCAGTAGTGTAGATTCTAAATTGTCCAATACATGTTCCCTGGGGGGTAGGGTGGGGCCACATAAGGGAAGCCAAATTTTACATTGAAATAAGTAAAACTCTTTAAAAATATATTTCTTAAGAATCACTGCACCAGAAAAGCTGAAACATCTGTTTTGTGAAGCATCATGGAGTAATGTACATGTATATTATTAATTGTTCAATTTATGCCCCCTTGGACTAGGGTGTTGTCACAATATGGAATCAAAATTGTACACTGAAATACATGTACAGTACTAGTATATTAAAAAAAAATCTTCCCACAAACCACTGGGCCAGAAAAGCTGAAACTTATTTCACATATTGTATCTTGTGGTAGTGTAGATTTAAATTGTTCAAATCATGAACAGGGAGGGGGGGACAGGCAACAATAGATTTTACAAAGAGTTAAAAGGAAAAAAAATTTGTGAAGAGCAGCAAGGCCAAAGTTACTCATGTGAGCCTTGTGGCCCTTGGACATCTCGTTTTTGACAGATTTGGTGTTCCACAATTTTGAAAAAAATACACTATAGTGACTACTTTAGTACTTATAAAAAAAAGATCGAAATCTTAAGTTGTTATTAGAAGGCATTGTATTTTTATTGTTGACAGGGTGTTTATCAGATACAACAGTTACCAAATGGACAGCAAGTGTATATACAACAGACGGAGGGCGACCACACAGATGGACAGGACGGCTCCTAGCGCTGGACAAATACAGGATCACTGTTATAAAGGATCTCCTGTTCTACTCAAGCAAAGACGGAGTTTCATATCTAATCTACATATTTTATAACTCCAGATCTAATCTGGTGTTTTTTAACTAATGTGTGAAAGGTTGTTAGATACATAATGGCAAGCTTGACAAATGTGTGTTCATTATTTTATGGGAGCCTTTCACAGTCATTTTATTTTAGTGCTGCGTTTTCAACAGTATGCATGTTAGTTGCATTTGTGCAGTCTTTCAATGAATATTTCTTAATAAAAGTTAATTTCGTGTTTAAGTGGTTGAGATTGTTTTAAGCTTTTTAAAGCTTTTCTTAAACATGTCTTCAATGTTGTTTGATATTTTTCTCTCTACATTACATGAGTAAGACCATATACTATGGTCCTTTGTTATTGGTATACACTGTCAAAATCTAAAGGCTGATATTTTCCAAGTGTCACTGAGGGAAAGTTTGTTCACTCATTTTGAAAAACTAGTGGAATATCGGTACATTGTTATCATCATTAATGATTTTTTTAAAAATCATGTTTAAATTCAATGTATGTGTTTCTTGTATGTTGAGAAATTATTGGCTCAGGTAGATCATTTGATAGGTTACATGTTGCTATTTAGGATTACAGAAATACATTGTAGATCTTGTCATTGAAATGCAATTTCTAATAAGTCATTTGTAAAGTCAGCCAGTTCATTATTTCTTCATTTCTGCTGAGATTTTTTTTTATGCATTTGTTTGATGTGAGCTATATATATTATTTTAAATTTTACAAATCACAATATTCATATATTCTTACTTCTAAGTTTGAAATAGAAGTTTGAAAATATTTTGCAGCAAAATGATCCCCTCACCCTCTCATAAGGCCATAAGATTATTTATTGTATTAAATTAATGTTAATAAAGACCTTGACAGAAGAAGCATTTGTTGTTATATTGAGATAGAATTTCAAATTTTTAGGAATGACAAAAAATACCGGCTGACTCAGTTAATGCTGAAATTTAATTTTAAGTTTAAAGAACTTAAAAATTTCAAAAATCTCTCATTGGACTATAAAATTATGTTGCGAATTAACAAATCAATATTAATAATGTGGTATGAGTTGGATCATATCATTTTTATCACTAGCAAGATTATTTGACCGATCAAAAGCCTGAGATAAGTTATCTACTGTACTTATGATAAGTCAGCCTACAGATAGAGTGCATCAAAGGGTTCCCCAAGATATTGATCAGACAATTTTCTGAATGGGTAATAATATGAACTGGAAATCTTTACACTGTCTGACCACCATGGGCAACCAGTTGTATATAGTTGAATGACTATGAAGAACGTGTAGATAATTATAAAATTGGAGATATTTATGCCATCTTCGAAGAAAGGGCATATTGCTTTAATTTGCTGCTGTCTGTCGGTCCACCATCAGTTTCCATTCATTTTCTTTGCAGAGGTTGCACATACCCTGGTATTGAAATGAAATTTGGTATACAGGTCTGGTCAATTTATTATGAGAATATCTAGGTCAAATTCTATTTTGGGTACGATCTGACCATTTTGGACAGAGTTATGCCCCTTCAACTCAGAAAAATTCCAATTATTTGCAGTTTTGGTTTATTTATTTTGCAGAGGTTGCACATATTGTAATGAAATTTGGTATACAGATAACAGCAAAACTTGCTTAGTACGAACACAGATATTGCGAATTTACGGATATAGCGAAGTAATTCCATAGATCCCAGTGACTTCGTTATAACTGAGTTTTGCTGTAATCTTAAGAATATCTAGGTCAAGTTCTGTTTGAGTATGATCAGACCGTTTTGAACAGAGTAATGTCCCTTTGACTTACAAAAATTCCAATTATTTGCAGTTTCCTTTCCTTCTCTTTGCAGAGGTTGCATATATTGAAATGAAATTTTGTACACAGATTCATCCAATGAATATCAAAGTAAAGTTCTGCTCTGAGTACGAGCCATTTTTGACACAGTTATGTCCCTTAGACTTAGAAAAATTCTAATTATTTGGGGGAAGGGGGCATTAGTGTTTTACAAACATCTCTTGTTGATGCAAATGTTTGTACTGGGTGGGATAAACTCTAGATTTAAGGGTCTTGATGCTCAACTAAAGATACTGTGAAAACCCTATAAATGATCCAAAGAATGGCAAATTGTAAGTTCATAATATAGCATAATTTAGTGAGAAAGACGATGTATTACTCATAGTAATAACATTTATTGTTTCAAATGAACAACTGGTGAGACATTAAGAACATTAACAGACAAAAAAAGTCACATCCAAGGTTTTCTTGAACACAGTGGATGGAGAAAAGAACTTCTAATATACTTGAGGATTAAGGATACACGTGTATCTGTAGCATCTCAAAAATATTTTGAGAATAAGGGATTCGGACCTCAAAGTCACTTCAAAATATCCATGAGATTCTCAATATTGGTACAGGTATTTGAGATACCAAATTCAACCATATATGACCAAATAGGTCCCTGCACCTCAGGAAATAGACTTCCTCAAGGGGAACTGGATTCTTGCTGACTCCCTCAATGATATACTTTAACTCTATATGAATCTTAATTTTGTTGTCCTTGAGTGTGTGAGGAGAAATTAAAATCACTTTTTGTTTTCTGAATATATCTGTTTATATTCAGTACAAATGTACAGAAAAATTACAAATAATTTCATGATTTATTTAGACAAGTGATTTAGACATGTATGGCCCATCCAGTTCATATCCAATCTTTCTGTAATAATTCCTTGTTCCAACCCCTACAATAGAGAGAGAGGAGATTATTTTATTATGTACAATAAGGAGCATGTACCCGGTAAATAAATTCACTTGTGATAGATACAGAACTATAGCAGAGATTGTACACTTAGCTGTACATACAATTTACATGTAACTTACACCAGTTGTGGTAGATACAGAACTATTTAATACAGAGTATTTATTAAGGTATGCACATTAATGAATCTCAAACCATTTGTGTTTTCTTGCATAAACAACCTCTTTTGCAAGGTTTTTGCTAAAAATAATTAACCTCAGAAGAGATCTACTAAATCTTGTATATTTTTCTATTAAATTTTTCAGGTTTAGTTTTTTTTTTTAATATATCAATCATTCAGTTCATCAAACTTATGTTGACTAATACACCAATACTGAAATTCTCTATTCAGAGGAAGAGATCGGTTACCTACCAGATATTACAGCTATTTTGGATGAACCATGTTCCTCTCTGGCAATTCTTTCTGCTTCTTCCATAAGTAACATACCAAAACCCTGCAAACAAGTTTTAGTATGATGGATTTAAAGCTCTGGATTTTCATAACAAAACTCAAATTTTTAGAAAAGAAATAATTCATCTATGTGTCGAAAGGTCAAAATGGAAATTCCTATGCAATTAACCATATTTTTCTACAATAACTTATGATATCCCTACCATTTTCAACCAGGGAAATATTTTTTAGGAGAAGTTTGGAACTGTTTATTAAGTTTTTTTTCCATTTTAATGCATTCCACTGGTTTGACTTTACCTGATGTTGGAATTTGGTGGGATCCCTGGCATGGACTGGGACAACACTGCCGTAGACATGGAGCTCTCTAACGATGGAGCAGCCAGATCTGAGTTCTGGTCTAAATGTGTCGGGGGAACACTTGCGTAATCTCAGTAACCCAATCAGAATGTCCTGCTCTGGGTCCTCGTACGACAAAAATGTCTCCCAGCCTCCGTTAGCACAATAATCTCTTCTGATTAACTCGGCCTACAATTTAAATCTATTAATATTTCAGATTAATTTTAAATCTGGTAGAGGAAATCATACAAAAAACTCTTTAATTCATGTTTATACTATTTACAAACATTTCAAAAGATCATACATTTTTACATATAAGATTACTTAGTAATCAAAGAATGAGTGCACTTAAGTACGTCATTTGGAACCTTTTCACCTACCCATTTTAAGCTTAACTTTACAATATATCGCTAAATTAATCTATGATTAATGTGCAAGCATATGCTCTTGATATTTATTTCTAGAATTTTTTGTCATACATATTTCTATAATTACAGAAAATGTAATTGAAAAGAACATGTAAAAGCCTTAAATTCCGGAAAATTGAACGGGACCACTTTCGAATCTATGTTATCCGCAAATAGGCGGAGACATTTAAACCGCATGGTTGTGGAATGTAAATATTAGCACATATGATTTTTTCGCATTGTGAATTGAAATGGAGAAGAGAGAGTGATCGTGTTGATTTCATGGTGCACAATTATTAAATGATTCTAATGTTAAGGGATGGGGTAAATGTCTCGCTATGCAGACCATAATACAGAGGCGACATAAGCCTATACATGTACTTACTAAAGACACTGTCAATACCAGAATTCTTTCAAAACACCCCTAATGAAAAGCATAAAGATAAATAAGAGACATATTATCTTCAAACCCTATCAAAATTTGCACAAAAATCTTTCATAGTTTGAAGTTGGAAGTACGATAGATAATGTCACAACAGAGACTTAAACACAATGAAATTTTCAATGAAAGCGTTATCGTATCGAACAGCAGAAGGTCACGTGAGAAAGGTGATTATAATATCAATCGTTGTTGCTCAGTGACCGGTTAATTTAGTAGCTATCTCGACCCTAGTTTGGGGACATTTTTTTGAAAATTAGATATGAGCCGCAACTTGGCCAACATTGTCCTTTGGATATGTATAAGTTTAAGTTAAAATACATATTCTGTGCAAATAAGAAACATGGCCAAGTTGCGGCTCGATGTAAACAAAGTCGTTGAAAACTGGTATCCATATGAATAACAATAGAAATGAGACAAAACTGTTAGACCCCCGTCTCAAAAGCTAGTGTCGTTCGGCATTATTTAATACTTTCATGTAATATAATATACCAAAACCTGCTCTTAAGACATTGTTTAATACCTATAAAACATAAATTTAATGAATTTTGGAATTTTATTTTGCGCAAAACATCGGGATCCAACTCTCATAGCTTAAGTGCACTCATTCTTTAATGTTGGTTGGTCATAATTGTGCAACTCCAAACCAATTAGTCTATTAGAATTTATAATCACAATCACGGACATTGTATTACAGACATGTAAGTCCATAATTGTTAAACAAGAAAGAGAGAAATTGACATTTTCACCTCATATGGCCTGACTTTGTTGTGAATTTCCTGAATTCCCACTTCTCGTGTTCTGACGTCACGACTACTTGTCCCCAGATCCTTCATCCGAGCCAAAGCAAGCTCTCGTAAATTTCCATGTTCTACTCCAGAACTTACTAATGGCATAGGAATATCTCTGAAATCAGCAAAACCTCCACTATTTACAAAGTATTTCATATCATAAGCACACACACAAATGTATCAACTTGTACTTATTAGTATTACTTTTTTTTATTTTTAAATTAAATTAGATTTAGTTTCATTTTTCCTTCATTTGTTTTTTTTTTGGCATTAATTATTGAGAACGACTTACCTCTGAACTCTATAGACCCTAGTCCATGGTGGAACCAGAGCTAGAATTCTGGCTATCAGATCTATCAAACCACTAGGGGGATAACTCTTGTAGCGACCAGTTTTCCATAATTCATATAAACCTGAAGTCAACATAATAGCCTTAAATATATAAAACCAAAAGGTTTGCTTGACAAATGTTTTAGAACTTGGAATAACAAAAATTCCATTTGATCAACAAATACAATGCTATTATTACAATGAGCCTACCAGTCCCTCTGATGACTAGGGTTGGGTAAATTTTGAGACCATCTGCCCGGAATGCAGGGTTTTCAAAGAACTCCTGAAGAAAATAAAATTCATGTGATTTTTTACTACCCCGGTAAATTTACACCATTCTCTATATTAACATTTAGCTTGTGACAAAAACTTTCTTTAGAAGCCATAAATAAAATTTTAAAAAGCTAAAATTAAGCAAACTTGTTACCACAAGTGAATTATACAACTATTTACAGCTCATTTTACTTTCTCAGTAATAATACCTGGTACATGTATGTTAATCATGAATATCAGAATAACTCTACATTTTCATAAAGCAATAGCAATGCCTTCATTAACTTTGCTTTCCAAAACTCACTCTGAACATCCCATACTTTTTTTTTTTATCTCAGTTGACTTACAATGAACTGTTCCACATCCCTCTCCCAGCCCACATTGGGAAGGTCTGGCATCATATGAGCTACCACTTTAAATCCAGCATCTTTAGCCATCTGGAAAGACTCTGTTACTGCTTTTACTGTGTGGCCTCTATAAAAAAACACAATATTTAGGGTCCTTCCCGTAATGCATGATTTATATTTCAATTACAAGTGCCAATATACTGTCATCTGCTAATTGGCCACATGGTTCTATTTGCAATTTAAATCTCTTATTTGAGATGCCCAAATAGAGCAATGTTTAAAATATTACATATCATCTGCTTAGTATTGTATTTCTGCCACATCTAGACTAATTCTTTTTGGCCAAGTTGTGTTTACCTGTTTGTGTCTCTTGCTACGTCTTCATATACACTCTGAACTCCTATTTCTAATCTCGTACAACCATAGCGAAGCATGTCACTAAAAGAAAAAAGATTATGTCTTACAAAGTTGTTAGAACCATAAAGGAATAAAGTGCCCCGCCACAGCATGATACGCCCGTCAAATATTGTTCAATAATCATAAATTGGTTAGGATGCAAAAAAATCAGGTAGCCTTGATTAACAGATTGACACAGATTTCAATGATCTAATTTCCATTTCTTTTCATACTAAGAGACTTGCAGTGTAGGGATTGATTATAACAAATACATCATATAACTCTAAACCGGTTGTGTTAGAGCATAACAAATATCCATCTGCAGCTTACTTAAACTTAAATTGTTTATTGCATATATTCTGAAATGATAGAAATGCTACAGTTTAATAAAAAAAATCAAACATAAATAATAATTTTTTCAGACTATAAAATTCTAAGTGAGACATGACTGCAATTTGTTGCAAATATGAAAATTGAAATATATATATTTTTTTCAATGAACACATGTATAATTAGTTTTAATTATATTATACAATACTAATTTAGTTTTAATCATACACTAAAACATAAATTTGTTTTAATTACATTAAACCGATTGGAAGATCTTTATCTGGACTAGCCATCAAGAACTCTTAATTAACACAAGCATCTATGGGGCCATTTCTTTTTGCCCAACTCCCAAGAGATAAATTAAGATAACAGCTGCATCAGATCTATAAATGCTCTTAGCTCCTGAAAATAAACTCATTAATTTCTCACTAATTTGACATGCAAGTTTCTGCTATCAAAATTCTTCTTGACCAGTGCTTGATAATTATGCCCATGGGACAAACTGAATTCCTCTCAAAGCATAAACATTTGTTACAGATTGCTGTAAAGTATATAATGAAAAAATAAGTTTTTACTTAATTTAACATTTTTTAATAAGGATACAACTATATTTTTACATTTTTTAGGATTATGAAATTGAAAATTTAAAAGACTTATTATTTTTTTTTTTTAAATCACTTAAAGTAAAGGTCACAGTGACCTTGAAATAGGCTGCGACACACCTTCTACTTTAGCTGTATACTTTTGCCAAGTTTGAAAGCTCTAGGTCTCATAGTTTTCTAGTTATGAGCCGGACAGGGTTTCTCCATATTTGGCTATAACATCTTAATTAAAGGTCAGAGCGACCTACTTTTTGTGCGCGACACACCTTCTACCCAAGATGTATCAGCTGACAAAGTTTGATAACTCTAGGCCTTATAGTATTAAAGTTATGAGCCGGACACGAGAAAAGCTTACAGACAGACAGACGGACGGACAGACGGACGGACACGAAGCCTATAACATAATACGTCCCGTCTTAAGACGGGCGTATAAAAAGATACATCATAAATGTGAATATATATATTTACATTTCTACATTTGAAGCTCAAACGGTGTTTATAAAACCGATGCATTATGGTACATGTATTACCTGATGTGTTTACGAAGACAGTAGTCTGGACGAGTTTCTATGGTTATACCAATGCATTTTGTCATACTTTTCTCTGAATATCTGAAATTAGCAAAAAACTAAATGTGAACACAAACATTCATTTTCTTATGATCAGTTTACATTCCTGAAATAAATAGATTAAATTTTATGAAATAACAATTTTAATCATAATCATCATCCTACTTGACTGCCTCATCTACACAGCTGCTTGTATGGCCAGATAATGCATCATGTAAGTTTCTAATAAAGTAGTCCCTGTATTCATCCGCCAAACTCATGAATGTGCCACCCATCACTATAAACTCCACTTTGTCCACACTGTGACCCAGTTGTTTTAACTGTTAAAAAATAAAATAAAATTACCAGACTGTAATCCTTTATCTTCACAGAAGCTTCAAGAACTTTACACAAGATGGAACAACCCATATTGCTGAACATATTATTGTGCTTTCAAGTGTCCAGTATCGTTTGAGCATTTAGCACACATATTAACATGTACACTGTATCTTCAATGTGAATTAAAAATTCATTGATAAAACTGTACCCACCATGAGATTTTAAACATATATATATAAAATTTAAAGACAAAAATTTAAAGATAAGTTTTATTGATGTTTTTGTAATAAATTGTTACATGCGACTAACAAGTACCTGTTCCACTCTGTGTCTTGTCTGTAAATAGGGATTGTACCTGGCTCTGATTGCTCGCATAGATGTAGGCTACAATTCAATACATCAACTATGTATAAATTAATCAATGTCAAAACTAAAATATTCCATACCTAGTTTTCTTTGACTTTATGAAAATCTTATATTGTAAGCAAAATGTACATGCGAGTCACTATAAAAGGATATACTGTACATGTATTTTCTTAAATATTAAGTGAATTCTTTATTTCTTTATTTAGCAAGAAGCACTGCTCACAAAACAGAAATGCAACATTTTATTTTATTTTATATCCCTGAAATAAATGTGAAAGGTCTTAATTGACAGTCCACTTGCAATTATCTGAAGAATTCTTTCCTATGAAGCATTTCATGACATTAAATACTCATGTAAAATATGAAATGTACAGTTTGTCTAGGCTGCATTTTTACTAGCCAAAAGACTTAATTCACTGCTGTCATCTTATAGATCATGAAAGTTGAGTGGAATTAAACCTTTGGCTACAAATCATAGCTTAATTACCTCGTATCCAGTATAAGACTGTGTGGAGTATTCAAAATCAGAGTCTGGACCACCAGGGCAATATCTAAAACAGAATGTGTCTCATTAATACATAATTAAAAGTCTACTAAAACTTACACAGACATGAAATTCAGATGAAGTTCATTTTGTTCACCACAAATTTGACAATATCACTTAACTGGCTGCTCTTTTTAACTGTCCTGATCAATGATCAAGAAAGACTTTGACATATGTCTGAATAAGAAGTTTACAGGTGAATACTTACACACAAATGTTTCCTGTCATAGCAATGTGTGGACATCTGTGTGGTTTACACATCACAGCCACAACAGCTATCTACGATAAACAACAGAATATACATTACATACCAGCAACATGTTTATAGCAGTCTCATCAGCTCTGTACAATATACAATAAAATATGCATAACTGTATACAGGGTTATTTTTGCTTCAACTTAGTTTTTGTCTGATTATTCTGGGAAATGATTTTGCCCTGTTTTAAATTTGCCAAGGCACAGGGACAGTTGAATTAAAGAGATTGCAAAAGAGATAACAAATGGACAAAATTACACCCCCCCCTTCAATTATATGCTCAGTCTATATAATTACCCCACTGGCTGTGCGAACAGGCTTAGCTTTCAGCTTTGGCAGAAGAATCTAGAATAAATAAATGCCTGTCATTAGATTCATAAGATCAATTGTTGTGTCAATCAATGTGAAAAAATATCTCAAATGACCATGAGGTGACCAATATACAAGTCTTACTGTCCTACTGACCTTTTTGAACTCCTGTGGGACAGCTGCTATAATATCCACCAACCGTGGCTGACTAGAAAGTCCATATTTACTGGAAACTTTGCTTTTGATTCTGGAAATATTTTAATTTAAAGAAATCAATAATAAAAGTTCAAAGAGTTTCAACAATGTAAATGGTATGACGTATTACAAGACTTTGTAGAATTTTTTTTTGTCACAGTATGTTAATATATAGTCATACAGACCTTTTAAAATAAATTTTAGGGACAATGTGAATTTCTTCTGTTCATATCAATTTTCACATGAAGTTTAAGAAGGTGACCTTCTATGACAAAAAAGGGAAGACTCAGACCTCAAAAAAGGTAAATGTACCTTTGCACAGTTTTTTTACGCTTTGATTTAGAAAATTTAATGTAAATATGCCATCTAATGACCACTACAATAGTCAAAACTGATATCAACTGCAATGAAGTAGACAGAAAATTAATCATAAAAAGATTTTTTATGTTCGTCACAAAAGCTTTCAGCAGCTGCTTATCCCTCTAAAGAGTAAACTTCGTTGTTATAGCCAGGAAGCACTAATTGTCAATGCAGCAGATGATATCATTATTCAGTTCTAAAACTAGATGTAATTCTTTAAAACAAGATTTGTATTTCATGCAATAGCCAAAGGCAAAAGTAGACTTCCAAAACTGTAGAAAATAAATGCTGCATGAATTGATTCTCTTTTTTGATCTGTTCTTTGCCAATCTTTGGACATTAATGTTGAGGTTGACATCTTTATCTGATTAAATTAATTAGACATTTTAATTAAAGTTGATATTTATTTTTTACCCCATTTTGCCATCTACATATCATATTTCACAATTTCCCCTTGACTGTGTTGGCTTTTTCATCAAGACTAAATATTTTGGGTGGCTAGAATATCAAATACAGGGTGTTTCACAATATATGTCACACATCTAAAGACAGATTTGATTAATGACAACAAAAGCTACATATACATTTTATATATCATTTTAATGAGCATATATTCAAAATTAATTTATTGAGTCAGAAGTATCCGAAATTCTCTTCTTCAGTTACTATGGCAACAAATCCTAAAATGTTATTCTCCAAGTGTTTTCTCAACATTGTTCTAAATGACTTAAGAGACTAATGCTTATAAATTTTCTGATTACTGTTTTGTATGTTTCCCAAGATTTTTTTTTAGACTTTTCTTGTTTTATATCTGGCTTTTTAGAACCCCAAAAGTGCAAATCTATTTTTATTTAAAGTTGCATTTGAATAAATGTGTCGTTTCAGAACTGCCGGTATGTGTTAAATGGTGTCCACTTCTTTCGCTCTTCCTTTCAGTCAATTTTGCAAACTTTAACCCTGGCTCTGAATGTCATTTGACTTTAAACGTTGAAATCTTGTATGCAGACACACTTTATTCAAACTTAAGATTTCGAAATACTTCTAACACACTTACTGGCATTGTTACAACACATCTCCTAAACTCAGATCTGACTTTCATGAGGTTTTCTCATTGATTGACTTCACTCTGATATTGTTTTTATCTCTTCTTGATTTTTTGGGGGTGGGGTAGGGTGGGGTAAAGAGGAGGCAGGGTTTAGCTGGCTTTTATCTTTACATTATAATTTAATTTAAACCCTCTAATTATTATTAATATAAGTAAAATAGACAGTAATTTCTGGTCTAGGTATTTTTTATCATCAACCCCTGTAAAATATTTAAGATATCTTAAACGGTTCTTATAATAGAAGTTTACAAAAAAATTTTGCTGCAAGTTTTACGCAATTTTGAGAATAACTGAAATTATGACATCACTGATTATATCATCAGCTACTTCATGGTTTATTATAATTTTCCCGATACTATGCAATATAATAATTTTAGATCAATATGCTTAACTATAGTGTTTTGGTATTTTTGGTATCAGTCTCGATATTCAGATTATGACCATTCAGATGTGTGACATATATTGTGAAACACCCTGTACTTATTTTACTTTTATTTCCTGCAGAAATGACGATTTAATCCCATTTGATATAATCAAAGAAATGAAAGTTTCATAGTGATAAGCCATGTGGGAGACAAAGTGAAAAGTTAAAGCAGGCAGACTGAGAGAATTCATTTCAGCTCATATTGATCTAAACAATCTCTGAAACAGACAAAGTCTGGATTCCCTGATCAAATCACTTTGCCTGGCACTGGTTAGAGATTCGGAAGAGACATCTGTTTAAAATTATTAGTCGTGAGAGATCTTACTGTGGTTAACACTATACTTGTCGATTTTGGTTTACTTTAATTACTATTCAGAATTTTCATCTTCTCTTTGACCATATGTTTTAAAACTTTTACCTGTTAAGGTTAACATCTTTTCCTTGTTTGTGAGCTTGGATTAATTGGTTGACAATTTCTGTAACTGTCATAACAAGCAACTCTTCGCGCGTAGATCCCGGGATAATGGCTGAAACACAGGATTTATTTTTATTCAACAAATAAAGTCTCTACACAAGAACATCTCCCAGACAGAGTGTTTGCAAAGTTATGATAGGTTACACTGTTATTACCTTGGAAATCTGTCTCGAAGCGGGTAACCCCCTTTTGTTTACAACTTTTGTTTCTTACCTTGTGTATTTTTATTAGGCTAATTGTATTAGGCGCGTCGGAGCGCTCGCACAACAGATTTTGTATAATATAAAATTAATCGCTTATACAAATTTGTTAGCATCAGGCTCGATATTTCACTTGATATTCCTTGACTCATCAAAGTACTGAAAGTACTAATGGGTGTTGCTTTTAGACGGTTTCAACAAAATTTAATGTTTGACACTTTGTTCACAACTTTTCAAAATATGTTCATTTATGCTTCATAAGGAGATAAGGATTGTTTTGATCTCACAATAACCTAAGAATGATATGCCAAAATGAGGCTTTTTAGTTTTCTCTGTTCAATTTTCTTTTCAATATATTAATAAGGCATTTTTTCTGACAAAAGTATATTTAAAGGGGCTATTAACAGAAAAGCCATTTCTGTAACTAAAGTTGCTACCCATCCTCAAATAAGAGAAGTTAATTTTGAGTAGTAGTATTATTTTAAAACGTAACAAGGAATTATTATACAACACTGATACCAATGTATGGCAACTTATTGTCATGATAATCAAGTCTCTAAAAAAGGAGGTAAAACTCTTAAGTCTAGGGTCATTTCGTAATACTGGTGAATTTTAATTTGTTACATTATTTTCGAA
>PRKT01000012.1:1754616-1776565 GCA_003671525.1 Saccostrea glomerata
TGGTCGACTTTGTCAATGTAGCAGGCCTACCGGGATTCCCTCTCTTACCATGCTGTTTTGTTTATGAAAACTATACGCATGCGTCATGTGCGTGTATAGCATGGAATGTGGAACCTCGAACACGTTGCGATGTATATATTTATGTACCATAAATAATTATTAATTTTAATGAAATAATCAGAATTATTTACTTATAAAATTTGTAATTTTCGGAAAGTGTATACATTTATGAGTGTGAAAAAAATTCCAAATCCTATAGGAAAATTTTAACAAGTCTGTTTTTGAAGAGATGCGTGATATTGCCACTTTAAAACTGACTTAGTAAAGTTACCAAAGCTATGCCTCGGACTTCTTCCCCTTGCGATTTGAGCCACCACCTCCCAGGACAAATATTCTGGATCCACCCAACAACAAAAATACAATCGGGCTCGGGCTGTCGAGTTGAATATAACCGATAATGCTTAAATTATAAAGAAAATCGCTGTCACTTGAGTGTTTTAATGCAGGGGAAAAATACTTTTGTGATATTGAGATGAGATGGACGCGCTGGCGCGCCAACGCGCCGAATACAATTAGCCTAATTCAATTCAATTCTTTATTGGCACTAAAGCACATATTTATATACAGAAATGTGTTGTTAGCCATATACATGTATTGCAAATATACCGAATAGGGCCATTCTTTAAACGTGAGAAAAAGTACAATCTGCTAGCATATAACGACATATAGATGTGTTTGACGGGGAAGTTTTATATTTTCGAGGTATTATACACTCTTACATTTTTTTTTCATTAAAAAAAAGGGGGGAGGGTATTATCCATACTTCAGGTGCCTGTTTAAAGATTTAACAACATGATCAAAAATAATTTAGAATGCTGCACAATTAAATAATCATTTAAAATAATAATACAGTTTTATTACTTACTTTTCGGTTTATTCTTCCCCATGTTTTCTTTTATAATATCTTCTTCTTCACAAATAAATTTCACGTTTTATTCATCATCGTGTTATCATGTCCTTCACCTTCCCCATTCTTCAAATAAAGCTAAACTTATGATTTCGTATTTTTATTTTTTAATAGAAATATTAATCTTTTCAACACATGAATGCTTTAATTAGATATATATCCTTTAATCGAATAATTTGTTAACTAAGATAACTTTGATCAATGATACTAATTTAATTTTGTAAAAATGCGAAAGTGTGAGATAGTTGATGATTCATAAACCGAAAGTAGATTTCTTGCCTATGACAGTTTTGTGAAAATTCTCTATTTATCTTTGGAAATGACGGAAAATATTGCTGTTTCGTACATTTAACAACGGAAAAAACAGTACTGTGATTAAGGAATAACTTTTTAAGGAATAACATCTTTGAGAAATATTGATATTCCAAACGACATTGTATCACAGCTGTGTAAATAATATGGCGTAATGCGTAATAAGAGGGAAATTCCATGACTGCAAAGAAGATCATCATGACATCAATTATCATCATTTAAAGAAACACCATAATGTATTGTCTTCAGTGGTTGATTCCCGTGTTACTTATACCCAAACCCCTGAATCCAGCACTGCTTCATAATCATGCCATGTTCCTGGTTCTATATCTGACAGGGTTCTTCTTGGAGAGAAAACCCTGCACGATATGCAGCATTGTCTTCATTGCTGCTGTGTTCCTTATCTGTTATAACTGTGTGGGAAATTGCATCTTCTGGGGGTGTCCAGAGGAGGAGTGTGGGGATACAGAGTGCACAAGTGTGGGGATATGAAGATATGTTCCAGCATTTCAAAACTGGAGAAACTTTACATTTATCTGATGCTGAATTTTATTTAGTTTTACAGATGTTGAAAACATCTTTATACAGTGCATGAAAAAGTTTCTAAAATTTTATCAGCTTAATGACATAAAGCTGCTGCAGAAATGTATGCAACATATTTTTTCTTCCTGTAACTTTTTTTTTTGGAAGACTTTATGCCTGCTTCCTGCTTGTAATATTATGAAAAAGCCACTTGCCATAAAGGATACCTGATTTTTTTTCCAAATCATGCATTTGACATTTCCCATTGCTAGCAGTACAACTAAATTATTTTTTTTTTCCAGTAGAAATGTATATAATATACTTAGTTTGAAGTTTAATTCATGGTTTTGATCACATCTGATGTGTGAAGGGTTGTCATTTTTGTACCATTTTTTCATTGCCAGTTCTTTGCTTATGCCATCCCACCATTGTGGTCATGTTGGTGATATGTTCATAATGCATCATTAAAACCAATGCAATTTAAGCTGTGATTATCATTGAGAAATTCTCTTGTCAATAATCAAGATATATAATTTACTATTTATAATTTTTTCTCTAAAAATAATGCACATACAATGTACAAGCACTATCAGATTGTAGCAAATCATTTTCTGCATCATGCATATACATGTAATTTGCAATAATGTTGTAGCGTCAAATAATTCCTGGGTTTCACATTTTTTCCCCTATTTTCTTTGGTATGTTTTGCCAGTTACTGGTACTTCCAGCAAATCGGGTTGTAAATATTTCAGTGTGGATGGAATGATATGTTCCTTTTATTTGACCCCATGCTTTAAATTATATATACATGTACTTGAATATCAACATCAAATTTTTAACATGTTGAAAGAATATGTCAATTCTATAATATAACTAACATATTTTTTTTGGTTGAGAGTTATATTCAAAATAAATACCTACCTTTCCCAGTTTGTTCTTTTTATTCTTGCTCAGAAATGCAAAGTGAATAAAGATGACAAAAGAGAAATCAAGAAACTTTCCTGCAATTTTAAGCAAAATGTTATTAAATACAGGATGTGTATGTGAAACACTGATGCCCCCTTATGTCAATTTGATATATTGGTATCCAAAGTAGGGTATTCTAACTTGAAATGCATGCAATTGTGAAATATGAAAGTAGGCCAAAGTTAAAGTTTTTTCATAAGTGCAGAAATCTCCAAGGTCAAAAGGTCAATTTAATTGGTATCCAATGAAAGGTCTCGCAACAAAGAATACATATGTAAAGTATGGAAGCCCCAGCCCTAACCCTTCAAAAGTTATGGTCAAGGTTAAACATTTTTAAAAGTAGGTTAAACTCCAAGGTCAAAGTTCTTGATATCAAATGAAAGGTCCTGTCACAAGAATTAAATATGAAAAGTATGAAAGCTCTAGCTCTGACCCTTCAAACATTATGTTTGAGGTTTGTTTTTTACATGTAAGTCAGACACCAAGGTCATGGTCAAAGGGTAAAAGTTCTTGGTATCCAATGAAGAGAAATTCCATTTGTCCCATGGGTGTAATTATCAAGCATTGGTGTTTTGATAAGAGACTGCAGTCTGTCAAATTAGAGATTAATTAATGAGTTTAGTGTAAGAAAATTTCTGGTAGAGCATCTCTTATCAAGAAGGTGCTACCTTTATCTCTTGGGAATTGGGCAGAGGTTTATTGCAATTGCCTTTTATTAATTATTAATTGCCTCTTAATTGCAATTGATACCATCTGTTCAAATTAAAATAGTTCTAACTGTCTAGCTAATACTTTCAAAATTAACTTGGTATAAAGTTTTAAAATTAATTTGATATTGTATAATATATTTCTATTTTAGTTTCTTAAATCTCAACAATAAATTGCAGAGTGTCATGTCTCACTAAGATGACAGCTTTACAGTTTAATAAACACATAATAATAATAATAATAAGAAGCGCATAGTGATTAATGTTTCGATGTTTTATTTATGTTCTTCATTCATAAAAATACATTGTATGATGAACAAAGCTGCAATTGTAAAACTCTTCACAACCAGTTGAGAAATATGTTATGTATTATTTGTTCTAATTAATTACTACACCATAGGAGATGCACATCAAACATTAGGAATGAAAAAATCATTGAAATCTTTGTACAAAGGGTGACATGATTTTCTTCCTTGCACTCTAATGTGTTTAAGATTATTGAACAATATTTGACGGGCGTATCATACGACGTGGCGGTGCACTTTATATTTATTATAGAGTGCTGTAAAGGATATCATGAAAAAGATGTGTATTTTGTTAAATTAACAAAATACACATCTTTTTCATGATAAGCCAATCTGAGTAAATCAAATATCACTCATATTTACCCTTAAACAAGAGATATTCTATTAAGAAAAACAAGAGATGTTTGTAAAACACTTATGCCCTCTCCCTCCAAATTGGATTTTTCCTAAGCCCAAAAGGGCATAACTCTGTCTAAAATGGTGCAATCGTACCAAAAACAGAACTTGACTTAGATATTCAGCTGAAAAATCTGTATACTAAATTTCATTTCATTATGTGCAACCTCTGCAAAGAAACTGAATGGAAACTGCAAATAAGTGGAATTTTTCTAAGTCCAAGGGGCAAAACTCTGACAAAAAGGGTGCAATCAAACCAAAAACAGAACTTGACCTAGATATTCAGCTGAAACATCTGTATACTAAATTTCATTTGAATATGTGCAACCTCTGCAATGAAAATGAATGGAAACGGCAAATAAGTGGAATTTTTTTAAGTCCAAGGGGCATTACTCTAACAAAAAGGTTGCGATCTTACCCAAAACAGAACTTGATCTAGATATTTATCTGATAACCCTGTATACTAAATTTCATTTCAATATGTGCAACCTCTGCAAAGAAAATGAATGGAAACTGCAAATAAGTGGAATGTATGCCAAATTTCATTTCAGTATGTGCAATAGTTGTAAAGAAAATGAACGGAAACTAAATGGACCGACAGACCCACCGACGGACCGACAGACCGACGGACAGCAGCAAAGCAATATGCCCTCCCTTCTTCAAAGGGGGGCATAAAAAATGATAATGCAGTTAGTATTAGACTGGGCCAGAATGAGTAAAGGCTAGAACGAGCAGCTAGCAAACCCAGTCTTAGATGTGTATACAATGTACATATTTATGTAATAAAGACTGGAAAAGGCATTTCTTTTCATGTCTTAATCCTTGACAGTTCCATATCAAGGACAGTAGCCAAGTTTAATGGTTACTGCGTGACCGAGTGTTAAGACCAGGGTGCACTACCCATGTCAGGTGGACCCCTACCCTCCCACGGCGGCAGTCACATGTACATTTTAGGCAATGAGGAGTCTAAATTTAGATTTTTCAAAGAGAGGGGGAATTGAATCTTGTGATTGTCTTCTTCCATAACTTTCACTTTTCCATTAAACTTCTGTAGATGTGGGAATATGTGTTAATTCTTTTACTGCACTGCTTACTTGTTTTACTACATGTGAATGGTATTCAATTACCACAGTAATACATGGTAGAGAATACCATGTAAAGTACATGTTTTTTTAATCTTTATTCACTTGGGAATTTGGTAAAAATTAAGTCAATATATCCTCAGAACACTTTTTATGTGCTATGCACTGTATATAAAGGCCAGTAATAATATAAAAAGCCTAGCTGCTGCACGTCAATTGGTGCTGAGTACATTTTGAAACGGAAGCCCTTCACCGATGTTGATAATGATTCCATACATTTTACTGGAATATTCTCAAATAAAGAACGACATACAGTTCAAAATCAAAATAATCTTCCTTACTGTTTTTACATGTAAATGATCTCTTAAATACCTAGCAAACACAACTCATTTTAAATGGAAGTGAATTTCGACTTTTAAAAATTTACATGTAAATGCTCTCTTTAATAGCATTTGTGAATCACACAGATCAACATAAGAATGATTTAAAATTCAACATTGCTTAAAGAATAAAATTTTATTTAGTAGTAACGCTTGAAAAGCAGTCTCTTATTTTTCATTAGGTAAATGCTTATCTTATATTACTATGAAGTACATGTTTATGATAAAATTGCCATATGACACTTATTTGAACAAAATCATAGCATAAGCACCATTATTTTCCATGTTTCTTTTATGGGAGAAAAACTTTGTTTTCAAATTGTGTAGTCACCAGAATTTTATTTGCACTGTTGCTTTATCATTAATTTCAATGGCAGTTTTCTTTTATGTAAATAACACCCCTGTGTTACTCTGCATTTAAATTGTGTATAAAACAACCAGTGGCTGCATAAAGTTCCTTCGTAATTGGGGCTTTAAAGCGAGCTGTCAACACCAATTCATTTCTCTCAGAGAGTGTTTCAGCTCAGTAATTGGTTAACAAGGAGCTATTAATCTTGCATTATGCAATGACGTGTTCCCATGTAACTATTTAAAATAACAGGTAAATTGTAACCTTTACATTTTACATGTGACAGTTTTGTCGCATGTGTATAGATTTGTACTGTACTATTTTCCTTTTATATACGGGGGTATCAAATTCCCAAGAAATATGACTTCCTAAAAATCTTGATATTTTTCTGCCCAGTATATTAAGGGTTGTACATACAGATTGAATCATTTTTACTTGTACACATATAATGTATCTATCGGTGTGTTCTCTACCAGAAACAACCCTCAGTCAGAAGATAAACAAAATTTCATTATCAGTAAAAAGAGAAACAGAAAATTTCTTTTCATGATAAAAAAGCTGAATTCGACATCTAGTGAACTGGAATGGGAGATGAAAATTGCATTGAAACTCTGTTAGCTCGACAATTATATACTTTATGTAACTTCATGCTCAGAGATTATAACCCTTAAATAATGAAATTAAGTCTGTCTTTTCAGCTGCCACTTTAACTTTTGTCATAACACAGTTATTTTTTATCGTCTTCGCTTTGGAGGCGGGACATCAGGAGTAGCTGGACTAGCATTTGCTGACGGAGTGTTTCTCGTTCTTTTCCTCTTTGGGGAGTTTTCTGGTGTGTTGGCATGAAGTACATTGCTTGTGTGTTTGTTTTCAATTTGCTTGGATTCATTTTTGTCCGATTTTCCATGTTTTGTTCCTATTAAAGTAATAAATAATGCAATAAGTTGAAAACACAATTAATAATTCAATGATAGTATTCAATTTCAATACATTAAAACTCTTTGAGGGATAAAGACATAAATTCAAAGTGAGAATTTTGATTCAAACATTTCCATGAGCCAGGCTTTGATGCTTATTTAAACATTTACTGATTTACCAGGAGTGCATTCAAAAGAGTGGTGGCTTTTTTAAAACTGTGTTGGCTAGCCTAGCCGCTACATAGGGAGAGCTAGCATAAATATTAAGTGCTAAATACCCAATGCAAGATTGCCTCCTAAGTTACAACTTCACAGCACAGTTGATTTAAATCAAAAAGGGAATCGTTTCTATGTGAATTATAAGTAAATTAAATGTGAATTTATATACATGTATATATTTTTGCTTGAAATAAACTTTTTTGGCTTGAAAACAAGTTTTTACCAATACATTTTTATCCCAAATGTTAGACTTAGCAGATAGGCTAGCTGTTTTGTTCAACTGAAATTGATATTTATCACATAGCTGCTAGGTTACCTGCTACCATCAGGATCTTGAACCAACCCAATTCAAACATTCAGATTCACACATTTATCTAAATTAGACTTTGATTTACCTGAGTTACACTTTGATTCAGATTTAACATTTACCTGAGTTAAACTTTAATTCAGATGTAACATTTACCTGACACAGACTTTGGTTCAGATTTAACATTTACCTGAGTTAAACTTCAGAAGTAAACATTTACCTGAGTCAGACTTTGATTCGGATTTCTCTTCTTGTGAGGATTCTGTGCTGACTCTGGAACTGTCTTTGACCTTGAAATCCTCTCCAGGCAGGTCAAAATCAGACTCTTTGTTTGGAAATGGTATTATTTCTGATTCATTCTTAAAATAAATAAATTCAGATTTAAAATATTGTATAGTACATGTACCAAATTCAAATGAATCCTAAATTTATATTCATTGATCAATAACATTGCTACACATAAAATATGTCTGTCAAAATCAAAATTTCTCCTAACTATATTGTGTATTCTTAGAATGTATCCATTCATCATATACATTGTAACATAGGATTAAATACACAAGGTCTAAATAGTCATAGACACTGATGATTTTTTGTGACTCCTATCTTATTAGTGGAGAATTTCACTGAGGACCCTATTATTTATAAAGGTGTTTAATCAAATTGTTATGACTGTTTTAAGAAAAATTTAGCATGGCTAAATAAGACAAATATCAAGGGAGAACATAAGACATACTGTAAGTTGTTTTAATTCCACAGTGTCAAAATTTCACGATTTCTTAAAAATAGAGATTGCGTTGGTTATAATTTCACCCTGCAGGAAATTTATTTAACTTTTACAAACCTAACCAATAATAGCTTTCATGATGGGTAAGATTTAATTTCGTGGAAAAACGATAAATCAGGAACATAGTAAAATTAAAACCAATTAAACCCATTGTGATTATTTGCCAATCTACAGTATCACTCAAAAGTTAAAACAATCAAATTCACAAACCTTGAACTTAATAAAAAATCTTAAACTGTGAACCCAAGACAGTTCCTTACCACTACCTGTTACTCATATTAAGTTGTAATTTCTTACCATTGCATGTAAGTCATACTCAGTTGTATTTTCTTACCAGTGCTTGTAAGTCTTACTTACTTGTTATGTCTTACCAGTGCCTGTAAGTCATACTTAGCTGTATTTTCTTACCAGTTCTTGTAAGTCTTACTTACTTGTAATGTCTAACCAGTGCCTGTAAGTCATACACAGTTGTAATATCTAACCAGTACCTGAAAGTCTTACTTAGTTATAATGTCTTACCAGTAAGTGTAAGGCTTACTTAGTTGTAAGGTTTTACTAGTGCCTGTAAGTGAAACATACCGTAGTTGTAATTTCTAACCAGTGCCTGTAAGTTGTACTTAGTTGTAATTTCTTTACCAGTGTGTGTAAGATTTACTTTATAGTTGTTATGTCTAACTAGTGCCTGTAAGTCATACTAAGTTGTAATTTCTTACCAGTGCCTGTAAGTCGTACATAGAAGTAAGGTGGTCCCAGATGTCTTTTGATGAAATTTTTCTACTCGATGAACTGTTCAGTTTTTCATGAATGAACAGCATTTGAAAATGTTTGTTAACACCTGTAAATAATGTTACACAAAATAAGTTTATAAATATTGTTATATTCAATAAGCAAGAGGCCTTTTGGCAATATCGCTCATCTGAGAAACTTTGACCATGCTCTTTACCATGTTCTTTAACTTCTTTACAAGATTTTCCCATTTAAATAACTATTATGGCCCCGCCCTACCCCCAGGGGTCATGATTTGAATAATTTAGAGTCTACACTACCCCAGGAGGCTTCCATATAACTTTATAAGTTTCAGCTTTTCTGGCCCAATGATTCCTGAAAAAAAGGTTTAAAAGTTTTTTTTTCCTGTATATTTCAATGTAAAACTTGGAATCCCTATTATGGCCCTGCCCTATGCCTGGGGTTCATGATTTGAACAATGTTAGTGTCGATCCCTGAAACAAGTAATGCTCGAAAAAGCTCATAAAATTTCCATGCCATGTTTCATCCACCAACAATGCAGGGTTCGACATTAACGTTAGTCCGTTAGTCTCAGACTAAAACATTTTCATTCGGACTAATAAAATTTGTAGCTAATTAGTCCAAACGGACTAATAAAGTTTTGTGGGGGTAAAAAAAAATTATCGATGTTCAAATTCTCGAAAACTTTCACTGGAAAACCCAGTATTTATTTTTAGCTTTCTAGCGGGAAGTTAGGTAATTCCGAGTCAATTCCGCGCTTTCATAGGCCTTAAATTTAGGACTCATTGGTATGAAATTGAACATTTTAGCGATCATGATTCAGTATGACACATAAAGAAAGATGTAGGATGTTTGAATGATGTAATCATGTATAGAGAAAAACGAATGAGATTGGGAATACGATCATATTTCCTGATTGGGCGATTTCAACGAATTCTTGGTATAAACATGTCATGTAAATGCTTTTTTATTTCAAAAAAGTATAAAAAGTACATTGCAACATTAATTCTATTTATTTATTTATTTTTTTGACGGACTCATAAAATTGCCCGCAGACTAGTAAAAGTAGAGAAGCACTAGTCAGGCCAGATCAAAGCCTAAAAATGTTAGTTTCGAACCCTGCAATGCTATGGCATCAATGAAGAATATCATGCAATGTTGCTTTACAAGTATTTTCTTTGAAAAGGATTGCAAGTTAATTAATAATTTGATAATTCTTTTTATTTTATTGATACGCTATAATGGTTCTGTTTTACTCTTTGTTTTTTGTATGTAATAAGTGTAGACAATGCTGATAATGACTGTTTGGTTGTCACACGTTTGCATGTGTCGTGCCATATACAGAGGTGTGGTAAATCACCGAGAGTCACGAGGGGTGATTTGGAATACACAAAATTAAATGACTAACATTAATTTTTATCTTTTGTAACCCTTACAATGGTGTCCAGTCAACTCGTACACAGACCGAGTCGTACACAAACCGAGTCGTACACAAAAGTCAATTCGTACACAAATCAGAAGTCAACTCGTATACAAATCAGAAGTCAACTCGTACACAAGGTTTTATTTACAATTGTTAGGAATTATTTTTCTATGAATAATGTATAATCTAGAAAAAAATAAAATGAGGACGAAGAGAAGTTTAAATTTTTAAGATTGTTTCATTAATACTTTAAATAATTCTCTTAACTTCTCTTTTTAAGTCTAAGGAATTCAAACAATTACATTGTTAAACCAACACAAGGGGGGCGGTTTCTTAGATCTGCGACAAACGCTAATTACGATATGCTCCTAATTTGGTCCAAATTTCTCCCTTCTTTAAAATTCACCATGTTGCGATCGAGAGACGTGATTATCTTGCAGTTTTGTCAGTGTTTATGGAAATTGCATCTAATGATATAATGTACTATTAAATTTTCATGATGTATTTCGATTGCATTTAGTATCTACATGATATAAATATATATAAATATACGTTATGGTGCCATACAATTTTTGACTTTCTAAATTTATCATATTTATATCTATATACGAGGGCCGTTCAAAAATTACGCGGACTTGTTCCACAGAAGAAATATTTGACGACATAATCGGGCAAAATTTCACATATAATATAAAAGAATCTTTACTTATATGGTCTCAAAATTTCATATCAAAATGTTGTAAATTGGTATCAAATTTGACTGCTTTTTTAGGACATATCATTAAGTCACGGCGCAGCAAAATCTTCGACGTCACAGGCATTATAAAAAATATTATGTTATTGAGCTTTCATTTTCTCAACATTTTCTCTTGAGTACCTGTATAGTTTGAGTTACCTTATCTACTCAACATCAAAACACCATTTCTTGTCAAGCTTAAATTCTATTAAACAAGTAAAAGAATATTCTTTTTTTTGTTTTAAAACCAAAAAACTACAATTATTTCTGAGATATAGTGTGATATTGGAAACTCTCAATCACGTTCTCAATCACGTTCTTTATAGTCCGGATAAAGTTAACTTTTTGTCTATAATCTTCTTCCCGTCCTACCGTATAGCCTTTTTACAGAGGTCTAACGGTCTAAAATTTCCAATTTTCAATTTGTGGACGAATGTCACGAATAGCCTAGTTTATTAAATGTTTTATTATGCATATTTTGGATCTATGTTGCCAATATCTTGTGCATTACACATATTTTAACAAAAGTGTGGTGCGCCGTCAATTCAGGAGACGTCATTTTCACAGTCGTTTTCACGGGAATCGCATCAGAGAAAAATCACTATATTTCTGTAAGTACTTCAAATATTACGTCAAAAATCTAAATACATAATAATAGAAAAATTTAAAGGTACATTTGAGAAAATTGTTGAAAAATATCGCGAATTTTAGAAAATCAATGAGTTAAACTTTTGAATCCGCATGCTTTTGCTTCAGTTTTTTTGTCGTGCGCCTACCTCTCCATCAGCGATATTAACATACCGATAATTTTAGTAGAATGTTTTTAAAATACAGAAATTTTGCCCAAATTTTATCGGAATATTTAAGATACATTCTTCTGTGAAATTTCATAACTATATGACGTCTGTAAGAGTAAATAATAGCATAGTCCGCGTAATTTTTGAACGGCCCTCGTATTACTTAAAAATAGCATGAAAGAACTATTTTTAAAATGTAAAATTTACATATTACAATTAGACGTGGTGATGTTTAACAATTAGAAATCCAATTTAATCAAATTGATTATGTCGTTTAAGATATAAAATAATTTTCCACATAATAAAATTTGGACTTCTCATTTATGTATCAAATAAACATTTATACAACAAAAATATGGTCAAGTTGACACCTCAGATCTTCTTACGGGAAATTCATAATCTTGTGGGGAAAAAAATCCATCTGCACATATGGTATAGGTAAATTCAGAGGCATAACTTTGATTGAAATGCACAAGAAAAATCTCTGTGTACGAGTTGACTCCTTAATTGTTGTACACTGAGGAAAATTATACCTTAAATTACATAGGAAAACCTATGTACCAATGATATTAGTTTGTGTACGAGTTGACTTCTGATTTGTATACGAGTTGACTTCTGATTTGTCTACGAGTTGACTTTTTGTGTACGAGTCGGTTTGTGTACGAGTTGACTGTAAATCCTTACAATCACAATAGTCAAGCGTTTGAACAGCATCAATTCAAAGCAAATTTCACAACCAAGACAAATTCAGATCGTAAGATAAGAATAAATTTTACATACCAACTGGCTTGTGACCCCTCATTGCATGAAACAAGCTTACTTCTGCATCCACAGGCCAATTTCCTTTCTCAAGTTCCACCATTTTTACTTTCACTGGGTTTCGCTTACTTTCGTATAAATCTTTTTGATTTTGAATTAAAAATGTATTTACTTTTAAGGGTTATATTCATTTATAAATTAATTAATTTAATTTTCAGCGTATAAAAAAATCAATATTTCATTGAAAACAACGGGTTTTCAGATTTTGTGCGCAACTAAATAACATTTAGCTTTACTTGCCTCCATGCGGCAGATTTCCCTCGAAATTTCAATTTGTGTGCAAGTTTTCTCGTGAATGATGTATGAAGAGGAGGATTGGGATGCCGAACTAGAAGGCGGAACAACATCATCTGTAACAGTAAAGCCTCAATATTGCGCCTGGGATAATACCTACGACCAGTCTCCCTCTATTAGTCAACGTCAGTCACCGAAGAAGATGCAACCTGAAAGATCAAATGGATTCGAAGGCCTACGGTCACGGGGCCGAGGAAATTGGTCGTCATCAAGATCTGACAGAAGTGACTGGCGAAATCGTGAAGAGGAAGATGCATTTGAAAACAGGGGGTTTGGTCGAGGGGATAGAGGGCGGGGTAGGGAGACTGGGCAACGCTCAAATCGGGGAGGATCATTTGGTGGTGGACGTTCACAGAGAAATGACAGCAGTGAGAGGTCGGATGGAAATAGTTCAGCGATGTATGTTGAATCCTCCCTGGTAGGAAGAATCATAGGTGATTTTTAAGGTCTTGTGATAAAACAGTGTTTAATTAATTTCCCCACAGGATCAAGTTTGCAACTTTTTCAATAAAGAAAAAGTCAATAGAAATCACTCGATTGACCAAAACTTGAGCTATGCATCAGCGTAGCAAACAGGAATGCAATGCACTTTTGGAGAAGTTTAGCATTTCGTCTTTACCCATCATTTATTCAAAACAACTTGTCAGCATTCATTTCAAACAACGATTCCATACCCAAAATTTTTTTCTTATCCTTCTTGAATGTCGTCAGTACCCACTTTCTTCAACATCGCATTTAACATAAGTATTACCTTCATATCAACAGCAAACCAGACAGTTAATTACTGTCAACCAACTTTTATTAGCATGCGAGAAATATTTGCAAGTTCCGCGACCTATTTTTATTTGCATTGTCACAGATTGAATCAATATTTCAAACTGACAAATCTTGAATAAAAGATGACACGAATAATAGTTGCTTTACAGTAAATAGTTAAATCACTGGAGGTATGGTTGAGTACCTATTGAAAAGAGTAAATGACTGAAATTTTTTATGTGCATGTTTTATGATATAATCTGATGCTCCAATAAGCTAGAATTTAATTGCTGTTTTAACTAAATCTACAGGTAAAGGTGGTTCTAAAATCAGGGAATTACAGGACAACAGTAATGCAAGAATTCAGGTGAGATTGATCCGTACGTGCTGTAACAATGAATATTATATAAGAAGATTATTTTCGTAGTTTTCATTGGCTGAAAGTACGTCAAATGATATTCCTCCTTTTGTGATAACGATGCGAAAGGGCGTCCATGGAAAACAATTTCATACGACATGCCGTTCGGTTGCACTAAAGTTACGTAGTACGTGACATTATAATACAAGAAACATGAATATAACCATTGTGATGTAATGACAGCCAAGTATGTCAGTTAGGACATTGTCAGTGCATTCAATTTGAGTGATTAACATAACAATTATGGACTTCAGTAGGGCTGGGATGATACAACTTTTTCTATATCGATACATATCACAATATTTGAGCCACGATACGATATGAATCATGATATTTTTAATTGCTTATAAAATCTTTTTATGAATTGAAATAAACAAATAAATTTCTTTGCAAATAAGAATATTTTATTCAAAATCGTTGTTTATATGTTGTAAAACAAAAATATTTTACTGAAATGGTGTTAATTGATATTTATTACACACTTAGTAATAAATACAGGTTTTTTGCATATGCGATATGGCTGATGTCACAATAGCCGTATCAGCCCTGCAATTTTTGGTGGGTTCATATTCCCTTTATTTTTAACTTTTTGAAAATAAGGTTAATCTTAATTTATGAATAAATGTAATAGATTATTTTTAAATTACGAGTCGAGTGCATTGAAATAGAAGTAGAAACAAACCCAAATCGTATGAGACAATAGACCATGTACATGTATGTAAAAAGTCCATGCATAATTATTTACTTATTTTCTTCTCAACTTAATGCAAGCTGTATTTTATTACTAAGTATATAATAAATATATTAATACATACCCTTTTCCACATCACATCCTGTATCAGCCCTCGACCAATATCAGCCCTCGAGCCTTCGGCCCTCTGGCTGATATTGGTGTCTCGGGCTGATACAGGATGTGATATGGAAAAGTGTATGTATTATTCTCTATTTATTTCATATGTATATTTATATTTAGCTTTTTTATTTTATATCTGAAGTAAGATTTTTTGGGGTGATATTTCGATATTTCTTCATATGTATCGATATGCGTCTCGTCCTCCATATATCTCGATATATTGATTAGTGTTGTCACGATGATCGATTTATAATCGATGATCGGTCGGAAAGGCTGTCGATTTTAGACAATCGATTGGAGATTTTAACAATCGATTAATCGGTATATTTCAGCACATATCCTTTTTTTAAAATAGTTTTCTCACTTTTATTTCAAGAACAGGCTCTTGTTATAAAAATATATATCTTCCAAGTGTTGTCCTTTACTACCTATTTTAAAATACATGTACTTAAAATCTGTTTAAAATAAATCATAAGATAATGATAATTGTATTTCTAAACTAAAGAAACTAAAATACTTGTATTATAAATGAAATATGTTAGTTTTCAGTATTTGCCAATTGGGAGAATTCACTTTTCTTTTCATGCGTAATGCAGTAATCACAAGGATTTGCAATATTAAATGTCTTATAACAGTTTAAAAAATTAATTTGATATATATTTTAGATGATCATGTAAATAAAAACCTGATCTGTCAATGCTTATGTTTCCAAGGCCAAGTAATTCCTAATCATGCAAAAAGTCTGTATTACTGAAATTGTTAATCAAACTGCATATATACTGTTTTTAGAATTTCGATCTGTATAATGCATCTTTACTTACATTATTTAAAAATAAAATTCTAAATATTATATGAAATATAATACCTATTTTATGCAAAGGGTTACCGATTCGATTAATGGCCGATGATCAGTTGGTTAGGGTCAACTGATGCTACCGATTAATCGATTCTGATTTTCAACCGATTTGACAACTTTAATATTGATATTTTGATATATAGTCCCAGCCTTAGAATTCAGTGAACAGTCAATATGTGGTAATAAGGACTCATGGCAATTGATATTGACCTCAGACACAGAAAATGTTAGCGACCTCGCAGGCTCGGTCACTATCACATTCGGTGTCTTCGGTCAGTATCAATTGCCATGAGTCATTATAACGACATATTGACCTACACCGAAGTCCATAATTGAATATTATTCATTTATTGCATGATAGTGAGGGAAATATGAAGACTTATTCAGCCAAGAAATATCATATTCCTTGAGGGCTTCGCCCGAGGGGAATATGATATTTTTTGGCTGAATAAGTCTTCATGTTTTCCGAACATTCATGCAATGAATTATTATACTGAAACAAGCAAAACCTTTGAAATAAACATAAACATTCAAATTCGGCACCGCTCACAAATTCACTTTCATTTTTAACTCAAAGTTACTAAAACCCTTTGACACATTGAGCACTTATCACCATTTTTGTGACGTAAACCAGGCTATTGTGATGTCTACTACTATTGGGAGTTTTCGTTCAACGAACGAGAACTATATTGCGGGAAAATACACTAGGTGTTCCGAAGAGGTGGAATATGATGAAAAGCGTGCCAACGGCCATGAAATATGAAGTTTTACGGCCCGATCACGTGATAAAGATGAACCAATTAGATAACGCGTTATGTAGAGTATTTATAATGAGGTATAATAATAATAATTTATTGACAGTTCTATATTGCCTACTGTAATATCATTGTTGATATGCAAATCAAACTTGTCTGCTACATTTTAGTCCCTTTTCAAACGCCCGTCTTAAGACGGGACGTATTATGTTATAGGCTTCATGTCCCTCCGTCGGTCCGTCCGTCTGTCCATTCCTGTCCGGCTCATAACTTGAATACTATTAGGCCTAGGATTATCAAACTTTGTCAACTGATACTTCTTGGGTAGACGGTGTGTCGCGTACAAAAAGTAGGTCACTCTAACCTTTAATAAAGATGCTATAGCCAAATATGGAAAAATCCTGTCCGGCTCATAACTAGAAAACTATTAGACCTAGAGCTCTCAAACTTGGCAAAAGTATACATCTTAGGTAGAAGGTGTGTCACGACCTATTTCAAGGTCACTGTGACCTTTAAGTTATTTTTTTTTAAAAACCAAGTCTTTTAAATTTTAAATTTCATAAACCTAAAAAAAATGTAAACATGTAGTTGTATCCTTTAATATTAAAAAATGTTTAATTGAGTAAAAACTTATTTTTTTCATCATATACTTTACAGCAATCTGTAACAAATGTTAATGTTTTGAGAGGAATTTAGTTTGTCCCATGGGCATAATTATCAAGCACTGGTCAAGGAGAATTTTGATAGCAGAAATGTGCATGTTAAATTAGAGAGAAATTAATGAGTTTATTGTTGGGAGCTAACTGGCAAGAGCATCTCTAGATCTGATCATGCAGTGTTATCTTAATTTATCTCTTTGGGGAAAAAGAAATGGCCTCATAGTTGCTTGTGTTAATTAAGAGTTCTTGATGGCTATAGTCTAGATAAAGATCTTTCAATTGGTGTAATGTAATTAAAACAAATTGATGTTTTAAGTGTATGATTAAAACTAAATTAGTATTGTATAATATAATTAAAACTACATGTAATTATACATGTGTTCATTGAAAAAAAAAAATTACATTTCAAATTTTATAAATTTGCAACATTTTAATTGCAGTCATGTCTCACTTAGAATTCTATAGTCTAAAGAATAATTCATTTTTGATTTTTTTAATTAGACTGTAGCATTTCCATTATTACATAAAATATGCAATAAACAATTTAAAGCTGCAGAAGATTATTTGTTAAGCTCTAACACAACCAATTTAGAATTATATGATATATTATTTGTTATATTAATTAATCCCTACACTGTAAGTCTCTTAGAGATGTATGTACAATATTTTAAACATAAGAAATGGAAATAAGATCATTGAAATCTTTGTCAATCTGTTAATCAAGGTTTCTTGAATTTATGAGTATTGAACAATATTTGACGGGTGTATCATGCTGTGGCGGGGCTCTTTATTCCATGCTTTTACTCAATGCTTAATTCTTATTATGAGACCAGAAGACTTTAATGGCAAATGTACATCACAAGTCAATTTCCTTTCCACTTTTTTGCATTTCATTTTCATTGACTGCAAATGCTGTCTCCATGTATGTAAACCTTTTAATATATGTTGAGGGTATAATATTTAGGTGACGAGAGAAGAGAATGATAATGGAGAGATTAGAGTGGAGCTATCAGGATCTCCGGAGGCTGTCGCTAAAGCTAGAGAACTGATAGAGGAGACCATCAATCCAATCAGCAGAGTCACCAGATCATTTGGAAGTAAGTGTGACTGAGTATTTATAATGCATACTGTAGCATCAAATGCAGTTAACAATACATTGATTCATACAACCTTCCTTCACAACTGTCTTGAAAAAAAAATTGTTCTTTTATTTGGGCAACTTGTTGATATATAGATTGGTTATTTATTACAATAATATTACATTGTCAACAATGTAATACTGGGATTTATTTACTGACTAAAAGTAATATTCTGTCACTGTGTGAAAATACCAAAGGGATATTCAAAGGGAAGTCAAAGAAAACCCTGGCTGTACTTAGCTCATTTATTTCATATTATCTTATATTTTAGATGTAATTTTCATTGTGGCCAATTAATACATTTATTGAGTTGAGACAGACATATTGAATGTATAAAATTGCAAATGATATTTTTAGACTTTATTAAGGTAACAAACTTTTGTAGGCATGAACACTAATTCAACAGATTCCACTACTGGTAGTAACCCAGCACCGACGATAAACTGGGCGATGATACGAGCCAACAAGGAGGCCAACGAGAAAATCAAATTTCAAGGTTCTCTCTCAGTTCTTCAGGAATTCCAGGATTTTATGCTCTAATGTTTTAGATATTTTATCTACATGTAAAACTACTTTTATTCATTGTCTTTTATAACATTTATGTCACATTCACACCATACATGTACGTTTGATCATGTTGATGCAACAAAATCAAGAATATTATATTCAAGTAAATATAAATATTTCTTTCATATTATCTGATATACTGTAGGTCTCCCAGAAATAAGGAAAAATTTCTACATAGAAGATCCAGCTGTAGCTAACATGCATCCAGAGGAGGTGGCCCACATAAGGTAAGGGACTATGTGTTAAAGACTTCCTACCTCCAGGAGGATACCCTTTTACTGATTCAGTGTATGAGATTGCAGATATCAGGAAGAACTTTGTAGTACTTGTGAAGATGTAGAAGAAATATTAATCTTAATGTATTTGTAGCAGGTTGTCCTTATTATGTAAAACAATAATGTAACCTTTCTTATAGCGGTAATGACAATTTTGAAAATTTAGTGGTAATGATAATCACCCCTGGTTTATAGTTAGGAGCTGGAAGAACCGCATGAGGCGGATGGGGTGCTGTTAAAGAACAAAGGGCGGTATTAGCGGTAATCTGACGCGAAATTTCCAATATTTTAAACTTTTCTTTTTCATCTTTTGATGTTGAGCATTGGAGTAAGTAAGATGCGAACTAAATTCCACAGGTACAAAAGTGACATAATTTTTCATTATGACATCACCAATACGCGCTAAACATGGAATGTTAGCTAAAATTCGTTGAAAAATGGTTTGAAAAACGCGATCTTCCAAAAATTAGACACTTGCGCATGCAACAACCAATTTTATATTTTGCATGTAAGTTCTTTGGTATATCTTTTATTCATATAATTAAAATGGTGTTGGTTGTCACTTGCGCTCAATATGAATTTTGGAAAAATTCAATACAAAAAACGACATTTTATTAAACTTATTCACTTGATGTTGATGTTCATGTCACACATTTGACGCAAAATGGGGCTATCTTTATATTTTGAATTCTATCAATAGTCATTGCAGATTTTCTGAAAACTATCGGTCCTACCGGCAAAACCGATAGAAAATCGAAATGTCCGATGAAATTCGCTATAGTACCGGTCCGTGTGACCGATTGTCAGATTGTGGTGAGGGCTTATCCTGATTAATTTATTGTATTTTGATCTATTGCAATGCCTTCATAAATGAAAATCTTCAATGCAGCAAGCCCTTATTCTTCGTAAATGTCCATCATCTTATCTATTTTGCAATTCTACTTGACTTATTTACTTCCAAAAACGATCGTTTTTTTTCTAATCCGAATTTCCTCCATTCCTCTGTTAATGGTAAACACGTGCAGTATATAGGTTATGAAGTGCAATGTCGACTGAGAAAACGTAAAGATAATTTAAAATTCATTTTTATTTTGAATTTCTATCATAAATGCTATTTATATATGATTTAATTTTACAAGTGAGAATTAAACTTTTAATTTTAAAAAGAAATCTATAAACTTAAAGAAATATCCTTTTTAAAGAATTAAAATTAGTTGTTTCTTCCCCCCAACATTTACTTGGGGCTGATAAGCTGCAACATGCCTGTGTGGGCTGGTGCCATGCTTGAATTATTTATAAGTTGCATAACCCTGGTATCACAATCAGTGTTGGAAATTTTTACATATTCAATGCCTTTTTTTTTTTTAAATAGCACCTGATAAGAAATATACAATGTATATTCTAAAATTTATTCTGACTGATAGAATATGATGCAATACAGAGGTGCGATATGCGATACATATTGCCGATACAGACAAATGAGAATTGACTATTTTTTGCATGTTTTTTTAAACTGTTAAAGAGGTGATAGTACTTTTTTTTATTAAAGCATAACTTTACAATAATAAAACATTTTAAATCCTTGTTTATTTTAATTCTATTTGAATGGATAAGTGTATGACAAATTAATGTTAGTTGCCCATATTTTTTTTCAGAAAAATCGAAGCATCGATCCACTTAGTCAGATTTCAGACAAGTCCTTGTGCATGTGAATATGTTGCCACTGGTGCTAAATACTCGTTCTGAAGCCACAGACGACATCATAACATTGACCTGTTTGACTGTGTTGATACTTCACTTGACGTCGTATTCGTGGAAGTAATGGGAATTTAATGGCAGATAAAATATTCTCCCAAAATGCTTTGAGTTGAAATAAAGTATGACTTAAAAATTCTGATTGATATCTTATTATCGGTTTACATTCCATGACTTTTTTTTCGACGCGCCATTTTACCTACCGGATTGCCTCCAAGTTTCACAGTAGCAAACAGGTCAATGTTGCAATGCCGTCTGTGATAGGTAATAATATATAGGCTCGTTGTTCCACTAGAACTTGCGACTTCTTGTTGACAAATATAATTACATTTTGCCTTTTTGCTGCTAACTTTTACGTAGCGACCCTACACTTTTGACATGTTGACATGCGTTTAAACGATTTTAGATAAGTCGTTCGTAATATTAGTCATTTTGACGTTTTTCTTTCTTTTAATTAAACGTTGAAAAAATCGAGCAATACGCAAGCATCTCTGTATCGGTTATCGTATTGCTAAAAAATATCGATATATACCGATTACCGATATATTGATCCAGCCCTATTATTCACCATATGAAGGTGTGCACCTGCTATTTTCATCTTGATTAAATGATTATTTTGAATTTTACAGGTGTTTTTTCATTTTTATTTTGTGGTCTTGTGCAGACCGTTTCTCACAAACTATTGCAAGGATTTATCTGAAAATTTGCACACTTATTATTCACCATATGAAGGTGTGCATCTGGAATTTTCAACTTTATTTGTTTATTTTTCTGCATTTTACAGGTTTTACTTTTTATTTAAATTGACTTGTTCATTTTGGGCTCATTTATAAGGTTTGAGAGATAGAATCTAGAATATCTGTACAAAAATGTGAACTAGTACA
>PRKT01000012.1:1782927-1798879 GCA_003671525.1 Saccostrea glomerata
AATTTATAAAGAAAGAGTAATGTGTAGTAAGTGCAATTTCAATATTTATCCGATATTGGTCAGCGGTATCTACAAGTTAACTGGGCCTCCTCCAGGGCATGGTCTAAGCTCTTCAAATCAGGGATCCCCTGGTTTTCATCCTTAGGAGTTTTAAGATTTGTTAAAGATTCTCAGTAAAGTTTCCAAAAAGATGAAAAATATGGACTAACCCCTCTTTGTCGAATGCAAGCAGGTCTCCACGGAATGATTTAGGATATCCTTATTGGCTTCTTATAATATTTGCCGTGTCTTCCTTGTAAGATAGAATCCTCAAGCTGTGCTGTAAAAATCATATCCACAAGCACATCTTTTCAATTAAATTGATACATATGTATAATTATGCAAAATTCAGCTAGTAAATTAAGGTAGGTGTGTGCATAAATGTGCGCGTTATATTGCCTCGAATCGTACAATGTAATAATATCGATCCATGCAGTCGAATACACTGGGAACAAAATCACTTATTAATCGAAGTGCATGCAGACAGAAAGTCAACATCTATACTTTCTAAAGTTAAGGCATCGGAACCAAATATTTTTTTTTTTTTTACAGTTGTAATACAGATAAAAATCAATACATGTATATCTTATTTTAACCATTTTTCTATGGTATTTTTATCAAATCTATAACCTAGATAAACAATTGCGAGACAATAGGGGAATGCGAAGAATGTGACCCCCCCCCTTTCTGCACATTATGTGTTCACAATTTGTAACAATTCCATAATTTTTTCATGTATTACATACCCGGTATAACAAAGATGAAAAAAAGAATTTGAACTTCATTTATCTTTTTCTTGTATTTGTTTATGACAAGGATGGATCCAGGAATTTTGCCAATAGTGGAAGGGAGTATATAAAGCAAAAAGAAACATGTACATTTAAGAAATTCCAGTTAACTGCAGCAAAAGAAACGTGTCAGAATTTTTTTAACCAAGAAAATTTTCCAACACTCTTGGAAAGTGGAAAAAACTGTTTGAAGGGGATAGTCTTGTGACACACCAACCGCCGTAAATGTTTATTTAAAATCTATAAATGAGGGATTGAGGGAGATCGAGAATCCCCCGTCCCCTTTAAGTTCAAAGTGTAGACCAGTATTAACTGATTACTCAGGTGCACTTGAAATATAGTTTTCTATACTGTAAACCAATTATTATACGCGTCATTTTTTATTCGCGACTGACCGCTAGAGAACTAATCCGCGACGATTTATTTCCGTGAACAAGTGGTCACACTTTTTTTTAATTTCCTCAAGTATATTTTGCATCAAATTAAAATCCTATATCTGCCCTTAAACTAGGTAAAATGCTACTGTGAGTACTGATTACGCATCATTCAAGATATTCTGCGTCCATTTAAAATCTTATATCCGTCCCTAAAGTGGGTAAAATGTTACCATTCACGACGATGGAGTGAAAATTGGGGGAAAAAATCGAGCTAGGAGATTAAAGTTGATTTTAAACTCTCAAGTGTGAAAGTGCCTCATGCCAGTTGGGTAATCAACGCTTTCTGAGATCTACATAGCCAAAGGGCAATTATAATAAATGGTTTGGACAGAGCAAGACTGGGTCATAATTAGTTGTAATTAACCAGGCTATCTCTAACTCGTCTGTGACAATAAATGAACAATAATAACACAAGCTGATATAATTACATGTATTGACATTTTAATCATTTTTAGATAAAGAGTTTAAGATTTGCCATTCGTTTCTTATATTTTGACTGAATGTTTGTAATTAAGATTTTATCTGCTTCTAGTACACTAAAGTTCTTCCATGATTACATACTGAAGTGTCGGGATCGGTATTCAATCATAACATGTGAAGAAAATACAAGTGGTTCGCGACGATAAATATCCGCGAGCAGAGGTTACTCGCAGAACTCGCGGATATTTATCGCACGCGTATAATACTTGGTTTACAGTATATTTAGCTATACAGGTAAATTTACCTATATAGCTTTATTTACCTATAAAATATAGCTTTATTTACCTATAAAATATAGCTATATTTAGCTATTGATCTACTGTTTGTTTCAGGAAGAAAAATAACAACATTATTGTGAAGGACCTCAGTAAAGAAGGAAACAAGAGAATCCCTAACCCAGTCAGGACGTTTGAGGAGGCATTCCAGCATTACCGTCAGTCACACTTCTAACGATAAATCTGTCACAAATCGTGCATTATAAAAATGTTTAATTCATTCTGAGAAGAATATCTGTTAATACATATACTTGTATTTATTTTGTAGCTGAAATTCTGGACACCATTTATAACCAGAATTTTAAAGAACCATCACCCATCCAGGTGAATGAATTTTCTGAAATAGAATATTTAATTTTTCAGGGTTTTTTTCCTTTATATTTGTTAGATGTAAAGGTAAGCTCTGTTCCTTGCAAATTTTGTGTGGTAGATAAAAATTTATAAGTTACTGAAAAACTAAGACTCTAATAATACATATTTTGTTCATGGGAAAAGTGATCTTGGGATTGTAAAATAGAAAATAAGTATAATGTCTCCCCAAATCTTTTTGACCCAGCTTTTTTTTACCAACTCTCAAAATTTTACTTTTATGCCAATTTTTATTTTGAATTTTATTTTCTCATTTAGAAACAAGCATGGCCTGTGCTGTTACAAGGAGATGATTTGATAGGAATAGCACAGGTAAAGCTCATTAAGTAAAAGCAAGTTAATAAATATATATGTATGTACATGTACTGAGCACAAGTTTACTTAATGAACTCTACTTTTTCAGACTGGAACAGGGAAAACTCTGGCATTCTTATTGCCAGCATTTATACACATAGACCAGCAATCAGTGTAAGTTTTAGAGAAAAAAATTGAATCCATGGAGTATCATGTCAGCTAATGGATTTATGATATTTAAATTGTCTAATTCTGTACACATACATTTCCATAACTTTTGCTTACTTTAATTTACAGCCCGAGGGAGGAGAGGGGAGGACCAAATGTCCTAGTTTTATCACCAACTCGTGAGTTAGCTCTACAGATAGAATCAGAAGTGAAAAAATTCCACTACAGAGGAATAAAAAGGTGAGGTTCTTTCATTCACTGCAGAGAAAAGTTGTCCTTCAGAAGGGAGGTAAATATTACGACATGTGAACACTTCACCTTTGGTGTTTATAGTTTGTTTGTGAAAATACATTGTATTATGTTAGAGGTTTTATCATCGTCGATGCATTGCCTGGAAATTAATCTTGGAGAGAATTGCGGAGATGACAATAATAGATACCTGTAAAGTTTTTACCCTCTATTTTCAGTGTTTGTGTGTATGGTGGGGGGAACAGACGGGAGCAGATTAACATCGTGACTAAAGGAGTAGAAATCATTGTAGCCACCCCAGGGCGACTAAACGACCTTGTCATGAATAAGATCGTGGATGTTAAGTCTGTCACTTACCTGGTAAGTGGAGCTGCTCAGTAAAAATGGCAATGTCCACTTGCCTTATATAAAATAGAATTTTTTTTTTATCCGTTAGCTCTTGTGTATAAAATGTAATTGAGACAAAACAGTGAATTCCATCTGGAATTTTTCATCTCTTAATTACAACAAGGATGGTTGGAGGCCAGAATAGAAGCCTCTTAATCTATGGTTAAAGGGCAAGGTCATAGATACATATGAGTGTTGACACAAAGAGTAATGTGAGATCTTACCTTACACTCCCTGCAGAGATGCTGGATGGCCAGGAAAAGATTTTTTTTTTATTTCAGGTCCAAGACCAAATATAAAAGTTAATATTTATTTGACTTTCCATTCTCATTTCTAGTACAAAGGTATTCAAGGTGACCATAGAAATAATGTACCATTATTTGTTTTTATGTTAAAAGGTCAAGGTAAAGATTAGAGGCATACATTATATTTCAACATTAGTTTTGACACCATTTTATGAAAGTAATGCATGCACACAATCTCTGTTCTTAATAGGGATGTGCGATTTTATCGGTATACCAGTATATCACGATTTTTAGCTCTACTGGTCAGAGACCAGAAAAGCTTATGCGATAGAAATGCGTCCGTCGTCCGTCTAGCTGTCTGTCCGTCTGTAAACAATTTTTCAAAATGCTACTCCTCCTACAGTTTTGGTCTGATTTCAGTATAACTTGGCACACAAGTAGACTTCACTAAGATACATAATTCTGTGTATGGGTTTATGATTTTGATGAACGGTGTTGCCATGGTTACTAAAAATAGAAATTTCTGTGAAAAACATTAAAATGCTACTCCTCCTACAGTTTTGGTCCAATTTCAATATAACTTGGCACACAAGTAGACTACACTAAGACACATAATTCTGTATATCGGTTTCTGATTTCAATGAACGATGTTGCTGTGGTTACTAAAAATAGAAATTTCTGTGAAAAACATTCAAAAAGCTACTCCTCCTACAGTTTAAGTTTGATTTCAATATTATTTGGCACACAGGAAGACTACACTAAGATACATAATTCTATTTATCAGTTTTTGATTTCGATGAACGGTGTTGCTACAGTTACTAAAAATAGAAATTTCTGTGAAATATTTTCAAAATGCTACTCCTCCTACAGTTAAAGTCTGATTATAATATAATTTGGCATGCAAGTAGACTGAGATACATAATTATCATTTTTGTGGTTTTTGATTTTGATGATTGATGTTGCCATGTTAACTAAAATTGAAAATTCTGTAAAATTTTATTAAAAGCTACTCCTACAGTGGTAGTCTTATTGTAATCTTGCCACAAAAAGAGACTTAATCAAGGATCATTATACTATTTATTGTTTTTGTAAAATTTTAAGTCCCAGATGCTCCTATTCTCTTCTTTTATTATAAGAACAAACCAGTAGAGCTACAGTCTCGACAGAGACTTCTGGTTTGTTATGTGATACGTATCGTGATACAGAGACCTTAATATCAGTATTTAGGAACATGTTATAAAGTCAAGAAATTATTCGTTTATTTGTTCAATCTTTTAAATTACAATTACAGAAAGTCTAAAAAAAATGTTGTAAAAGGTGAAAAGAATGGCATCTTACTTTCCAGACATGATTAATTTTATGTGCATAAAAAATGAAATTATGTTTTTCTAGCCCATTTTTAGCTCTACTGGTCAGAGACCAGAAGAGCTTATGCGATAGTAATGCGTCCGGCGTCCGTCCGTCTGTCTGTCCGTCTGTCTGTAAACAATTTTTTAAAATGCTACTCCTCCAACAGTTTTGGTCTGATTTCAATTTTACTTGGCACACAAGTAGACTACACTAAGATACATAATTCTGTGTATGGGTTTTTGATTTCAATGAACGGTGTTGCCGTGGTTACTAAAAATAGAAATTTCTGTGAAATTCTTTTAAAACGCTACTCCTCCTACAGTTTTGGTCTGATTTCAATATAACTTGGTACACAAGATACATAATTCTGTGTATCGGTTTTTGATTTCGATGAATGTTGTTGCCGTGGTTATGAAAAATAGAAATTTCTGTGAAATTCTTTCAAAACGCTACTCCTCCTACAGTTTTGGTCTGATATCAATATAACTTGGCACACAAGTAGACTACACCAAGATACATAATTCTGTGTATCAGTGTATCGGTTTTTGATTTCGATGAACGGTGTTGCCTTGGATACTAAAAATAGAAATTTCTGTGAAATTCTTTCAAAATGCTACTCTTCCTACAGTTTTGGTCTGATTTCAGTATAACTTGGCACACAAGTAGACTACACCAAGATACATAATGCTGTTTATCAGTTTTTGATTTCGATGAACGGTCTTGGCGTTGTTACTAAAAATAGAAAATTCTATGAAATTCTTTCAAAATGCTACTCCTCCTACAGATTTGATCTGATTTCAATATAACTTGGCACACAAGTAGACTACACTAAGATACATAATTCTGTATATCGGTTTTTGATTTCGACGAATGCTGTAGGCGTTGTTACTAAAAATAGAAATTTCTATGAAATTCTTTCAAAATGCTACTTCTCCTACAGTTTTGGTCTGATTTCAGTATAACTTGGCACACAAGTAGACTACATGAAGATACATAATTCTGTGTATCAACTACACTAAGAACTTAAAGAGACTTAATCAAGAATCATTATTCTATTTATTGCTGTTGTGAAGTTCCGATTCTCAACTGCTTAAGTACTTTTCTCTCCCGTTGCTATAACTACAAACCAGTAGAGCTTCAGTCTCGACAGAGACTTCTGGTTAAGAAAAACACTGACTATTTATTTAAAATCATTGTAAAAATTGCTTGCTAAAATATCATGATATTATCATGATATTTAAGAAAAAATCATGAAATATTGCGATACAAAATTTTTGGTGATACCCGTCCCTATAGTTCTTAATTAGGGATGTCAAAATTGTCAATAATTGATATTCGAATATTCGATAGGAGTATTCGAATATATTCGAATATTCGATAAAATAAATACATTTTGCATTATAAAATATACTCCTGTCTCATGTGTCAATCAGTATAGTAACGTTTTGTGTTTTTATTTTGGAATAAAATTTCCCGTAGAGTTTTGTAAATGCAAAGTAATTAATAATATTTTTTAAAGTTTACAGAATATTAAGAGAGTATACATCCAAAATGTAATGAACATTTAATTTTGTAAATTCAAAATATCCTGTAGTATGTTCTAGATTTATTGATCATCTTACCAAAGTCTACACTAATTACTCCAACAAATTTATGCCACGCTTAACAATTATCTACTGAAGAAAAATTAAAATCAATTAATTTTAACTATAATTTATTTCCTGATAATTATTCTTAATGATATATACATAAAAGGGATCCATGTGTATTCTGTAAAATGATGTCATTACAACAATGCAAACTGATTGTAAGTACTTGGCACTGTTATACCACTAATTAAATGATTAAAGAATACTTTATTCTAATAGTTACCCTCTTCACACTTTTACAGTAAACCAATAGGATTGTCTTCTCATTTTTTTTAAAAATCAAATCTTATTCCTAGTCAACAGAACAAACTGAGTTCAATTTTAAATAAAATTTGCCAAAATTTTCACTCTTAGATGCTTGTATACTAAAAAACCGATTATTTGAATCATACATTTATATTCGAATATCAACTCATCGAATGAATATTCGAATATTCGTTGACATCCCTATTCTTAATACAGAGGGTAAAACATGTCCAAAATATATATATATTTTTTTAACGAATACAATCTGATTAAACTTTGTGTATCAACAATAAAAAAAATTAAAGGATTGGATGGAGAATCCGAATTGAATCAGATGGGAAATCATATTCTTTTAATGAAGACACACACAATATGTACAGGAACTTTATTATGTCCAAGTTGGAACCTACTCTTAAAATCTCTATGTCATACTATGAAGGTTCTGGATGAAGCTGATCGCATGCTTGACATGGGTTTTGAGCCAGAAATCAAGAAAATTTTGTTGGACATTAGGCCAGACAGACAAACAGTCATGACAAGGTTTGTTTTAATTCCTGGTATTATTAAAACAGAAAGGATATTTTTCAATGATTCAAAACTTTTCAAAATTAAGGTAGGATTCTACTCTGGTTTCTGACTAGATGAAGCATTCAGTGTATATTCGCTGATATGTCTTATATATTTAGGTGAAAGAGATTTAAAACACCATATTTTTCTTTCCTCATCACAGTTGTACAACTTTAAATAGAAATGGTAAACTGTGTTTGAATACTAGCAGGGATTATATTTTTGGTGGAATGACTATGAAAAGATCTTTTCTGCCTTTCAAAATTATTATAGAACAATGATTTTAGTTATAATTTTTACACAATCAAAGACTTGAAGAATTTTTCAAAAGTTAGCTAAATTAATAATAAGGGACTTAAGTTTTAAAATATATCAAATAAATATGATTTTCCAAACAGACTTCAATTATGCTAGCTTTTAAAAGCCTCCAAATTAAGTACAAATATGAGCCAAAAATTCGTAAAAAGTGTTTTTACAGTCTCTTCTTAAACGGTAAATTTTTTTTTTTTTTTTTTTCATTTTGTATCTCTATATGACTTCTTTTCCATATGTGAAAATAAGAAAAATTTACATATAGGGCGCATAAAAAAATAACATATATCCTAAAAATTTAAGAAAAATAGAGAAAATTCAGATTATCAAAAATCCATTTTTGTTAAACTATTTGTGTCAATTTGGTAATATCATCTTATAGTACTTAAATGGTTATATCTTTTTATGCAAAAAGAAAAACATTTAATCTTTTGAAATAGAAGGCCTTATCACATGAGTGGATGCAGTCATTTTTATTCTTAATGTCCATGGAAAAGGTAATGAAAATGACCTGACCTTGACTTTAATAAAAAAGGTCAAATGTATCTAATTGATACCATGTCTTAGTAATATTGTCTTTTTGATTCTGTGAAAGTTTCATTAATTTTTAAATACAAGAAATACAGTTTTGTGTGAGAAGAATCCTACCTTAAGAAGAAATTAGGTAAATAGTGGTAGGTGTCAACAAAAATAAATTTCCTTTTTGAAAGATATCAGATTTCATCTAATCATTACAACATCTTATGTAAAGTAAATATGATAAGAAGTGAACATCTTAGAAATATCAAATGTTGATAGATTTTTCCTTCTAGATCTTCAGCCATCAAATATCTGGGTTCCTTTCAGGTTCTCTGAGCTTTGAGATTCTGGAATGTTAAGGAGTGATATTCATACTTTCTGTTTGTAGTGCTACTTGGCCCCCAGGAGTCAGAAGATTAGGAGAGAGTTACCTCAAAGATCCCATACAAGTGTTTGTTGGCTCCCTAGATTTAGCAGTAAGTGACTACAGGGCTGCGTTCAAGATCGTAGCAGCTAACCTAGGAGCTAGATTAAATATCTAGGTCATATTGAACACAATGTATGAATTAGTGCTTGCTATGACTAGACTAGCATGGAAGTTCTTTATACATGTACATCTATTAATTGAAAATTTTTGGTAACAATGAAAATCTTTTCTATAAACACCACAGATGTAGGTGACTGATAAATTCTTACCAGCTTTTCTCCTCATTACAGACTTGTCACTCTGTCACACAGTTCATAGAAATTGTCGACCAGGAAGACAAGAAGGAGAGGGTAACTCTTTTGTTAATTTTATTGGTTACATTGTATTTATATTATATTTACTTGTATGGAATATTGATTTGGGAATGGAATTTTTATCATTAGAATTAAAGAGACAGTGAGGTTTACTTTGTTTTGTAGGTTGTTAGGTTTATATTGGAGGAAATGGAAGTGGAAGATAAAGTCTTGATTTTTGTGGGGAAAAAATTAACGTAAGTTAAATTTGTTTCTTTTCTGCACTTATATTTTTGCTTCTAAAAAGATCTACACAAAGTATTAAAAGGTCAATGAAATGATTTTTTTTGTAAGTGACCATTTCCCAAGGGGTACCTGTAAAGTGCGAAACGAAATAGAAACGAAACGAAACGAACTGAAACGAAACGAAATCTGCCGAAACGAAACGAAATCTACCGAAACGAAACCTACGGAAACGAAACGAAATCAAAACGAAACGAAATCAAAACTTTCAGGTTCAAGCACCACAGGCAATTGTTTCGCTTCAAGCTCATACATAGGCGTCGGAAGGAAATTGAAAGTGGGGGGGGAGGGGGGCTTAACCAACATAAAAGGTAAATCCCAATTTTCAATGCCTATATAATATATATCTTTGCAAAAAATTGGAGGGGGGGGGGCTTACCTAACCAACCCCCACCCCGCTTCCGACGACTATGTCATATTTTGTTAATATCTGTCTGAATAATTTACCTACTTAAAAGTGACATCGTTCGCTTCGAGAGACTTTTTTTCTTGTCAGTTAAATCGTTTTAGACGTTTCTTATCGAGCCTCTTTATTGCAAACCACTCATTTCTTCCTCGAAATTTACCTCGATAAAAATAGGACCGTAAGTACGTAGAAAGGATACACAAGATTCCAGTTGGAGTTACCGGTACATGTATAATTGAACGGAAAAACCAGACACCTCGGAATGGAATACTAAATACTCTGAGTTTCTGGTCTATCCTATGATTTAAGACATTCGCAATACAACAGTACAGTGACTTTATTTCGACCCGTATATAAACGAGCCTTTACATGTAACACATCAATTTTGATAGATATGTTGTGTCTAGATAAATAAGGACTGAAAATAAGAGTAAGATATAAAAATTATTGAAATTATACATGCATAGTACGCTTGTGCATATTTGTAGCTGGCAAACATGTAAATACATCATTAGACTGAGAAGGGGGCATAATCGGTAATTAAATCAAATTTTATATTAACAAGTGCTTGAACTATATAAATTTAATTTGAAGTAAAAAAAAAAAGTCCACATGCAGTTACACATATATAATTATACATACATATACCTTGGTTTGGAAAAAAACAACATTTGGATAGTTTTGTTTCGTTTCGTTTCGGCAGGTTTCGTTTTGATTTCGTTTCGTCTTGATTTCGTTTCGTTTCGTCTTGATTTCGTTTCGTTTCGGTAGGTTTCGTTTCGTTTCGGTAGATTTCGTTTCTTTTCGGCAGATTTCGTTTCGTTTCAGTTCGTTTCGTTTCGTTTCTATTTCGTTTCGCACTTTACAGGTACCCTTTCCCAAGTTATAAAATGTTGTTTCTATTTCAGAGCTGACGACCTGTCCAGTGATCTATCTCTGAAGATGATCAACTGTCAGTGTATTCATGGAGACAGGTAAGAAATGTTTTACACTTTATAAACATGTACAACTGTATTTTTAGCTCTACTGGTCAGAGACCAGAAGAGCTTATGCGATAGTAATGCGTCCGTCGTCCGTCTGTCTGTCTGTCTGTCTGTCCGTCTGTAAACAATTTTTTCAAAATGCTACTCCTCCTACAGTTTTGGTCTGATTTCAATATAACTTGGCACACAAGTAGACTACACTAAGATACATAATTCTGTGTATCGGTTTATGATTTTGATGAACGGTGTTGCCGTGGTTACTAAAAATAGAAATTTCTTTGAAAAACATTAAAATGCTACTCCTCCTACAGTTTTGGTCCAATTTCAATATGACTTGGCACACAAGAAAAATACACTAAGACACATAATTCTGTATATCGGTTTTTGATTTCGATGAACGGTGTTGCAGTGGTTACTAAAAATAGAAATTTCTGTGAAAAACATTCAAAAAGCTATTCCTCCTACAGTTTTGATCTGATTTCAATATAACTTGGCACACAAGTAGACTACACTAAGATACATAATTCTGTATATCGGTTTTTGATTTCGATGAACGGTGTTGCCGTGGTTACTAAAAATAGAAATTTCTGTGAAATTCTTTCAAAATGCTACTCCTCCTACAGTTTTGGTCTGATTTCAATATAACATGGCACACAAGTAGACTACACTAAAATACATAATTCTGTGTATTGGTTTTTTCTTTCGATGAATGGTGTTGAAGTGGTTACTAAAAATAGAAATTTCTGTGAAATTCTTTCAAAATGCTACTCCTCCTACAGTTTTGGTCTGATTTCAATATAACATGGCACACAAGTAGACTACACTAAAATACATAATTCTGTGTATTGGTTTTTTATTTCGATGAATGGTGTTGACGTGGTTACTAAAAATAGAAATTTCTGTGAAATTCTTTCAAAATGCTACTCCTCCTACAGTTTTGGTCTGATTTCAATATAACTTTGCACACATGTAGACTACACTAGGATACATAATTCTATGTATCAGTTTTTCACTTCAATGAACGGTGTTGCCGTGGTTACTAAAAATAGAAATTTCTGTTTAATACTCTCAAAATGCTACTCCAAATACAGTTTGAGTGTGATTTTAATATAATGTGGCATGCAAGTAGACTACACTAAGAACATAAAGAGACTTAATCAAGGATCATTATTCTATTTATTGCTGTAGAAAAGTTACAATTCCCAACTGCTTAAGTACTTTTCTCTTCCTTTGCTATAAGTACAAACCAGTAGAGCTTCAGTCTCGATAGAGACTTCTGGTTAGATTAGAATAGGCAAACTGATGTCCCTTGGCCCTAATGAATTATAGCCAGGTGTTCTGTTGGATCACAATATAAAACTATTTTACAACAGCATAAAACAAAACTAATGCCCCCTTCAGAAATGCTGATTTTTCATTGTGACCTGTCTCCTAAACTTTGACATGACTTGGATGTTTGATTTAAAGAATCAACAGCCACTAAATTAATGCTCTTACTAAATATTTATCTAAGGAAATAATAGCAACACAGCTTTAACCTTTGCCTTGTGCTGCTGTATGGAGTACTTCACAATCACATCTTGCTGCAACAATATATCACATCTCAATTCATACATTCACATTACATCAGTTACGGTATTAAAGAAGAAAAAATTATTACGGTAAATTTTGAATTTGCAAAAAATATGATATTACAAGTTCTTTGTATAATTGTCTTTCTGTTGAACTAAGTTAATAAAATATCAATTGTGATTAATCTGGTTTATAGAGAACAGTGTGACAGAGAGCAAGCTTTAGAGGATTTTAAGCTGGGACACACCAGGATTCTTGTAGCCACTGATGTCGCTTCCAGGGGGCTGGACGTTAAAGACATTACGTAAGTCAAACATGTATACTTAGCTCTACTGTATCAATTTTTACCATTTTGTCACAAAAACATACACAGGTTAAATTGCAACGTATGTTCACCATATGTTTTGAGAACCATATGTTGAACATACGTTGCAATTTTACCTGTGTAGGTCTCTTGCATACTATTAACTTTATTTATCTAAACAATATATCCATCAACCTAAATGTGGAAATTTGTGAAATCACAAATTTTTTGGGGGGTTAATTTTCGTTTTCAAGGTACGAAGAGATCCACGAATTATGTCCACCATCAAATGTAAAATGTTACATAATTACTCAACAATTCTTCATCCAAAAAATCAAATCCCCACGAACCAAGACTTTCCGCAAACCATGAAAATTTGACCCCATGAAAATGTATGATTTTACAGTATTTGTTTAAATTATGTTTTGACAGACATGTTTTTAATTACGATTTTCCTCGGAACATGGAGGAATACGTTCACCGAGTTGGTAGGACTGGGAGAGCTGGGTAAGTGGTGTTATTTTTTTTAAAGTTTATATTTTAGTCCTAATCGATCTCTGTAAATTCAATACAAATAACAAGAAGATGCTTACAAATAAATGACCATTTTGCAAAAAGCAAAATACATATCTTCTCTTTACCCTATTGATTGTGATTGTCTTACTGGCCGGATAAACTTTATTTGCAGTAAGACGGGTAAATCCATTTCTCTGTTAACGCGCTCTGACTGGAGGTCCGCCACTCACCTGATAGAGATACTGGAGGAGGCAAATCAGGTACGATAGATCACCAATTCTTCCTGACATCTTAGACATTTAGCGAGACAAAATTTTCAGGAGTTGTAGTTACTGGTTTATATAATTTTTAGGAATAAAAAGTCATTCACAGTATAAAAGCACTGTATTGTGATAAAGTTATCATGAAGGTAACAAATTAGTTGATAAACATGTAAGTGTAGTTATGACTTTATGCTGCTCACATTTAACTTTGACAGATTGTGCCAGATGAGCTGGCAAGTATGGCAGAAAGATATGAAGCACACAAACAGAAACTGAACGAGGAGAGGGCCAATGGGATATTTCGTCCCCGGGGTGGTGGAAGGGGTCGACGGAGGGAAGAGGGGGTATACCTCTGTATGGATGGTGTACCATGAAGTCTCCAACAGACATCTGAGGAACCAGTGTGCAGAAAAGTACACAAAGTAAATGAGTCCATTGGTGCCAAATGATGACTGTAAATCCCAGGATCCATTGCCTACGCCTAACAAATCTGAGTGCAATATTGTGTACTTACCTGAAATTGAAGTCATTACAAATGGACCATATTTTGTTAATTTTTTATTTTTTTGAGTACATGTATCTCTTTTTATTTGCAGTGAAACATTCAAATAAATGTTGTTGTTTTTTTTTTTTTACCAATAATAAATCCAAAATGTACTTTGTTCACAGATCATCCAGGGTATAAACATTAAAAAAACTTAATCAAAAATGTATGATGGCTACTAAGCTTTTATTTTATATTCTGTACCATAAAATGCATTTCTACTGCATGTGTAAAAACAGTGTTATAATCTTAAAACTGCTCAAGTTTCTTTATTATTCATATCGTAAAATGGAGAATGTAAAATTACATTTAGGCAGTAGTTTAAAATGAATTTTAAAGTGAAATGGTTGTTAATTAATTCATACAAAGCTTCTATTCCGTTCTTGTGTTTACAACGCTCTTTTACAAAGAAATTATGCATATTTTAGTCCTATCTTTCTCTAGTCTTGCTTTCAAAATCTCTACTGAATGTGAGAGTTGCAGCTTAATCTATTCTTTTTAAAAAAAAAACATAAATTGTTTTTGTATGACACAAAATGCATTCGTATAATGTATACAAGATTTATTGTAGCAAATTGTTTGTCATGATAGTTGTTGTAAAGTATGAAATCATGTCATGCACAAGTGACGTAATAACCGTATAACTCTGAAAGACAGCATGATCAACATTGTTGTATGTGTTTTGATCCTGTTGTGTATTTGGTTCTATATTAAGTATTGAATAAAGTTAATGTGAAGGGGTTCACTGATGTTGAATCTTTTCTCCTACATTAAAACACTGTTACAGTAAACAGATTATATCTTCATGGAAATAACAAATATAAAATCGGTATTTTACCGTACATCCCTGAGACATTGCTATAGATGTGTTTAAAAAATCTGTAAATTTCAGTTCTTCACTCAAGAAAGGGGAAAAGAAAAGGGAAAGTTTACAAGTGGACTTCAAATTGAACACACTAGACTATACCAGAAGTTTTCTGTTTAGTAATGTTATTTTCATGTTTTAATATCGTGCAGACACAATAAATTTTAAACGCTAAAAACAGATAGTGTCTCCACCTTTTAAAAATATTTCCCCTTTATTGACACTATTTTGCAAGATTATTATCCCTTAATGGATGGATTGTTTTTCAAGTATCTTATTATAAATGATTTACGAGTTCAGATTTACTTATACCATTGATACTTGGCTAACCTCAATGAAGTTGTGGAAGCTTATGTATGTAATCATCATCATGATGGTTCTTTGTAAGGGTGAAACGTTTACTGAATTTTGTAAACGTTTAAACGGATAGCAGTAAACGAAACGGTACCGTTTAAACGAGAGATTTTCTATGTTTGATTTTTATGGCTACTTACTCATGAAACTCGAATTTAATAACCATTTCTTTCACTTTAATATAAGTATGAGTTGTTATTACAAATTTATTGTTGGTCATTGTGATTTAACCGTAAGAATTTGAGGCGCATTAAACTCATTCACTTTCGACCTCGTCACCCAACTGCTTGGTTTGTTTGGCTCCCGGACGTAGAAAAATAGTTGTTAAGATGGATCTTTTAATCTCGAAAAAAGTAAAATAAGACCTGTTGACTTAATTGAAACTTTTCAAAGACTTGTGAAAAATGTATTATATTTATTTAATCAAAATATATCAAGTTTTATATTTCAAGTGTCGTAAAACATCGCTAGTATAAGCAACTCGGAAATCGGAATTAATTATGTTAGCCCCTATCGGGTTTTAGATATTTTCATTCAATATGTTTCCGGTTTAGATTGTTGCTTATCAAATGGCCAAAGACGGTGTTTCTTTTGTAAATTATGAAATAAAACAATTTTTTTTGTGTTAAACTTTATTTCTGATAGACATTGATAATGACCTTCGTGTAAACGTTTACTCAAACTGTAAACGTTTAGAGCATATAATCGAAACGTCGCCGTTTACACGTGTAATCGTTTCGCCCTTACC
>PRKT01000012.1:1799246-1836934 GCA_003671525.1 Saccostrea glomerata
CACATAAAAAAAAAAAAAAAAAAAAAGAAGACCAAGTTAATGCTTTTGGAGCAAGTTTTATCTCAAAGTAAATATAATCTCTATTATATAGTCTATTTATAGTCCCTATATAATCCAATTTAAACTGTAATCTGGAATTTTTTTTTTTTCGGTAGTTTGTAAATGAAACTGGTGTCGTTATGTAGCCTTCAATGTCTCATCTATTCAAATCAGGACTATATAATAAAACAATTATGGACTCTTTTGGTGTTGAATATAGTTTGCTGCGGTCAATATTGATATTTTTCTGGTGAATAACGAACGATATTCAACACCAAACGAGTCCATAATTGTATAATATTGACCAAACTTGCATGGATGATTTTTATAATTATATTGCACACAACATGGCTTTCTTCAGATGACAGATTTGGGCCCAAAAAAACTTATCTACAGTAAAACTCGTTTAGTACGAACACGGACATTGCGAATTTACGAATATAACGAATTCATGGTGGATCCCCAGCTATGTAAATTAAATGAATTTCTTATACGGTTATAACGTATTATGGATATAACGAAGTAATATCGTAGATCCCAGCGACTTCGTTATAACTGAGTTTTGCATTACATAAATACAACTTTTCAAAAATAATACATTTTTTCCAACAAAACCATCTATTAAATATCTTACTCCATTTTCCTTATCTATTATAGGCTATACCCCTGGAAACAGAAATATATATCTGATAACACTATTCAATCTCTGACAACAACACTTGTATACTTGACAAAACTATATTGTATCCTCAACAACAGTATTGTATCCAATTCCATGACAACACTATGCTATCCTTGACAGCACTATGGTATCCTTGACAACACTGCTGTATCCATGACAACACTAACAGATCCTCGACACTATTGAACCCTTGACAACACCATTGTATCATTGACAACACTACAGTATCATTGACACTTGTATCCTTGATAACAACACTTGTATACTTGACAATACTATTGTATACCTGACAACTTGAAAACAATACTACTGTATCCTTCATAAAACTATTGTATCGTTGACCTTGATAACAAACTTGTATAATTGAAAATACTACTGTATTCCTGACAACACTATTGTATCCTTATCAAAACTACCATATCCTTGACAACCATATTCTTTCATTGACAACACATTTGCATTTTTGACAACACATACTATTTTATCTTTGACAACATTATTGTAACCTTGATAACAACACTTGTACACTTGACAAAACTTTTGTATCATTGACACCATTGTATCCATGACAATACTTTTTTTTTTTATCTCTGATAACATTATTATCCATGACAACACCACTGTACTCCTGACAACATTTTCGTTTCTCTGACAACACGACTGTATCCCTTTAACATTATTGTATCCCTGACAATGCCATTTTATCCCTGACAACACTCCCTTACAACAGTATTGTATCCATGACAACAGTTTCCAGACAACACTGCTGTATCCCTGACAACAGTATTGTATCCTTGACTACACTATTGCATCCCTGATAAGAGTATTGTGTCTCCCTGAGAACACTACTGTATCCCTGAGAGTAGTTCTAAATCCAAATTTAAGAACGAAGACAAAAAATAACATACGCAAGATTTATCATAGAAAAGTATAGTTAACATAAACAAATGGGCATTGGCACAATAAAAGACAAAATAAGCATTACTTTGTTACACAAAACATAAACAAATAGAATCAATAATATTTCCTAAAATAATTTGTAAATGCCAATATGTATTTGTGGTAAAGGATTTCTTATTTTTATACAATCATAATTACCAAGCATATTAATTATGACCTATATATAAATGAACTGTACCTGTTATCTAAATATTGCACTCAAAAAGTATTGCATATTTATAAAATGTACATGCATGTATTGCATTTGAGACAGGTGGAAAAGTTAATTGTCTTAAAGCCATCAATTAAAATAAATTATTGCACATAATCCTGACTAAATCTTTGGTCTGTTGTCTTTAAGTTTTGCTGCAGTTATTAATATATCAACAAATGCATACAGAGCTCGGACTTAAAAACAAAATATAAAGGGGGCTCTGAACACTATTCTTTAAAATTCCCTAGTCATTAATTCCTTGTCATAATGGAGTCATTTAAATAAAAGGCTACATCATATTCAGTTGTATGATCTGATTCAATAATAAAATATGTGAATCTGGTGGGAATGTAATAAATAGTCAAAAATAAATGAATTCAGAAATTCTAATTCAAATGGGGAATGATCATGCCCACTTTTAAAGTATCAATTTGGCATGTACATATAAGACAGGTAGTCTGATGTTGAATATCAACACGTTTTCTGTTCTGCCAAACCCTCTATTATTATCTTTGCACAGAGGAAAAGAGCAGTCTTATATTGAACATATGTCTGTAGGCGAATGCTCTTCTATCCTGCTGAAGTAATGTGACGCTCTTCAGAAGAGTGAAGTTTAAATGGTGGTCTGTGGCTCGTCATCAAAAGGATCACCTGAGGATTTACTCACAGCTCCTACATTGGAATATATTTCACTAGGTCCCTGGTTACTGCTTTGACCTGTTTAAAATTGGAAATATTGGTCATACAGGTAATTATACATTAATTCATGATTCCCTACCAAATCGCTAATCATAGCCTTGCTGATCTTTAGAAGATTTTAAAATTTATTTTTCTATATGCCCCAAGTATTCCTATTCAAGACTTTACATTGTGTATTTCTGCCCTATGTACTTCTAGGGGTCACATTTTTAACAAACTTGAATCTGTGCTACTACCTAAGGATGTGCTCAATTAAACATTGATTACTAAACATGGACCAACTGTTTTTGAGCAGAAAGTTTAATCAAGTTTTTTTCCAAATACAGTGTATATTACCAAACTTGATTCATACAACTTGAATCATTATCTGTGGATGGTTACATATATGATTATCACCTAATATGTTGACAGTGCAACTTTACAGCTACAGCAGGTACTTCTTCAGTGTACCTGGTACTATTTTTTATATTACATGGGTATTTTTAATTTTTACTAGCCCAAAGGACTACCCCCATGCAAAAAACATTGGCCAAAACCTAAAAATTGGTAGCCCCTGGTGTCTGGTGATGCTAATTGTACACCCCTAACTAAAAATCACACTTTGGCTTATTTGTGGTTATTTTCTTTGAATATATAATTTCATTGAACATTACTTCAAAAGTGACCCTGTAGAGTAAATATGTTGGTTTCAAAGTATTTAGACTATTGTTGATTTGTTAAAAGATGGAAGTATTCTTTTACATCCATTGAATTTCATGCAAGTTTTCTTGTTCTCCTGTACAATGACAGTGACTTCTAATGCCTCTGACATACCTTTGAGTTTGATTAAGGGGTCCTTTTCCAGTGAGTGCCTGACGTCACCCATGTTGGCATACTCTGATTCCCTCCCCTCCTCGTCCATCGTGTTCTCGTACACGTCACCGGGATTCAGGTAGTTAAGCGCCACCTGGTAACAATACTGGTACTGAGTCTGTAGAGAGAGAAAACTAGGATTATCTACCATACTGTTGTCACTTAGTGATAAAAGTTTCATAGATTTCTATAAAATTGTGAAATGACATCATTTTGAACCATTTCTAGAGACCCATGGGCCATATAGGTCACTTGAATAAAAATTGGATCCAAATTTAATGAAGAATGCCACACCAAAATTTTTTTTCAAAGATCTTTAAGACATCCCTTTTAAACTATGGTTTCAGCACTGAAAGACCAGTGATAGCTCTTAATCATCTTATAAGAACTTCATCGTACCAACCTTTGACCTTATGATTTCTGGCTTCCGTATTTGAAGCTGTCGTACACTGTGATAGATGTTTACTTCATTGTACCAATCTATCCCATCCAGAATGTTACACACAGCACAGTAAAGTCCACTCTGTGTAGCTCCATTCCTGAAATCAAAGTTTTAATTATCAACTTTTCCATCAGAAATAAACATTTAAAAGCATGCTTTCGATAATTTAAAGCTTTATTTCCTGACCCCAGGAAATTGAATTTACAGTCCCTGAGGTTTACAGAATTCAGATTGCAGCTAATTCACTGACTTTTTAATTTCCCATGAGATTTACAAAATTTTCAAAATCTCCTAAATCTGAGACCTGCATATGACGACTACGGGTCTCTGTTCTCCTAGCTGGGTCTGGCGCTTCTGAACTTCGTAATGTAAGCAGTGCAGCAGTTTCTGAGCTTCAGGAAGTTCACTGGTCGCCTTCCAGCCGCTGCCAACGAATATCTTAACCTCCATCTCCATCTCATTCTCTATATCCTGTGTATGAGATAAACTCTACATCAACATTTACAGGCCATTAATCATCCATTAAGGAAGCAAATTAATTGATGAATTTAAATTTTGAATATATTTAACAAGCAAAGTCAATAATTTCACACTTTTCAAGATCAATTACAAAATTAACGATGTGTTCATATTTTAATAAAATTCATATATCAGCTATTAAGAAGCTAAACCATTTGCTTATGCTTTTTCATAATCCCCACATTAGCATATAATTCAAAGCAAATGTGTCTTCATTAGCATTAACTTAAATATCAATATTATACAATTATGGACTTCAGTGTAGGTTGATATGTGGTTATAAGGACTCATGGCAATTGATATTGACCTCAGACACAGAAAGTGATAGAGACCGAGCCTGCAAGGTCGCTATCATTTTATGTGTCTGAGGTCAATATCATTATTGCCATGAGTCCTTAGTTATATAACCACATATTGATTGTTCACTAAAGTCCATAATAGTTATATTATATAATCACTCAAAGTGAATGCACTGACGCAGTCCTACATGTAACTGAACAGACCCAGTTGTCATTATGTCACAATGGTTAAAACAAGCTTCTTATATTATGGCGTCACGTTCTACGTAACTTTGGTGCGACCGAACGGTGTGTCGTGCGATATCATTTTCCAAAGCGCGTCGACATCACAAAAGGAGGAATATCACGTGACATTCTTTCAGCCAATGAAAATTACGAAAATAATCTTCTTATACAATATATCATAATTAAACCAAATACAGTAAAACACACTAATAGCGAATAAGCTTATAAAAAATTTATGATTAAAGTGAAGTGATTTCTTTACAAATGACTTGTAAATGCCATTTATTGAATATAACAAATTACACTCATAACAAAGCAAAATCCCCTGTCCCTGACACTTTGTTTTTATTGTGTTTACTGTAGTACTTGTTACACTCTACTTTGACTATATGTTTTATATATTACGCTTTACTGCATGTTATTGGAACTAAGCTATGCTAAATAAACTACAGTGTAAACAAAATACAAAATATTTGAGTATGCTGTGCAAATATAAGCAAACAAATGTCCCACTAATTAGGTGCATGGTAAATTCATTGTCCCACAAAAGAAAACTATTGCAGCTAGTGAAAGAATATATATTTCAGAGAATATGATGGCTTAATGGTTCAAGATTTAACTTGGCATGAATACATATGTTGCCTTCTTACCTCGTCATTGTCAATGGCATTTTGCTATAAATATAGATGTTCACTCTTAGTGGGGTCATTAAATATTATAACAGCATAAACACGGTCAACCAAGAGTGTAAATTGCTGTACTGGAAATTTCACTTTTTCAGAGAAATAACCTCTGCTAAGAGATATTTTCATATTCAATAAAGATTTGTCCAACATTCTGCATTAATTAATGCGTCAGTAAAAAGTGTCCAGCATTAATAAGTTTCAGACATACAACAGTCTGTGTAGATGACAGTCTTTAATCTCTAATATTATCCCTTAAGTACAATGATGTAGCTATACCTACTGTATTTGTGAGGTTAACAGTGAGCTCCGTCACACAGTCCTGAGGTTCGGACACCTCTGTCGTCTGTAGAACCAGACGACCCCATTCTGACGTCTGCTCCAGAGCTGGGAACAAACATTCCTCATAGTCCTGTTAAAAATACACAGAGTCTAATAAAACTAGAGGCCCACGGATGACACTGCTCATCCAACCATCATATGACCCTTCTGTTCATCACAATACAGTTGAACTTAATGGTATCTCAAACACTGATATCTTGAATACAGTGGATATGTCGAAGTAATTTTGGAAGTCCCTACCTCTTATTCTTTTAGTATTTTACACTGGATCTCAATTCCTATATCTCGACGATTTTTCTTTGTCCCCTTCAGTTCCAGATAACCAGTTTTGACTTTATTTGATTACTATAAATTTCCCAATATATACCCAGTGATACAACATACCTCTTCATCCAGTAGAACAATAGATGAACACCCGTAATTATAGACCATTGTCCAGAAGTCAGCAATGGTAGACGGCAGGGGGTACTGAGTGATCAGGAATCCTTCACGGTTCCAACTCGTCTAAAATAAACAAGTCAGCAATCTTTCAGGGAAAAACTAGAACTGTCCAAACTGACAAAATACCCCCCGCTGGTTTTTCAGAAATAAGTTTTTCCATAATAAAGATATGTATCACACACGAATTATGAAATTTTTCTTCCAGTGACCTTGAAGTTCCTCAAATAACCTTTGGTCAAGGTCATGACACACCCTAAGGTCATGGGCAATCTTTGTGTGAAATGAGAACCTACCAAATTTATCCATAATAAAGATATGGACCGGACACGAATTATGAAAATTTTCTTACAGTGACCTTGAACTTCCCCAAATGACCTTGGGTCAAGGTCATGACACACCCTTGGGTCATGGGCAATCTATGCATGAAATGAGAACCTACCAAGTTTAACCATAAAAAAGATGTGGACCAGACATAAATTATGAAATTTTTCTTCCAGTGACCTTGAACATCCCCAAATGACCTTGGGTCAAGGTCATGACACACCCTTGGGTCATGGGCAATCTTCGTTTGAAATGAAAACCTACCAAGTTTATCCATAAGAAAGATATGGACCGGACACGAATTATGATATTTTTCTTCCAGTGACCTTGAAGTTCCCCAAATGACCTTGGGTCAAGGTCATGACACACCCTTAGGTCATGGGGAATCTTTGTGTGGAGTAGTAGATTCCAATGTCCCTCCATAAGAAAGATATGGAGCGGACACGTTTGCACAGACAGACGGACAGCTAGACAGACGGACGGACAGACAGACAGACAAGGTGATTCCTATATACCCCCCCCCAAACTTTGTTTGCGGGGGGTATAAAAAAGCTTTGTTTTAGATTACAAAGTTTTATTATAAATCATTTTATATTATGAAATTTAATTATAAATTACACTTGCTCTTTTTCCAGAGAAATCTTAATATAAAAGCATATAAAGGCCGCAAAGTTCAAAGTTAGGCCTATACCCGGTATGATCAACATAAGTCAGAACTTTTAATTGGGGGTGGGTGGGTTTCTCATGCAGGACCTTCAGGAATGCCCAAAGTTATAACCCATAAACATGAAATTAAAAGTTATACTTTATATCTGAAAGCCTATAAGGATAAACTCACAGGCATTATCACAGCATTGATATAATCGTCCTCTCCATAAGTAGATTCTAAACGAACACGGTAATTATCAACTGAAAAATAAAACATTCACAATTAAAAATAGAATTTAATTTTGAAAAAAAAAAAATTTTGCACACATATTTATATTCACTTGAACAGCTTCTTGTATGTATAAATTAACAAGGAAGAAAGTGAAACATTTTTTTCTGAAAATTAATCGCAATAAGTAATGGTCCCCTCAACTCTTGAAAATAACTAAACATTTCTTTACTCTAACAATGTGTTGTAGAATTAACCACTTCTACATGTACAATATATGTACAAGAAAACTTACCTGGGAGATTATCCTGCGATCTATTTTTATACTGATTTTTGGGATGAAGAGCATCTTGGTAATCAGTCATCTGGTATTCCGGTCGCAGCGTGTTCAATTTCTAAACAAAGCGTATCAATTGTATAATTTAACTGTATGACTAATATTTCCTATCACATTACTTTAATAATTCACTTATAATCAGTATTACGTTTCTCACTTAGTACCTCAAATTCTGTATTAATTCTTTGAACTACTTTAGGATCTTTTATTCCTTTGAATTTTGCGACCATTTCTCCTGATATCGCTGCATCGGTATTAGCGAATGCCTCCATTAAAATGAAATGTAGGAAAGTGAACTGATCCTAAAATAGAGGAAGAGGTATAATTAGCTTAAAGTTTGTAGGTTACTACCTGTAAAAATCTTTTTGCAGTATTTCATTACAACAACCAGAAGTCTCTGTCGAGACTGTAGCTCTACTGGTTTGTATTTATAAAAGAGGAAGAGAAAAGTAGCATTTTAAAGTATTTCACAGAAATTTCTATTTTTAGTAACCAAGGCAACACCGTGATTGAAATCAAAAACCAATAAACAGAATTATGTATCTTAGTGTAGTGTACTTGTGTGCCAATTTACATTGAAATCAGACCAAAAGTGTAGGAGGAGTAGCATTTTGAAAAATTGTTTACAGACAGACGGACAGACGCTGGACGCATTACTATCGCATAAGCTCTGATCAGTAGAGCTAAAAATCAAAAACCGATACACAGAATTATGTATCTTAGGGTTGTCTACTTGTGAGCCAAGTTATATTGAAATCATACCAAAATTGTAGGAGGAGTAGCATTTTTAATTGATTTTCACAGAAATTTCTATTTTAAGTAACAATGGCAACATCATTCATCGAAATCAAAAACAGATACACAGAATTATGTATCTTAGTGTAGTCTACTTGTGTGCCAAGTTTTACTGAATTCAGACTAAAACTGAAGGAGGAGTAGCATTTTGAATGATTTTCACAGAAATTTCTATCTTTAGTAACCATGGCAACACCATTCATGAAAATCAAAAACTGATACACAGAATTATGTATCTAAGTGTAGTCTACTTGTGTGCCAAGTTATATTGAATTATGATCAAACTGTAGGAGAAATAGCATTTTGAATGATTTTCACAAAAATTTCTATTTTTAGTAACCACGGCAACATTGTTTATCAAATCAAAATCCGATACAGAGAATTATGTATCTTAGTGTAGTCTACTTGTGTGCCAAGTTATATTGAAATCAGACCAAAACTGTAGGAGGAGTAGCATTTTGAAAAAAATGTTTACAGACAGACAGACAGACAGACGAACAGACGCCGGCGGCATTACTATCGCATAAGCTCTTCTGGTCTCTGACCAGTAGAGCTAACAAAGAATTTTCATGCAGCAAGATTTAGTAAAAGATTTAATTTCATCTGCAAAAGGATAACAAGTCTTCTCATCATCAAATCCAAATAAAACTTATACGAGTTTAACATTATTAAAATTCATAACAACCTTGACTTTATTTGAAACTGACAGAATGAGCCACATGTTCTGATACTCCAATTGACAACCTACCAGAGTCTGGATCATCTTTGTCCTGTTTTTCCTCATTGTTTTGGCGAAGCAGAGGATATCTACTGAGCCGGTTTTACGTCCCTGTTTCCACAAGGCATCAAGTCCTATATACGTGCCCGTTCTTCCTACCCCTGCACTGTAACATATACATAAGTGATTTAAACAGAAACTAAATGTCACATGTTCCCCCGTTCACAGCTCAAAGATTGAGAAGATTTTCTTTTTAAATGAAATAGAAATAAAGAGATTGTCCAATTACCAGAAATGTTTGATCTCAAAGTCTATATATATCCATGCAATACTTTGTCCATTATTCAACACTATATCATTTGATGGAATACGTTTCTTTGTTACTACAATAGTCAACCTGAATTTACATTTTTATCAAAGTTGTTCTTCTAGCATTACACAATTCCCTTGATTGATAGCTGACCTGCAGTGAACCACAGTGGGTCGAGGTTCATACTCCGTGCTGTTTCCCGTGACCTTACGGAAAAACTGTAGAAGCTGGAAGGCATCGGGAACTCCGTGATCGGGCCACGCGGTAAAGTGGTACTGAGTCACTGTCCTACTCTCATCAGTCTGAAAAAAACACAGAGTATTCGAAAGTGAGTATAAGTGTGTAAGGTCAAGGCAATTAGATATTAAAAGGTCAAGGCTATCAAGTGTTGTGGTCAGTTCAAATTACCAGTATATACTTCAATGTTTATATCATTTTTAAAATTTGGTTTATAGAAGAAAATTATAGAGTATGTAGAGTATAACTATACAGTTAAACTGAAAGGTACTTAAGTATAGTATTTTCAAAGTACATGTAACCAACTCATAAGTATTAAAATTATATATATAGTCTTCAATGTCTTAAGGAAAATAATATTTTTCTGTTCTATTTCACCAATTTTAATTCAGAAAGGTTACAGAATTTTTTTTTCAATAAATTATGTCCATGACAGATGTTTAGTAGTTCCAAATGATAACATAAAAACAGTATGTCAACTTATCAATGAGAAAATAAAAATAGTCTTCCTTGTAATACAAATAGCTTATAGCAGGAAACTCTACTGAGAAACAATAACGCAGATCAAGCATCTGTTGTTATAACCAGAAGGCAATGCTGTGAATGTAAACAGTCCTCGTCTTACTTCATCAACAGACTTCTTTTACATTTCATTATATAAATTACAAGAGGTCCATAAGCCCTTATGGTTAGCAATCACAAATGTCTTGGACAACTAAAGGGAAGTTTATGGCTATATTTAATATAAATACATAATAGTATGTAACTATGCATATAAGACATCCAAACTCTACACATTTAAACCATACCTATTCTTCAATACTACTTTATTCATATCAGCTGCAGATTCTAACCTTTTTATCTATAAACTTTCATTGTATAGGGCCTTACCTTTATATCAGTGAGCTTGATTTTCCTGACTACAAATACAGGGAACACATTTTCAGAATCTGTGACGACCCTCAGCTTGTCGTAGCAGCTCATGGCTTTCTTTTCTTGTGGCCAGTACTGGTGACATTTAACCTATAGACAAAACAGACAGGGAGGATCAGTTAGACAAAACATTAAGACATGTCAAAATATATGCTCTTAATGAAGTCATTTTATTTCAATAAGAACTTATGAATTATTGAAAGGATATGAATGAGTTCATATCTTTTATAATACTGAAAATTGCTTTATATCTGAATATATTTAATTACTGTAGATCACTTAATTTTGGCGACACCTTCTTTTCGCGAGATAGACATTGACTCTTTATAAGCGAGACAAAATTTTCACGAATCATGGTCATTGCTTGATATAATCTTAAGGAATTCTATTATACCCGAGAATGAAATTTTCGCAAGCAAACCATCTCGCGTAATAACGTGAAAATAAAGTTCTCGCGAATAAAAAGTGATTTACAGTATATTCCAATTTCATGTACATAAATGAGTTTTATGTAAATTGTTAGGTTTTATACTTACCCTATTCTTTTCTTTGAGGTTTGTTACCATGACAATTTTTTTGACATCTTCTTGCCAGACCATACTCCAAAAATCTGCTGTAGTAGTCTTCAAAGGACCTGATAATTTAATATTCACTAAATTACATGTAGAAGGAAACAAAACTCCTCTGATGAATATAGCGTTTAATAGGTTGTACATTGTTACCTGCACCAGGTCTACTTTTGTACCAAATCTTATCAAAATTGCCCAAAAAAAATGTAGGAGGAATAACTTTTTTGAAAAAATTGTTAAAAGACAAATTGACGCCAGACACCTTACAGCTAAACAAAATTGTTTCTCATTGTAACAGCAATACATGGAACATACATACCTTGTGTTGCAATATATGCCTTCTTTTTCTTAAAACCCTATAGTTAGAAATATATTTTATTTAATAGACATATATATTAAATCTGAGGTCTATGATGAGATTATAACTCTACTGGGTTTGTACTTGTAGGAAAAAGTTGCATATTTACTTGAAAAAACTTTCATTAAGAACAGAATAATGCATCTTATTCAAACCTAAACAGTAAGAATAGTTTTTCTATTCACAGACAGATGACAGAAACCTAAACACTTTAAATACGATTGATATGCATTCATCACATTTTTACTCTAGTTAATAATGTACCGGTACTCACATCTATATAATTAGCGTTGATATAATCAGTGTGTCCCGCAGGTAAACCTCGTAATTTAACCCGAGAGTGATCGTCTACAAAGGAAAAGTTGTCAATCAGATGACTTAGATTCATGATGTGGAAGAACAATTTTTGAAACATTATAATCTTGGCAATAAGTATTTTAAGCATTATAATTTTGTATTTGCAGCCATTAATTCTGATTAAATGGTTGCAAATTGAGTTTTACTAGTGACACATAAGTGGAACCATTAAAACATATGTTTGGTCACAAATACCAAATTAGAAGACAGATTAACAAGCAATGAAAGACTACTCACATGCCAGCATGTTTGTGTATCTATTTTTGGGCATGTTTTCCTCCAGTTTGCTATCTTTTGTGGGTAGAAACATTCCATCTGGCAAGTCCTAAATAAAAACTTATCATCACTTTTTGTATTTAATTATGGGAGTTTTCCATCAAACTTGGTCAAAATATAAGCTATAGACAAACAGACAGACTTCTATAATTTTACAACTTATCAGTTTTCAAATATTATATTACGTACAGGTACACTGTAATTTGAAAGTAACTCTACTCTCTATCTTTTATGTTAATTTAAAAATCAAAGAAAACATGAAATATAACAAAAATTACATATGTATTATAACCCAGCTTTTAAATCTTATGAGTACAGACCTGGTAGTCAATAGCAAACTGATTATCTTCCTGGAGCTTGATGACATGACCTTGAATGTCCTTGACAGGGATAGAATAACCTTGAGGTGGTCCATCATAAACCAAGTCCCCATCCTCATCATACTTATAGGGAAGAGACTCGTCAAAATAGAAGTTGTTAGTGTGGAATCATTTCCTCCAGTTAATGTCGTGCTTTCAAAGCCATCTGTTGTCACAGATTCAGTGGTTGTGTTAACACTCTCTGTATTCACAATGTCACTTGTGCTGGTATGACTCCCTGTTGTTTCTGTTGTTATTTGACTTTCAGTTGTAGTCTGAATTTCACTTGTGGTACTACCTAAAGATTCAGTAGTAGACTGATCCTCAGAAAGTGTCGACTGTGATTCAGTTGTGCCCTGACTTACTGATGTTGTTCTAGATTCAGTAGTTGCACTTACACTTTGTGTAGAAGTTGTCTGATCAGCAGTCGTGGTAGGAGCACTAGCAGAAGTTGTCACTGGATTTTCAGTGGTGGTTTGGACAGTGGTCGTAGTTTCACCAACTGTAGAGGCCATACTAGAGGAACTACTTGCTGAAGATGTAGTTTGAATTTCAGACGTAGTCCCACTTCCAGCAGTTGTAATGGTACTAGTAACATTTAAGGTATTGTCTTCAGTAACAGTAGATTGAACAGAAGAAGTTGTGTCTTCCATTGTGGACATGCCAATATTTAGGCTTGTTGTAGTTGTTTCACTGGTGGGGGCACTTGTTGTTTCTGCAGTTGTACTGCTTTCAGTGGTTGCTGATGAGGTTGACATACTTGTACTTCCTGACTCAGTTGTCATTTCACTATCAGTTGTTGTTTCACTTTCAGTACTTGTTGTGTCAGGAGATGTAGAAACTGTTGTGATTTCATTAGCAGTGGTTGTTTCTCCAGTTGTGATTTCACTTGTAGTTGTTGCTTCATTAACAGTTGTTAATTCACTATAAGTAGTTAATTCATTCACAGTTGTTGTTAATATCTCAGTACCAGTTGTGACACTAGTTGAAACCTCTGTGGTTGTTGCTTCATTAGCAATTGTTGTTTCATCACTACTAGTTGATGTTTGTGCAGATGTAATTTCACTCACAGAAGTTTTTTCTTCTTCAGTTGTGGTACTACTGGCACTAGTTGTTGTTTCTTCTTCAGTTGTTACAATGACACTAGTTGTTGTCGAGTCTTCCTCAGTTGTTGAACTACTGGCACTAGTTGTTGTTTCTTCTTCAGTTGTTGTACTACTGACAGTAGTTGTTGTTTCTTCTTCAGTTGTTGTACTACTGGCACTAGTTGTTGTTTCTTCTTCAGTTGTTGTACTACTGGCAGTAGTTGTTATTGTTTCTTCTTCAGTTGTTACACTACTGACACTAGTTGTTGTTTCTTCTTTAGTTGTTGTACTACTGAAATATCTTTTTAAATATCTCCCAGAAAATCCATGAATCAGTCATTTTTTGTGGAAGTTTCCTCATGCAGCATAGATTCAAATTTATTCACAGGATCTCCGGGGAGATGATGGACCATAGTGGGTGATGAAACTACAATTACAGTAAATTCATAAAAAATCTTTACAAATATTCTTCTCAGAACAGCAAGATTATTATTAGTCATACAGTAAAACTCTTTTAGTAAGATCACGGGTATTGCGAATTCACGGATATAGCGATGTTATCTTGGATCCCTAGCTTTATATATTTAGCTCATTCCATATACAGATATAACAAATTATGGATATAACCAATTGATTCCACGGGTCCCAGTTACTTTGTTATAACCAGGTTATACTGAATTTACATACTTAGGTTGTTTAGATTCAAGGTTGTTCAAATTATTGTACTTAGGTTTGGATGGGTCAACACTATATGATTAAAGTGTTCCTTGTGAATAGGTTGGGGGAAAATGATGATACTCAGGTGAGCATTTTGGCCCGTGGGCCTCTTGATTTATAGATTATATCACATCTTAGGATCATGCATCTTCTAACATCTTTCTCTGATGTCAAATCTCACTTAAACTGTAACAAAGAAAAACTTAAAACTTATCCCGACTTCCTGGTTTGTTTTTTTTAGAAATGTACAAGTTTAATATAGATATATATTTGATGTTCATCGTCAGTAGAGGGGTAAGATCATTGTTCCATTGCCAATACTCTTTTTCATTGATAGACACCCCCCTCCCTGTCCCCAACCCCCAGTATAGTCTCGTGGCTTGTGTATATGCCTTGTATGCTTGTATATATGTCTTGTATGCTTGTATATGAGCAGGCCACATATGCCTGCTTATTTGCAGCTGTAAAAATTGAATTGATGCATATACACATTAACATCTTGAAATGGTCAGTTTAATTGAAGTGTAAAAATATATTTATTTTGGCGATTCAATATAGTTCTTGGTGGTCTTAATGAAGAGGGATTGGTCTGTAAAAGGGTTTATTTTTGAACTTGAGTTTTTTTTTCTTTAAGCTTAAGATTGTCCTACATGGAGGGTCTGTGGATAATTGTCCCAATAGTAAAGCAGATGTACATGGGACTGGGGAGAGTGTGGTTATTTTATACATGTAGTCCATCACCACTGACAGATACAGCAATGAAGTGGTATATACTAGGTGTTATTTTAGGAAAGTCATATGATAGATGCACGTTTATATACATAGAATTAAATACCACATTGGTGTTATACCTAAATTGTTTTTGCTTATTGGATATTGAAAATATATACATGTATAAGGTTTGTCTCTATTTGAGATTTGTTCAGAGAATATACTAGAATTTTTTTATTCTAATTTACCTCTTCGGTTGCAATAGATAGTGGAAATAGGGTGAGGCAATGTGTAACTGTAGAAAAAGGTCTGTAAATACTATAGTTATATTTCTACACATTCTCACTAAACAATGAAGTGCTGTGTTATTGTTGGGATCAGCAGAGACAAGTGTTTGAGGAGACTCTTCAAAATGCACTTCAAAACTCTACTCCTTCTACAGTTTTGATCTGATTGCAATGGCTTCTTTTCTCATCCTTTGTTATAAGTACAAAACAGTAGAGCTACAGTCTCAACAGAGACCTGGTTTGTTATCAGTATTATTAAAATTATTTAAAAACTGGTCCAAAAGCATAATTTTGATGCGAAATACTTGCTACTTATCAGATACTTTTGAATTGTGAATATCAGGGAAATTATTTTATGTTAGAAGTTCAATAAAGAAAAAAATGCCAGCATGAAGATGTAACCTGAGAAGGAGTTGTTGTCCTTGTCTACATTTTTTAAAGATTGAATAATTAGTTACATGTAAATTAAAAAAAAATACACATTTTTAAAAATTCCTTTACTTAACAATATTTATCATTACACATGTTGAAAGCAATTTTTCAAAAGGCATTGTTTTGTTGGGTATGAATTTAATAACAGTTTTTGCAAAGTCCTATGACATCATAGGAGGATGGAAATACCTTATGTCATTATGAAAAATATTTCTAGGTCCAATAATTAAATCTATATCTAATAATTCTTATCAGAATGTGGTGATGGCTTCATAAAACTGAAATTATTTGCATTTTGTTAGAGTTTCTGGAAATATTTAATAATCAGGTAGTTAGCTAGAGAGCCAGTAAGTACTTATGAAAAAAGCTGAGTTTGCATAATACTGCAAGTACTAATATGTCAGGTGTTTGGTTAAAGTTCTACCTATCTTTTATTATTCTTGTGAACTGACTTTTTCTATACCTTCTTTGGCGGACCATTCATCTAAAGAAGGTGGTCATTAAGACCATTCTGTACAAAACTCTCTGATAAGGTTACCATTATTGTAATTCAAACATTGGGCTGTACATTCAAAGATCCAAAATACTTGAAGGTCATCAACAGGAAATATACTGGCGTCTGGGCAATATTAAACTATTCATAAATCTGATTCAATTTTCCCATGCTTCTTGAGCTTGTGTAGTTTTATTTTGTACACTGGAAGTGCAAATTTGATTTGAAGTATTAATCTTGCCATCAATCTTATGAGCATTTCCTTTGTTATATTTATAGCTTCTAAAGCAGCCACCTTACATGCAATAAGTCAGTGACTGAAACTTTTCTGATTGGTTCCTGTCTTATGTCTTATGTCTTGAGAGGAATAAGCTGGGTCTGCAGCGAGAGGTAAAGGTTCCGCAGCAAGAATTACAGGGTCCGCAGCAGTTGTCACCTCATAGAGGTCCTCATCATATTGTGCTGGAATAAACAAGACAGGAATTGAAGATTTTATAGCTGAAAGTTAACTTAAGTGCCAACCAGAAATTTCTTATGAGACAACAATTTTTACTGTTCAGCACTTAAACTTAGGTAGAGAAAAGCTGCACCTGAGATTCTAAAACACTAAATTAGAGAAATCAATAAAGTTTTTTCAGTTTTTTCTAAATTTCAGAAAGTTTTATGGGAATCAAACTAAATCTCTAGAAAAAGTGGCATTTTGAAAAAAATTGAACTGAGCCTTCAAGATATAATATATTTTCAATTTTTGATTATCATGTTAAGTTTATTCTCCCTGTATCAATGCACACAGCACTTGATGGTTTTTGGTCCAATTCTTCTGGTCAGGGACCAAATTCAGATTATAAGTTGACATTTACTTCAAAAAAATTCTTGCAAAGTTTTTGAAAGTTTACAATTGCTGAGCAGAAACTGATAGCAATACTGTAATTGTGTTTGCTACACCTTATTTTCACAAGATTGTCATACAAGACAAAACTTTTTTTCAAGAATTGTGGTAATTCCTCAAAGCCTCTATATAATCATAAGGAATGCTAATATCTGTGAGAATGAAGTTTTTGCAAGCACACTGTCTCGCGTAACTACGCAAAAATAAAGTTGTCAAAAGCGCTTTGCAGTAGTTTAACTGTAAATTGAAGGTAAAGTATGGTGAAAATGACACAAGACATAAGACATAAGACATAAGACAGGAACCAATCAGAAAAGTTTCAGTCACTGACTTATTGCATGTAAGGTGGCTGCTTTAGAAGCTATAAATATAACAAAGGAAATGCTCATAAGATTGATGGCAAGATTAATACTTCAAATCAAATTTGCACTTCCAGTGTACAAAATAAAACTACACAAGCTCAAGAAGCATGGGAAAATTGAATCAGATTTATGAATAGTTTAATATTGCCCAGACGCCAGTATATTTCCTGTTGATGACCTTCAAGTATTTTGGATCTTTGAATGTACAGCCCAATGTTTGAATTACAATAATGGTAACCTTATCAGAGAGTTTTGTACAGAATGGTCTTAATGACCACCTTCTTTAGATGAATGGTCCGCCAAAGAAGGTATAGAAAAAGTCAATTCACAAGAATAATAAAAGATAGGTAGAACTTTAACCAAACACCTGACATATTAGTACTTGCAGTATTATGCAAACTCAGCTTTTTTCATAAGTACTTACTGGCTCTCTAGCTAACTACCTGATTATTAAATATTTCCAGAAACTCTAACAAAATGCAAATAATTTCAGTTTTATGAAGCCATCACCACATTCTGATAAGAATTATTAGATATAGATTTAATTATTGGACCTAGAAATATTTTTCATAATGACATAAGGTATTTCCATCCTCCTATGATGTTATAGGATTTTGCAAAAACTGTTATTAAATTCATACCCAACAAAACAATGCCTTTTGAAAAATTGCTTTCAACATGTGTAATGATAAATATTGTTAAGTAAAGGAATTTTTAAAAATGTGTATTTTTTTTTAATTTACATGTAACTAATTATTCAATCTTTAAAAAATGTTGACAAGGACAACAACTCCTTCTCAGGTTACATCTTCATGCTGGCATTTTTTTCTTTATTGAACTTCTAACATAAAATAATTTCCCTGATATTCACAATTCAAAAGTATCTGATAAGTAGCAAGTATTTCGCATCAAAATTATGCTTTTGGACCAGTTTTTAAATAATTTTAATAATACTGATAACAAACCAGGTCTCTGTTGAGACTGTAGCTCTACTGTTTTGTACTTATAAAAAAGGATGAGAAAAGAAGCCATTGCAATCAGATCAAAACTGTAGAAGGAGTAGAGTTTTGAAGGCATTTCACAGACATTTCTATTTTTAGTAACAATGGCAACACTGTTCATCAAAATCAAAAACTGATGCACTATTTTATGTATCTTAGGGTAGTCTATTTGTGTACGAAGTAATATTGGAATCAGACCAAAACTGTAGAAGGAGTAGCATTTTAAAAGAATTTCACAGAAAATTCTATTATTAGTAACAATGACAACACCGTTAATCGAAATCAAAAAACCGATGCACAATTTTATGTATCTTGGTGTAGTCTACTTGTGTGCCAAGATATATTGAAATCAGATCAAAACTGTAGAAGGAGTAGCGTTTTAAAGAAATTTCACAGATAAATTCTATTTTTAGTAACAATGGCAATACCGTTTAATTGAAATCAAAAACCGATGCACTATTTCATGTATCTTAGTGTAGTCTACTTGTGTACCAAGTTATATTGAAATTAGATCAAAACTGTAGGAGTAGCGTTTTGAGAAATTGGACAGACAGACAGACGGTGGACATCTTACTATCGCATAAGCTCTTCTAGTCTCTGACCAGTAGAGCTAAAAATGTACAATCTCTTTATGCTAACACATAATTCTGTTTATTCATGTTTTGTGCATGGTATTTCAATATAGTAAAATCACATATTTTTGTGGGGTCAATTTTTTTAGGTTTGAGGAAAAAAAGGTTTGTGGGAAATTGATTTCCAGGTTGGAAAGTAATGAATATGAAATTTTTTAAAAGTTTCTTGGTGGTCATGAATTCGTGGGTCTCTCCATACCTCGAAAACAATGAAAATTACACCCACCCCCCTACCCCACACTATTTGTGATTTCACAGTAATTCAGAAACACTTTAAGGATGAATTTTAATTTCTTACATTACTTCTTAATTAACTTCAGAAAAATACACGGCAATATTTGTATTGGAACTATACCTTGACAAGTTGTTCAATAGAAAAAAACAGAAAATACATTTTTGTAAAAAGAATAATTCTTAATTTTTTTTATCAGGCAAGTTATACATTTTGTTTTGCATTTCTCTGTCATTTTCAATCCCTGACCTATCATAAATTTGAAATTTTTCACCAACTTCACAGATAGTTTCTGTTCATACCTTAATCAGTCCTTTCATGAGGTGAAGTAAACAAGTCAGGATGCAGTAAAATATTCTTTGTTTTCAATTTCAAGTTAATAAAGCAAAGGAAATGTAATCTATAGTGACACACTGATGCATTTTGAAGAGTCTCCTCAAACACTTGTCTCTGCTGATCCCAACAATAACACAGCACTTCATTGTTTAGTGAGAATGTGTAGAAATATAACTATAGTATTTACAGACCTTTTTCTACAGTTACACATTGCCTCACCCTATTTCCACTATCTATTGCAACCGAAGAGGTAAATTAGAATAAAAAAATTCTAGTATATTCTCTGAACAAATCTCAAATAGAGACAAACCTTATACATGTATATATTTTCAATATCCAATAAGCAAAAACAATTTAGGTATAACACCAATGTGGTATTTAATTCTATGTATATAAACGTGCATCTATCATATGACTTTCCTAAAATAACACCTAGTATATACCACTTCATTGCTGTATCTGTCAGTGGTGATGGACTACATGTATAAAATAACCACACTCTCCCCAGTCCCATGTACATCTGCTTTACTATTGGGACAATTATCCACAGACCCTCCATGTAGGACAATCTTAAGCTTAAAGAAAAAAAAACTCAAGTTAAAAAATAAACCCTTTTACAGACCAATCCCTCTTCATTAAGACCACCAAGAACTATATTGAATCGCCAAAATAAATATATTTTTACACTTCAATTAAACTGACCATTTCAAGATGTTAATGTGTATATGCATCAATTCAATTTTTACAGCTGCAAATAAGCAGGCATATGTGGCCTGCTCATATACAAGCATACAAGGCATATATACAAGCATACAAGGTATATATACAAGCCACGAGACTATACTGGGGGTTGGGGACAGGGAGGTGGTTGTCTATCAATGAAAAAGAGTATTGGCAATGGAACAATGATCTTACCCCTCTACTGACGATGAACATCAAATATATATCTATATTAAACTTGTACATTTCTAAAAAAAAAACAAACCAGGAAGTCGGGATAAGTTTTAAGTTTTTCTTTGTTACAGTTTAAGTGAGATTTGACATCAGAGAAAGATGTGTTAGAAGATGCATGATCCTAAGATGTGATATAATCTATAAGTCAAGAGGCCCACGGGCCAAAATGCTCACCTGAGTAACATCATTTTCCCCCAATCTATTCACAAGGAACACTTTAATCATATAGTGTTGACCCATCCAAACCAATTAAAGTACAATAATTTGAACAACCTTGAATCTAAACAACCTGAGGATGTAAATACAGTAAATTGGTATAACTTGGTTATAAATAAGTAACTGGGACCTGTGGAATCAATTCGTTATATCCATAATTCTTTATATCTGTATATGGAATGAGCTAAATATATAAAGCTAGGGATCCAAGATAACATCACTATATCCGTGAATTCGCAATACCCGTGATCTTACTAAAAGAGTTTTACTGTATGACTTATAATAATCTTGCTGTTCTGAGAAGAATATTTGTAAAGATTTTTTATGAATTTACTGTAATTGTAGTTTCATCACCCACTATGGCCCATCATCTCCCCGGAGATCCTGTGAATAAATTTGAATCTATGCTGCATGAGGAAACTTCCACAAAAAATGACTGATTCATGGATTTTCTGGGAGATATTTAAAAAGATATTTCTAGAAAACTTTTTTGGCAATCTAAAACTTTGCTCACCCACAGTGTTTTCCCTAGGAACCGGCTACCGGCCAAATTGACCGCTTCAATTGACAAAAATGCCGCTTTAAAATTACAATTTGTTGCAAGGTCCACAGAGATTTTGTTCATAAACCTCATACCCTAGTCTTTTACAACTGATCTCTAACCCTTTACTTCGAAATAAAAGGAAAACACTGACCCATTGTTGTCCTACCCCCACCCTTAGGATTCATAATGTGAACAAACCTGAATTTAAACTACCCCGGTACCTGAGGATTTTACCTTCATATCAAAATACGACATATTTTATGAGGGTGTGGCCCTAATTTGTCATACTTGAATCTCCTTCATTCAAGGATACTCTGTGCCAAATTAAGTTTAAATATGAAATTATGATATAAAAATAAACATAACTTTGGTGTTTTTGAGAAGATGATTTTGAAGTTTTTTTCCCTCTTAATTCAAAGCTCTTTATTCCTTTGAATAACTTTAGACACCCAATGTGGCCCCATACTACCCCAAAATGAACAAATCTGAATCTACACTACCAGAGAAATGTTTTACAAAAATATATTTGATTAGTAAAAGGTTTGAAGTTATTGAGAAAAACAAATCAGAATTTTTTTCTGCACCCCTATTTAAAACTTATAGTGACCATAATGACCCCACCCTACCTGCAAAGCTTAGAATTTGAAGGAACCTGAATCTACACAATCAGAAGATGCTTCCAAATCAAAATGACTAATCAGGGCTTTGCTATTCTAGATTTCTAATTAAAGTATGTGTTAAGTATTTTAATATAAAACTTTGATCAGCAAATTGTTACCCCGTTTTCCCCCTAGGGGTCATATGTTTATAAAAACTTGAATCTATTCCTTGTCAGGAAGCTTTTATACATCAAATTTTATAATTAATCATTTCTGGACAGGTAGTGGTTCTTGAGAAAAGATTTTTAAATGACCTTATCCAATTTTCACTATCCCTAAATTATCTCCCCTTAAAAGAGGGTGAGGCCCCTTATTTGAACAAACTTGAATCTCCTCTTCTCAAGGATACTTTGTGCCATTTAAGTTAAATTGAAATTGGTCCAGTGGTTCTGAGGTTTAAGAAATTATGGAAAATTTACAACGACAGTGATCTTGATCAAATGATGCCAACAATAAACAATGGGCATGTTTTGATCAGAAAAGCTCACGTGAGCCTTTGGGTCAGGTGAGCTAAATAATAGATATAATGGTTATCCATGCAAATACTGAAAAGTATCCAGCCAAATTTCCTTAATATTAAAAAAAAAATAAAAATTTATCATTATTCATAGACATGTATAAGGAATGTGTATTTCTGTCAAAATCAACAAGTTATAGAAGTCCAATTAAAAAAAGATGACAGTGATTCATTATGACCACTGTCCAATTCATTGACCACTTCCCCCTTATGGCCTTAACAGTTATAACTTGTGCTACATAAAATTAACTTACTACTAGTGTACGTAATCTGCTCTGTTCACTAATCCTCAATTATATTTCACAATTTATCTCACAGGAGGAAATCCTAAGAAGTGTGTGGTCGACATCAAGTGATCAGGGAAGTTAAGAGAGAAAAACAAAGGTTAAGCTGTATTTGTTATTGGGGAATTAAAAGGTAGAAGGCGTGTCTTACAGGGGTAATACAGATGTATATACAGGGAACAAGATCAGCTTAATATGAGATACAAAATGGCAACAACATAATGGCCTTATAATCAGTATGAAAATTCAAAAAAGTCAGTCAGCAATTGAATCAATGATGATTTTACTATAAATTGTATTTGCCGACAAGGTATGGTATCGACCATAGAACTCACGAAATGATGACTTTAAATGAGACTGCTGATATTACTGCTTTATCTACTTTTTTGATAATAATTTACGTCGTATTAGAAATTCTTCATACCTAGAACATGCTCCTTCGTAACAAATCAACTGAGAGAAATATAAACTCCGTATGCAGGTGACAAATATATATTGCTGCACAAGTAATAAGAAGACAATTGAAAAGTTAAAGACATCATGTTTATCATAAAGTTTTGTTCGGAATCCAATCTAGATATAACCATAGAAACACCGTTCATGGAAATCAAAAACCGATGCTAAATTATGTATCTCATGCCCTGTTCACACGTAGAGTTTAATTCGAATTAAACGTAAAGTTACTGCATATTAGCTTCGCTTAGCGTTCACACGGAGAATTTAATGCGAATTAGTTTAATTCGAATTAATTTACTGCGCATTAATGCCCTGTTCACACGGAGAGTTTAATTCGAATTAAACGTAAAGTTACTGCGAATTAGCTTCGCTAAGCGTTCACATGGAGGAATAATGCGAATTAGTTTAATTCGAATTAGTTTACTGCGCATTAAATTACTTCGCATTAGCTCCGTGTGAACGCTAAGCGAAGCTAATTCGAATTAAATTTTGAGGCATGCGTAATGGCAAAATTAGGTCAAATGCCACATGTCCGTGGTCATCTTGAAGTATTTGTGCTATTTTTGAGTGAAAAACTAAGAAAAATTGTGTTAATCACTAAAATGTGTGTACAGACACTGTAACATTATGTCAAATGCATCTGCTCCTGCATGAGGTGACGTGATTTGCAAATGACGTCATAATAGCCTTACTGACGCCTGGCTGTAGAAGTAGAATTTTAATTCGCATTAGTTTACTACGCATTAGCTGTCGTGTGAACGCAATTTAATTCGCATTAGTTTGATTCGCATTAGTTTACTTCGCATTAATTTACTGCGAATTAAACTCGTCGTGTGAACAGGGCATTATTATATCCCACTTCATGCATATATACCTGAATTTTGGGTTGGGATTGAGAGCCTATATCACATGAGAGAGGTTCGAAAGCAATAAATCTTAACTGAAAGGGGTATGCATGCACACATAATAAATCAAATTGATCTCAATTTGTGATATTGCCTTTTAAAGATTTAAATTTATATTTTTTTGGTTAATATTTCTATTTGCTGTGGAAGGAGGGAATAAATAAAAGTTTTAAGTATATCAATTTCTTTTTCATAAAAAAAGTAGCTAGTTTTTAATTTATCCTTTGATTAGATTAGTCAAAAGTTTTAAAACTACAACATATATTATACTATACCAAATAAGTATATAACACTGTCCCCCAGAAAACAAAGCACACCTTTCTACTTTAAGCTTAAGGGTCTGTGGTCAACATGGGCAGATTTCCCTCTTTCATGTCTGACATGTAGACCGTATAATGAAGGAAGTTTGGGGTTATTCTGTTAATTGTCAGTAAGGGTCCCTTGTGTGGGTAGAGGTGATGGTTTACATCTAATAAATCACTACTCTCTCAAAGTGAAACTGTGTCCCACCATCAAATATACCCATCATATACAATACATACTAAGGAGAACCAATGGTTTTCTGTAGTTGATAGCTCCTAAAATTTAAAAGTTCTCTGTCAGTATTTTTTCTTAAAAATATTCAGAAAATTGGACATTAATTTGAAAAAAAATATATCATAATTTCAGTTGCTACTCTTTTGATGGTGTTCCACAATTTTAATAACTTTGTATTAAATGATTATGTTCCTTAATTCATCTACATATTTTAGTATTCACATGTAACAAAAGATGACTTCTTGAACCAATATTTATCTTAACTACAGCATTAGATAGAATGAAATTACATGTACACTCTACAATATAGTAAACAAACCTGACACAAACTTTAAAGATGCATTTTAAAAGGAGGAAGTTCTTTTCCAGTGACCAGACACACAAATCTTATAAACAAACCTGAATCTATTTGTTCACACAATTAACGACAGAAATCAGCTGATTTGTCTATCCTCCCCCCATCCCTGTTCTGTAGTGGCGAGGTTTATTTATGTATATATACACACTGAGAGCTAGAAGCTGGAAATGTTTAACTTAATCTTTATTAGTTTATAACAACTGGCTGTTATAACACAGAGTTATATACATCTTGCATTCCTTTAACATAAGGGTAATGAATTGAAGTTGTATATTCTGGGTCAAGTGAAAATTGCCTTGGATTGAGGTATTGTAAATGTTACAAGTGGTACTGGGATTTTTGTGTGTGCCCAATGCTGTTTGCCAAGTCCACAAAAACTCTTAATTCATATCCATTTCAATTATTCACAACATAAAGTATTTTTTTCCTAAAATTACTCTCATCTACCATTACAAAATACTTAAAATAATTCATTATTCAAGATTATCTATTAGTTCACTCTCTCTGAAGAAAATATTGGGAAAGTACTTTTATCTGGCTTAAAATTTTTAATTGAAATTTTAATAGCTCCATTTATCATATAAAAATAAATCCTATCTGATTCTAATTAAAAGAATCAATTACAAAATGCTTTTGATTGCAAAGAATTACTGAGGTACATCAAAATGCTATAATTCAAACAAAAAATAATGCTATTTATAAATTTCTTTTTAAAAAGAAGTGCTTTTTTTTTCCTTAATTCATAAATATTCTTTTTGAATATGATTTGCCTCAGAGTGTTTCTTGAACCCCTTTCTCTGACTATGCTGACTGAAATTTCTTTCATTTCAGAAGTTTCAAGATAAAATGATTGAAAAATGGTTTAAAGACCCTTTCATGATGACTGTGGTACTACTCTTTTGCAGGGCAAAATTATATTTATGGTTAAATATGACGTAAAAGCAACTGTTTTAAAAATGTCATACCATTATCTATGAACAAAAACTCTGCCAAATGTCATTGATTTGCCCTGCATAAAAGTAGTAGGTACCAGATTATTTACCATGAAAGGGCTGTTTTTTTTCTCATTGATGGAAACTGACTACAATTTCCAATAAGGTAATAAAGTTTTACTGTATAACTTGCAATTTATAGTAAAACATGATTAAATCAAAGTGCCAGGGATGGACGATTTTGCTTTGTTATCAAGGTAATTCATTATATCTGTTAGCTTCAAAATATTGTTTAAAAACCCAAGAGGATTAAAAAATTACTTCACTATAATCATCAATTCATTCTAAGCTTGTCTGCTATAAGCGAGTTTTACTGTACGTCGTAGAGGGAAGGGATGATGAAAGCTTGGTTTGATTTGGATGTTTGATCAAACCAAGAGAACACGTACTCTGACACTGACAGTTCAAAAACAGCAAATTTATTTAAATATATGCATTTACAGTTTCAAAGTATACTTTTTAATCTTTCATTCCAAAATTAAAATGTAATGATGAATAGTCTTATTTCAAATTCCTGACTCACCTTGATCACATGAAAATTTCTCCTAATTCATTAACACATTGTGAAGAAAAGAAAAACCATGAAAACTGCCAAACTGAGTTTCCTCTCAGGAAATATTGAGGTAATTACAAAAAAATTAAAGCATACTACCTTGCTTTCACTGGGCATTAATCTGAGAACAGAGGCAAAACTTACTGCAGGAAGAAATCTCTCACACGCGGCTCACAAATTGCTTAACATGTAAACACAGGAAGTATTGGGTGGATTTCAACTTTCAACATTATTTTTGATGAGATGATAAAAGTTATAGAAAAATAAATCCTTAGACCATAAGTCCTCAGTCAAAACAATTAAGGAGCATATGCCACTGGTTCTAAGGATCACAGGGTCATCCAGTACAGCATTCACATCTTTTTCTTAATCCCAAAAATATTGCTGTTAATTCTCTGACTTTTGCTTCAATCAAACAAAGAACATGACTTATAATAAAACTTTACAGAGAGAGCATGCACCTTCGACCTTGTATTTATTATCCGGCTTTCTAGAATTTTACATTATATGATAAATGATTGCGAATTTTCCATTGCAATATTTGAGGGAAGATAAGCCATTTTGTAGGAAGAGGGCATAATAAGTTTTCAGAACTTAATTGCTATTGTAAACTAGAACTGTCCAAACGGGACAAAATACCCCCAGCTGGGTTTTTCAGAGGTAAGTTTTTCCATAATAAAGATAAGATCTTATTAATGAATCATACAATTCTTCTTTCAGTGACCTTGAACTTGCACAGATGACCTTGGGTCAAGGTCATGACACACCCTTGGGTCATTGGCAATCTTTGTGTGAAATGAGAACCAACAAAGTTTATCCATAAGAAAGATAAAGACCAGACACGAATTATGAAATTTTTGCTTCCAGTGACCTTGAACTTCCCCAGATGACCTTGGTTCAAGGTCAAGACACACCCTTCGGTCATGGGCAATCTTTGCGTGAAATGAGACCCTACCAAGTTTATCCATAAGAAAGATATGGACTGGACATGAATTATGAAATTTTTCTTCCAGTGACCTTGAACTTCCCGAAATGACCTTGGGTCAGGTCATGACACACCCTTGGGTCATAGGCAATCTTTGTGTGGAGTAGTAGATTCTTATGTTCCTTCGTAAGAAAGATATGGACTGGACATGTTTGCACAGACAGACGGACAGCTAGACAGACAGACAGACAGCTACACAGACAGACGGACAAGGTATAATTACAATTAAAACATTCAAATCAACCATTTTGAGAACTTCTTTATAAAATGCGACTTAAGCCAGTTTTCTAAGAAATCCAATCCCACTTATGGTGGACATATAATTCAATAGTCAATAAATGTGTCCTATTATCATCTTCTAATGTAAAAAAAATTAAGCTTATATCATTGTTGTACAAAATTCACAGAACAATGGAGTGAAATAAAGGGAGGAAAGCCAGTGCTCTAAAATACAACCTCAACGTAGGGTGTGACCTTGAACTTTGTCAGTTGATGGTACTCTGTGAAATGTTGATATGTTAGATATTTCCTAGCTAGGTAATAGTAGGTATCTAGCTTAGTATATACTGTAATGTATTATATTTAGCGTGTACGATATTTAGGGGAAAATTATTTTTTAACAAGTTAGCGTAGATTTGATTTAGCGCATTTCTTGGTGTTCCTATTCATGTATCAATGTTTAAGACATTAAGTGATGTACTTGAATTAGTGGAAGTATCTTTCTGCCAAAAGCGCTAAAAAGAATACACAGCCAAATGTAATACGTGTACAGTAACTAACCCTGAATGTTCAATGAGTTTATTTTTTTGTACAATTTGAAAACCATATTAAACACAGACATATAATTTATTTTTCGGAAGTTTGAAAGTGTTGATTTTTATTTTTTTCAATTGTTGGTTGACAAAAATAAGGAAATCAATAAGTGGCCACATTTCTGACAAGGAAATACCATAAACGTGTTGATATGTATGTAACATGTAAAACAATAAATTATGACTAAAACACAGGTATCCTAACCTGACATATGCAACATAGATTCCAAAGACTTTAAAGTTTTGGCCTGAACAAATATCAGTTTCACTTGGCCTAGCTTACAGATATGACTTTAAATGAAGATCATTTTCTACAACATCTAGAGAAACATTCTTAAGTTTATATCCAATCCAGTCCAGAGTTTGAGAGTTGTATCTCAAATACTATTTGACCACCTTGTGGCCTAGTGACCTTGACCTTGAAGATTTGACCTTAAATCAAAATCATACCCTTTTGAAATATGAGCAATAACAAAATTTTAAGTTTGCACCCCTTCAAGTCTAGAAGTTTTTGAATGATAGCCTGGACATGATTTTATAGTAGACAGATACAAGGACAGTCACACTGTCAAACATAAAACCAAGCCAAAATGTCATTGAAGGAGGGGACTCACTGCAAAATAACATGATGTAAGTATGAAAAATATGAAATGAAAAATATCAAATATATGATAGAAAATAAAATAAATGAAAACACGAGGAAAATTTTATCACAAATCATGAGACCACAAACCCCCATCTAGCTGTATGTATTTAGTCGTTTATAAATAATATTGCAAAGAAGGACATCATTCATCAGAAATTTGATCTCTGCTTAATCAATTCAAAGTCAGATCTGAAAAACTGCATCCCTTCCTTAAATGACACATATGTCTATCACTAAACATTGTCTGTTACTATATATCTCTTCACTCTATTGGCAATGCTCTAAATTAATTATGATCAGTCATTATTGCTCTTTTTGAAAAATATGATGACTTTGCATAAAGTAAGTATTCCACTATGTACTTCAGATTTTGTTTCTTATTTTAAGATTTTAAAAAGACTGGTGGCAACCAAAAGTCCTCCCACTAAGAACATTTTTTAGAGGAAGTCACAATTGCCAGAATCTTTGAGTCACAAGTGCTGACATCACTGATAACTTTCCAATAGCACAACACCTCTCCAATATTCACACTATGCAAAACTGCTCCATATAACACATATAACCTAATTTTGTGAGCTGTTAAGCTCAAAATTATAAAAAGAAGTTCCAATAAACCATGAAATATCCTTTTCTATTTGAATATATATTTTAATATTTCCATGCTCATCATCAATAACTCTTTCACAAATGCCACAAATAGTGAAAGAGTAAATGTATATGAGAATGATGTGTAAAGGGCAGTAACTCTGACAAAGAAAATTTTACCCTCTCATAGCTCAACTACAATATTCTGATTAATGGTTTGTGTGGTTATTCAAAATATTGACATTATTGACATAATGTTTGAAAAAGCTATTCAATCAAAAAACTTGGACACGCTTTATGTATAGGTAAAAGTCTGACTATTTCTCCACTCCTTAAAGGCATGTATCTGAGACCTTTAATGAGTAGAGGCCCATTACTTAAAGGAATGAAATCATAACAGAGGATATCGACCTGCTTTAAATCCTCTTTAAACACTCAAATCATTTTTATCAATATAAATTAAAGTTATGACTTCTTTAAAATTAGATAGAAATATACATTTAAATTATCAGAATTTGCTTAATTATTTCTCAAGTTACATGATAGACATGGGTTACTGTAGCACAGTGTAACAAATGCTCGCAACCACAATGCAGCGATCTGGGGTTCAATACCCAGTGGTATCTCCACACTTTTTTTAATGAATGTACAACTAATTTTGTAACATTTTCTAATTTCTAACAAAGTGTGACTTAACAATGAGTGGTGATTTACGGGTGGTTCTTACTCCAATATATTAACAGGTGTGACTCACCAATGAGTGGAGATTCACCGACAAGAGGGGAATTACAGGTGGTTCCGGGGTGGCAGCCCCTGGGGCACACTCCTGTGTATGGGTTACACTCCTCATCATTAACACAGTTACACGGCCTCTCACACTGTGTCCCCCAAAACCCTGTCTGGCACACTGAAGAACAAAGAATGGTCACTGATTCTGGAACATAATCCCTTAATTTTCATGGCTTTATGCAAATTCATTAAGGTGAGCTAAAAGCTGCACATTGAAATTAGACCGATAATTTAAAAGAATAAGCATTTTGGAAAATTTACCTATTGCATGTATTCTATTTTCAGCAACCATAACAACGCCATCCAATACATGTGATACCTCAGTATGTAGTGGATTTGGTAGAATTATAATCAAACTTCATTTTCCAAGTAAAAATTCATTTAATTTTCCAATATTTTACCGAAATATCTCATGCACTTCAATTTTAGAGCTTTACCATATATTTCAATCTCACAGATGAAGAGAAAGTAAGGAAAATATTTCTTGCGGATAAAAACAGTTGAGGCCTTTCCTCGACAAGACGTGTCAATCCTGCCGGTTTCAGCTATTTCCTCAGACTGTGTATAACACACTGTCCCTTCACCAACATGCTCTGTTTTTGATAGAACTATGTCAAACCCATCCATTTTTCTGCGGTTGTTTTCCGAACCTTATTAAAAATACAAATGATAGTTAATCAAAATATATTTCAAACACAATTGAAGTATGTACTTTCAACAAAAACCACAGTACTTACTGTTAGCAAACATAGTGATTCCATTAACATTGTAACTTTTCTCCAGTATTATCCTCAGCCTCATCACCTCCTCTGAATTAGTCAACAGTGTACAGTCATCTCTTCTCCCATTAACTGTTTCTTCTCCATAGTTTCTCCCATATATCCTTGCTTTTGTTTTTTGCTTTAAGGCTACATTTTCTGTGGGAATAAAAAAATATTAATGCAGAGTAAATAATATTTGATATATTTGAGTCAAACAATTAAATTATTTGATATCTTTTCAATAATGACCAAATTTTCCATGACCATTCCATTCAGATGATTTTGTTCCTTCTCAACAAATAATATATGAATATGAATGCTATACATACTGTTACTGTATACAGGGTTATTTTCGCCCTGTGTTACTGTTAACATATTACATTCAGCGGTGTATTCTATTTAGCGATTTTGGCGGAAAACAGAGTCCGCTAATTCAAGTACATCGCTAAATGTCTTGTACCGGGTATATCACACATTTAAAACTAGCACATTCAGATAGAGCTAAATCAAATCTACGCTAACTTGTTGAAAATTGAATTTCCATCAAATCTTACACGTCAAATGTAATACATTTACAGTATTTTTTGCCCTCTCAGATTTGAGAACAAGTTTATACTCTTTTACTTTGAATTCACCCCGTTTTAAATTCGCACACTTCTGATGAGGGGTGAACAGAGCCAAAATTTCTCTGTATACAGTATGTGTTCAATTTTTATTTTTCAAAACTTGGGTAATCAAAGATTATGGAGCTCATCAGTCCTCTAAACAAATGTCATTTATTCAAAAGACAAAGTGTTATAATCTTACCAAATAAATGTTCTGGTAATTTGCATCCTTAGACACAACATTATATTATGGTTATAACATTCCATACAAGTTTGATCTTGGTAAGACCTACAGTAACTTGGGTATATTACTATTAGGAAAACTAAATTCAATATCCAAAACAGGTCTTTTGTAAAGTGAATCCCTCTATGCACATTTATTTGAGGAGGGTCTTAATTTTTAATGATAGAGATACAAAATGTGTATGAAATTAAAAAGCAGAGTAAGCTCAAACCATTACAACTTGAAGTGAATATTTGTTTGATATACTTTTTTAATTTTTAGTTTCACACTTACTGAAACTTCATTGGATGAAGCTAAGCACAAGGATACACAATGCCTTATCTAATATTTGATTACTTACTCATTTGACAGTTTGGTCCATGCCACCCTTTCATACATTGTGTGCAGGACCCATTCTCTCTATCACAAGCTGATTTACAATGGCACTCATGACACTGTACTCCAAATGTATTCACTTGACATTCTACAACACAAAGTTATACAATGTATTTACTGGACATTCTACATACAAAGTTATCCAAATGCATTCACTGGACATTCTATAAATCAAAGATATACAATTTATTAAATGGATAAACTACAAAACAAAATTCTTCAACAGTATTAACCCGACATTCTACGCAACAACTTTGGTACAGCACTACAGGTAAAGTTACTTAGGAATAAACCTACTCAAAAACTTTTATAGTGTTTACTCCAGGTTCACTTTGAGATTTTGATGGAGAGCTTTGAGAGATCAGAGTTTGAGCCATCAACAGTCACCTATATATGCATTATTTTCAGAAGAGTTTAAGTTCAAATACTATCACTACCATCACTGCTCCAAGATGCTACTTTTTGTACATGCTCAGCTGATAAATAATACAATAAAGAAGTTTCATAAAATATCTAAATAAAGCTGACCTAAACAGTGCTAAATAGCTTAAAGCCCGAGATAATAAGCACCGCCTTCAGATTTACCTGGTCTGTATCCCCCTGTCAATCAAATGAATTAAGGTCCATCATTGGGTACTTAAAATTGATTGACAGTTAGCTACTAGTCTCTGTGTATGTTTGACACGTGTGGCCACCATTAAATTATCTTTCGGTCCTCTGATGTTTACCGCTAAATTACCATCGCAATATGGAAGCCATTTCGATGCAAACAATTTCAACTTGATTATAATTAATCAATTATCTGTATTGCAAACATGTCATTAAAAAATGGATTTTTATTTCATTGTATTTCAATTAAATAAATCAAGATTGTGTATATTTTTACTAATGAAAATTGCATAGGTGAATAAAATCTTGTTTTCACCCGTAAAATTTAAGAATGATTCTTGTTCTGAGACGCGTCGAAAAATTACGATGAAAATAAAGAAGGAAATAAACTGGTAACACTTTTTGCATGTAAATGATAACTATGGATGAAAACAAAATATCTGATAAGTAACAACTTCTCCTTGACAAGTATTAAAGTATTAAGAGTTTTTTTTCTTTTCCTTTTTTAACTGAACAGTTCTTGCTTCGTGTGTTGTTACCTCCGTTCAAGGTCACAGGTGTTAAAAATAGTTTTCAAAGAAATACATAATTATGTTAGCAATAATTTAATATTTTGTTTTAAGTTGTTTTTATCCTAACTTACTTAAAATACACACATACTTGTATGTAATTTAACTTTACAAAACCATCGTTATCGCGAATTTTTCACTCTATAGTAATGTATACAGAATGTACATAATTTGCTAAAAATAGGACCAAGCGACTTTTTATACAAACGGCAAGTAACTGTTACTATTTGACCGTGATCGAAGCTCTAATTGTCACTATATATACAATAATTATGAATAGTTTTTAAAGATTTTGAAAGGGACAGACAAGGACGAGTATTTTACTTTGAAATTTTAACTGTATTTCATAATGATTATTATTTTTTTTAACAACGAACTCAAGTCGTTGCTGCTGTACCTGTGACGTACAACATACCGTAGATTTTTTTTTATTTACAAAAAGTCGGCGCGAGATTTCTGCTTGTTGGATATGAGTCTGAAATTACGAAATTTTACAATTATCATTAATTACTATTGCTGTTCTTTTTTTAGTTACGATGTCGAATTCTACTAATTTTATGTTGAGCATAGGCCATCAAGCTGTACAGGTAATACCCATGGACTTCCTGTGTATACTGTTTGTGTACAGTGATTAGCGCTTCCCACGGTCTGCACGACCCTCAATGCCTCGGGGTGCCAAGCATGTAAAATTTAGTCCCTCCCATTACCTGAGAAAACCATACGGTTAAAAATCTCGGCCTTTAATAAAGCAATATATAGAAACAATAGTCTAGATTGTAATTCTTGAGGGACCTGCACATTATGATTATTGTCATTTGTGCTGCGATCGGGTGCCGAATATGATACAATAATACAATAATACACTTCTTTGACTCGCTTTCTAAGAGCTTTTTCGATGACATGGTAAAATTTTACCAGATATGATATACAGCAAGATCTGGAGCTGGGTCGGACTTGTTTATTATGTTCTCATACTGGTGAAGAAATCAGGATTTTTCTCATCGCTACTTTCAATTTACAGATTCATATACCACGAATTAATCTGGTAAAGTACGAAAATCAAAATATTACATAAACAAGTCAGAACAACTAATGAATGAATGAAATACCCCTTTGAAATTCAACCAAAAAATGACGTTTTCCCGCGGAGCTATGACTTCCGGCTAAACAATCAAAGCAGGTCGGTTATGAAATGATTCGTTTCACCGTCACACCAAATGATGTGCTAGTAATGCCAAAGATTTGTATTTTAGCTAACGTATCCAGTTATTTATTTTTACAAACGGCATTAGGCCTATTCTTGTGGAAAAGGGTTGGAGAAAAATGCCTCTTAAAAGCTGTGTACACCAGCAACCCACACCAGTTTTCCCTGGGATGCATGACGCAGTCGCGTCGTTGCCTCCTTTTAATGTCTCTGTTTCGGGGGTATATATTTTTTGTCGTGTCTGTCCGTCTGTCTGTCTCTCTGTCTGTTTGTCCGCAAAAACTTTAACCTTGCCTATATGACTTTTGATTTAGTGGAGCTATGACATTCATATTTCACATGTGTATTCTTTGCCGACAAGACCTTTCTTTGGGTACCACCAAATTTGACCTTTTGACCTTGACCTTGGAGTTTGACCCACTTTTACACAACATTTTTGAACTTTTACTTTGGCCGTATCTTTTGAACAGTAGATACCTGGACATTTATACTTGACATATGTATTTTTTGTGGAAAGACCTTCCATATAATACCAACAACCTTGACCTTTTGACCTTGACTTTGGAGATTTCTATACTTATGAAAAAAATATTAATCTTGGCTATAACTTTTGAACGGTAAGTGCTAAGGCTTTCATACTTCACAAATCCTTGTGAAAAGATGCTTTATTAGATACCAAGAACCTTGGCCCTTTGACCTTGACCTTCGAGTTTGACTTACTTCATAATACAACCATGAACATAATTTTTGAAGGCTTAAAACTAGGGCTTTTATACTTCACATATTTAATTCTTGTGACAATATATTTCATTTGATATCAAGAACCCTTTGACCTTGACCTTGGAGTTTGACCCACTTTTACACAAAAATTTCAAAGTTTTACTTTGGCTTTAATTTTTAAACGGTAGAAACTAGGAATTTCATATTTCAACTATCAATTCTTTTTAGCAAGACCTTTCATTTGAATTATGACCTTTTGACCTTGTCCTTGGAGATTTCTGTACTTACGAAAAATCTTTAACCCTAGTCATAACTTTTGAACGTTAAGGACTAGGGCTTTCATACTTTAAATATGTAATCCTTGTGAGAAGACATTTCATTGGATATCAAAAACTTTGACCCTCTGACCTTGGAGTTTGACCTACTTTTTACAAACTTTAACCTTGGCATTAACGTTCGAACGGTAAGGGCCAGCGCTTTCATACTTCCCTTATGTAATCTTTTAGACAAGGCCTTTCTTTAGAAACCAACAACCTTGACCCTTTGACCTTGACCCCGGAGTTTGTTCTACCTTTACAAATGTTAATATTGGTCATAACCCTTGAACAGGTGGTGCTAGGGTTTTATAGTTCACATTTGTATTTCTTGTGAAAAGGCCTTACTTTAGGTACCAACATATTTTTATCTGCATTTGAGACAGGTTAACCTTCGCTATGTTACCATACGGGGGCATCAGTATCCGTTTCATAAACACATCTTAATTGTTTCTTTAAAAAAATTGCTCGTTCATTTTCTTATTTCTAAGCATGTTATGATAACAATGTGAATTTATATTTAAAAGAAAAACCCATGCAGAAACGACTTTAATTTTTATTTATTAATACATATAATTACTCATGTACTTTTATCTCTGTCAATAGTAAAAAAAAAATAAAAATAAAAATTGTTCCCTTATTAATTTTGTGACTCTGTACAGACAGGTGCGACCTGGAATTAAGAATTTAATCGAAAATATAAATAAGCTTACCGGTTTGGGAATGTTCCACATCTGCAAGACACAGCACATACTGTAACAAGACAACCAGAATCACTAATTGTAAAGAATTCATACTCTCCACCCTCAAGTAATCCACTCAAACAGCATCCGGGAACTCAAAAATAAATTAATTATCCAAATTAAAAATATAAAATCACATCGTTGTTGGGTGCCGGTATGATCCTATAGTCTTTTTTGTATGACTATCTTTTCTGGCTTTTGATGATGGATCAGGAAATCTTAAACGGAAGACGAGTTATCTTAAACACGAATAACCAGGATGTTAAAATGAACATAAGAATGGATAACTTTCCTCTCTTTCTCTCTCTAACTATGACAAACGGGGATTATCAGAGGTACATTAGTTTCAATAATTATTTGCAAAGTTCTAATTATGCATCAATGAATTATTACATTTCGAAATGTCTTAATTTCAGGCAAAATCAAGAAGAATAAGATGAAGCGAGTTTTTGGAGTAAGAGAAGTTTTCACATCCCCCTATAATCTCTTTGAGAACTTTTGTCTGTCGGGTGTGTCCTATACAAGGAAGAGAATTACAACAATATAGTACAAAGATGCTCTTAAGTGGGCATGGGTTCGTAAAGAGTTCACTTAAAACAGCACAGATACGTAAGAGGGCATCTGCTATACATGAACCAAAGAAGTATAGAATTTACTTCTTTGTACAATTAAATATTCTTGTATAATGTGAATAAGGTAATTTATTGTACTTATACATGTATTTAAATTTCCTTTGTTAAAACAACGGTGAC
>PRKT01000012.1:1837036-1851039 GCA_003671525.1 Saccostrea glomerata
CCCCCCCCAAAAAAAAAACAGCTATTTTGATTAAAAGTTAAAATGAATATTCAACTTGTAATTGTACATGTATGTAGGTCAAGAGAACTTGATAGGAGCATATGCAAAGGGGAACATGTAGATCACTGGAGTTATATATTTTCATTTATTCCAGCGAAATTCATATAAAAAATACACATCGCTGGAGAAATATTATTAAAAAAATTATGTATTATAATAATACCGAATGGATGTAGGTGGTCAACTCGTCACTAAAGGTTATTGATATATCTGTATTATATGGCGGCTCTGACCTGTCCACGAGGGGAACCCGTCTCTGACTAATTATTTAATTACAATACTGACACGCAACTGTTTAAGGACGTGGCGTAGTCCTATAGTCATTGTTTTATGTAACAACACTTAAACTAGATTAATACATGTACTAGTAATGGAACTGATCGACTAAGTTAAAGAAGGAGATGGGTGAACAAGGTGTGCAGAATGCTCATATAGCTTAAGATCTATTTTTTTTTAAAAACATATTCAGTTTGTGAATGAAGCATTCAGAAAATTTCTCATATTGGCATTTATCAATTTATGATTTAGAAAACTTTTCTGAGGAAAATTTTCGAGCAATAAAAATCCTGTTCATCATTCATGATTTATTTTCAAGACTAGCTATAGCATGCTAAAGCAATATGCTCAGGTATTTTTCGAAACATGTGAATTTGTGACATAAAAGTATTTTTTTAAGGAATAGTTGGTCATGCTCCATGTTTTTCTTATTAACCAAATAATGTATATTTGTAAATTTGAAGATACACTTCCAAAAAAAAAAAAGGGAACACAGACCCACTCATGTTGAAAACCCGTGCCATATATAGTTTGAGAAAATGATCCTTTTGCCCTTTTAAGTTTGTGTATATGCCCTTTCATATATAGACAACTATTTTCAATCTTTATGAGATTTTTATAATTTGTGGACATTTTTCATGAAGTACAGTGTATGCTCAAATTTTAAATGAAATTTTAAAAAAAGCTTAAATTAAGGTTTAATGATTAACCTTCAAGTTTGTCGCATTATTGGCATTCTGGGCGTCTTGTTCTCCTTTGTCCATTGATAAAAAGTGAACAACAGTCATATTCAACCCGGTTCGTTGGGGGTAATGAGAACCCCTTTGATTACATCTTAATTGATCTTTCTATAACCTATAATAACAATGAAATACATTTCCATTTATCCATCTTCAAAGCCATGATATTTTTTACTGTGAAAATATTATTCGTTCATCCCCACAATGAACGAAACTCGTACCGAAACTTTTCCTTTCCTTCACTAGTAGATGGCGAGAGTACTCAGTAAACTATCTTTTCCACTCAGTGACTATATAGTGTGAAGGCTGATTATATACATGTATCTACCAATGTGTTCTCACTTGTAAAAAATCATATCCTACTATAAATAATTGATTATTCTATTATCCTAAGGATCCTTTTTATAATCTTTAAGCTGCCAAGTCTCCTTCATCTTCCTATTCGAAACAAGTTCCTGTATCGTTTCCTGTATTTCGCCAAAATCCTATAATTGCTGAAAAGGACAAAATGCGACGGAAGACAACAGGAATTGATACCCGGTCCTGGACTCTAGTAGGTTGAACTTTTATTAACTGTCTATAGACAGGTTCTCAACTAGCTGATCTCTAGACAGGTGCTCAACCAGCTGATCTCTAGACAGGTGCTCAACCAACTGATCTCTAGACAGGTGCTCAATCAACCGAGCTCTAGATAGGTGCTCAACCAACTGAACTCTAGACAGGTGCTCAACCAACTGATCTCTAGACAGGTGCTCAATCAACTGAGCTCTAGACAGGTGATCAATAACTGAGCTCTAGACAGGTGCTCAATCAACTGAGCTCTAGACAGGTGCTCAATCAACTGAGCTCTAGACAGGCGCTCAACCAACTGATCTCTAGATAGGTACTCAACCAACTGATCTCTAGACAGGTGCTCAACCAACTGAACTTTAGACAGGTGCTCAACCAATTGATCTCTAGACAGGTGCTCAACCAACTGAGCTCTAGACAGGTGCTCAATCAACTGATCTCTAGACAGGTGCTCAATCAATTGATCTCTAGACAGGTGCTCAACCAACTGAGCTCTAAACAAGTGCTCAACAACAGATCTCTAGACAGGTGCTCAATCAACTGATCTCTAGACAGGTGCTCAACCAACTGAACTCTAAACAGGTGCTCAACCAGCTTATCCTTAAACAGGTGCGCCACTAACCGAACTCGGCAGGTGCACATTCAACTGATATCTAGATATAGGTCCTGTTCTAACTTAACTCTATACTGGTGTTTCATTAACTTAACTCGAGACAGGTGCTCCACTAACTGAATTCTAGACAGGTGCTCTACTTATTGAACTATATACAGGTGCTTTACTAACTGATGAACTCTATAGGCAGGTGCTCCAACAACTAAACTTTAGAGTTAGGTGCTCTAATTGAAGAGCGGACAGGTTCTCTTCTTGCTAAACTCTAGACATGCAGGTGCTTCAGTAGCTGAATGAAGCCCAAAGGTCTACTAACTGATTAACTCATTTCAATACTCACATTGGTGGAATTTTAAGAGGCAAAGGCCTAATTATTTGGGAGTATTTGTTAGGGTTTTTGTGTGGGAGTTATATAGTGTTTGGTTTCTTTCTTTATTTTTTTTTAATGAAAAATAACCATAATATAACGCTCTTTCCTTTTTTAGGTGATGCTCTAGAGTAAAACTATGAAACATTTTATGAACGAGTTACTTAGAAATTCATGGCTGCTCCTCCGAAACCATGGGAAAGAGCAGGGATAAACTATCAGAATTCTGGGAGTTTGCCTGTAAATGAAATGTCAGGGTATGTACATCTTGACATTACAAGCGAGTCTGAAATGTTTATTATTAGAAGAGATTGATGAAAATGAATATTTCATGAGAAACATTACGCAAGATATCGCGAAGTGCGTAAGCGACTCGCTGATCAAAGTTTATAGGCCCTATCGATACTACATCAAATCAAGCAAGAAAAAAATCTAACATAGTTTTAACATCATATATCCATTTTCATTGCGATTTATAGACTTCTCTTACTAAGAGTTCAGAAGAGGAAATTCGATCTGAAGCGTTCTAGATTTAGACCCTGTGTTGATAACGTTACACTTACAGTTGACAAAGTATCCACTTTCACTTTATTAAAGGTACTTGGAAACAGATTTGAAGTTAGTTTTTCCTGTATAATATCACGAATTATATATTTTAATAGCATTTCACACAAAAATTAATTAAAAATCTTATTTCATTTAAAAGTTATTAAAACTCTAAATTTTTTGGCGGGTTTGAATGGCACATCCTTGCACTTTCACAAATTTTGACTTTATTATTAATCCTTAGTAAAAGTGGCGGCTAATTGTATTTGGGGCGTCGGCACGCCAGCGCGTTCATCTCATCCCAATATCACAAAAGTATTTTTTCCCTGCATTAAAACACTCTAATGACTGCGGTTTTCTTTATTATTTAAGTGTTATCACTTATGTTCAAGTCGTCAGCCTGAGCCTGATTCCATTCTTTTGTTAGGTGGATCCAGAAATATTTCCTTGGAGGTGGTGGCTCAAATCGCAAGGGAAGAGGTCTAAGGCATAGCTTAAGTAATATTACTATGTCGTTTTAACGAAATTTGAATTTTCCAGGGATCCGGATCCCCTTTGATCCATACATGCCATACCAAAATTCGTGCAAGACATTGGCGTCGGAAGCAAATTGAAAGTGGTGTAAAAAAAATTATTTTTACCTTCAGAAAAACCTGACAAGCAAAATCCGAAATTTACCCATGGTACATGTATAATATTTCCAAACTTTAACTATAGCATTTAAAAATATTGAGTGCTTTGGTTTTAATAAAATTATTTTATGTTTAACGCATATGCCTGGGACCCGGGGGAGGGGGCTTACACAGATAGACATCATATTAAACATTTGGGTGTAGGTTTAGCCCATACTTTCAACAGGCACGTTGCAGTGTTGTCTAAAAAGGGTAAGTATTGTAACTGTAGTGTTTCACAGAACAAAAATTATTGTTTATTAATAGAGGTCCGAGGATGGGGAGAAACTTTGGTTACAGAAATGACTTTGCTATCAATAGCCCTTTTAAACAAACTTTTTGTCAGAAAAAAACTTTATTAATTAATTGAAAAAAATGGAAGTCTTTCACTTTTTGGTATATCATTCCAAAGTTATGGTGAGATCAAAACAAACCTGCCTTTTTGACTCTATATAATTGTGTCATTTTCTTTTTTTATATTTAATTCTAAGAAACTTCCTCGTGAAGCATAAATGAACATAACTTGAAAAAGTTGTGAACAAAGTGTGAAACATTAAATATTGAAACCATCATTAAAATCAACACCTATCAGTACTTTGATTAGTAAAGGATATCGAGCCCGATGATGTATAAGCGATAAATTTATTTTTAAAAATCTGTTGACGCGCCGAATACAATTAGCCAAAGTGGCAATGTTGTTGTGTATTAATGAGAAATACTAAAACTTAAATCCAGAAATATAATTTTTTTCAGAGTAGAAATGTTAGAAAACAAAACTCCTTCAAAAGTATTGTCATTCCGTTGTGTACAGAGTTTAGCAAATCGAGCACACTCGTGATATGTACACAGTTTTTGTAAACAAGGCAAGAACCTGTTATTGTTTGATGTTTACGATTCACTGGATGCGTTCAATAGCCAAAGTCTGCTCACCACAACTGCACGGACTGACAATATATTGTGTGTTTGTTTTGCTTTTGAACATGTCTACTCTGAATTTTCTGCATTATAGTATGATATTTTTCATTAATGCACAACAAGATTGCCACTTTTCCTAAGGATTAAGAATAAAGTTAAAATTTGTGAGAGTGCAAGGATGACGTGTCAATCAAACCTGCCAAAAAATTTAAAATTTTAATAACTTTTAAATTAAGTAAGATTTTTAATTAATTTTTGTGTGAAATGCTCTTAAAATATATAAGTCTTAATATTATAGATAAAAAAAATAACTTCAAATCTGTGTCCAAGTACCTTTAAGAACATTGGAAAAGCTTACTGGCTATTTTAAAAATTTTTAGTTCAAGAACTGTAAATAATGATGAAACGATTGTCGCCGACGATCGATTGTCAATCGTTTTTGGGTGTTCGATTCCGATTATCGATTACGTTTTTCATGATCGATTGTCGCCCAAATAAACTTTTATGATTTGAACCAAACTTATACATACACATTAACAATACATGTAAAACGAAAGGAGGTCAACAAAAATTGCGTCCAAGCGCGAAGTTAATAACAACCAAGTAGAAATTTACCTATATCCAGGGAATGCATAGATAGATCGTTCTATCGTTAAAATAATATTTTCCTACGGATCCGGTTTAACGATAGAATTTGTTCCGTGTATTCGTAATGTAGCAAAAGAAACACGGGCAATAAATCATACTCACTGCATTTACTACGGACAATCTAGAGAGTTCCGAATGTAAACATGGCAGGTAAATTTGAAGCGAGAGAAAAGCGTTGAGAACATTAATTGGATTTTCGTCTTTATATGGAATATTTTTTGGGATAAAATGCATAAGCAATCTCCAAAAGGAATGTTTTGATTAATTTGGAAGTTATTTCCAGTGCAAATCCTTTTATATTCTTCAAAATCCCGATTATTCAACACTAACTGTAAAGAAGTTTAATGGTAATAAGGATTTCATATTCTGGTTAATTTAACCACCAAGCCAACCTTCCTTTTCTGTACATTTGATATTCTAATAAATCTTCTCAATGCATTTCCTATATATACAAAATGTTGATACAGATTTACTAACATAAGTTTTATTAATCTTAAAAAAAAAATGAATTACATACATCATTATATACCCCATTTCCTATGAAATGTAGTTATTTGGGCTTAAATAGCAAACGAAAACAAGATACAGATACATGCTGGTGCTTCTAAACTTTTGGTTTACTTCCCTTTCAGTTACTATAGATCACTAAATTTTTGCGACACCTTATTTTCGCAAGAAAGTCATTGACTCTTTATTAGCGAGACATAATTTTCACGAATTGTTGTTTTTCCTCTATATAATCGTAAGAAATACTTTTAGAAGTGAGAATGAAATTTTCGCGAGCTCATTTGAATTACTTCCCTTTCAGTTACTGAAGATCACTAATTTTTTGCGACACCTTATTTTCACAAGATAGTCATTGACTCTTTATTAGAGAGACATAATTTTCACGAATTGTTGTTTTTCCTCTATATAATCGTAAGGAATACTTTTAAAAGTGAGAATGAAATTTTCGCGAGCTCATCGTCTCATTTGATATAAAAGAATAAAAAAGAGTTCCTCTTCAAGATGTTTAATTTTCCATAATTAAAAAAAAATGGTTGGTTTTAAACAAACAAAAAAAATTGTAGGCCTGCTTTTCATTTAGTTTATTTTATCCTCATTGCCTCATCCTCGCAATGCTAAGGGTCCGGAGTCAACAGGTTCCTTTTGGACCACTGGCAAATTTCATTGGATATCTTAGGGCTTGCTTCTCTCATTGAGAAACTCCAATCAAAGTAAAGCTGTCATAAATAGTTAGATAATGTTAACAGAAAGGATTCAGTTGACACCTCAAATGCATGTGATATAAGTTGATGATTTTTAATGGCAAGAAAGAAGAAAGGCAATTTATAATTTTTCCTAAAGATGTTAACCCATGAACTATAGAGTAAAATTTCCCAGGGGTCCAATGGCAACATGTTGACTCAGGATCTCTGGCATTTTGAGGATGTCAGTTTCTCAAAAACTTTGATATTTCAAAGTGTTTTACAGGTCCAATGGAGTTTGAGATAATGAGGTTTTACTGACTGTATACACTTTTTAAAATTTGACTTTGGCGCTGTGTATGATTGTTACAGTATTTATTAAATTGTTATATAACCGGAACCCTGCTGTTAAATAAAATCTAAAGAAAGCTCCTCTATATGTACTCCTTTTTTGATCATGTATCATGGTTATTTACAAAGGAATATAATTATCAGTGATTATGATGAAGTCTCATTATTGTACTAATATGCTGTAAAGGATTGATATACTACACTGTGTATTATTATGACACCATGTCCTTTCATCTTAATTTATACAGATGTAGATGTAAATTTTCTCTTTTACAGACCACCTATAGGAACTACAGATGGTGTGCCCCCATGTTGTGCCCCAAATGCTGGAGCAGGGGGGAGAGCCCCTCCCCCTTTACCCTCACGCCCAGCACAGACCACCATGGGAAGCCGGTTTTCTTCCCCTTATGGTGGCTATAGTGGCATGTCTCCCTACAGTAGCTTTGGTGGGATGAGTGGATACGGGGGATACAGTCCGTACAGTAGCTATGGATCTTCCTATGGTTATGGATATGGGGGTCTAGGGGGGTACAATAGAATGGGGTATGGTGATGACTATGGACAAAATAACTTAGCCAGACTGGCAGAAGAGAGTTCCAGGCCTGCCTTCCAGTCTATTGAGAGTATCGTCAATGCCTTCACCTCGGTCAGCATGATGCTGGATTCAACCTTCCAGGCCATGTACAACTCATTCCGAGCTGTCGTCGGAGTGGCGGACAATTTCACTCGTCTTAAGTCCCAGATTGGTCAAGTCCTGTCAGCTTTTGCTGTATTTCGGTTCTTGAAGTACTTGTATCGTAAGTTGCTGGTGCTATTAAGATTGCGACCTCAAGGGTATGCAGAGGAGGCCTGGGCTAAAGCGTCCGATGTGTTGAGTCAGCTTCCTGATGAGGGAGGGGCCCCCAAAAAGAGCACCTGGCCCATCTTGCTGTTCTTCGGAGTCATTATGGGGGGACCGTGGCTCATCTGGAGGATGATTTCCAGCTTAAGTGGATCTTCTGGTAAGTGTAGATGATCTCCATTTAATATGTTTAAAAAGGCTCTATGATATTCTAGATTTAATGGTGTGTAATGTACAATATTCTTTATTTATCCTTGTGTAATGTATGGAAAAAAGAAGCTGTACGGTCCATACAAAAACCTGTACAGGTTTTGAACAGGTCTCAGAATTTTCAGAGTACCATTCACAAAACATTGTTTAATATATTTTTAGCTCACCTGAACCGAAGGCTCAAGTGAGCTTTTCTGATCACATTTTGTCCGGCGTCCGTCCGTCTGTCTGTCCGTCCGTCTGTCTGTCTGTCTGTCGGTCTAGCTGTCTGTCCGTCTGTAAACTTTTCACATTTTCGACTTCTTCTCAAGAACCACTGGGCCAGTTTTGGCCAAACTTGGTACAAAGCATCCTTGGGTGAAGGGGAATTTAAATTATGAAAATGAAGGGCCAGGTCCCCTCACAAGGGGAGATAATCAAGAAAAGACAAACATAGGGTGGGGTCATTAAAAAATCTTCTTCTCAAGAACCACAGGGCCAGAAAAGCTGAAACTTAAATGTAAGCATACTGGGGTAGTGTAGATTCTAAATTGTTAAAATCATGACCCCCAGGATAGGGTGGGGCAACAATGGGGAATCAAAGTTTTACATAGAAATATATAGGAAAAATCTTTAAAAATCTTCTTCTCAAGAACCACTGGGCCAGAAAAGCTGAAACTTATGTGGAAGCATACTGGGATAGTGTAGATTCTAAATTGTTCAAAACCATGACCCCCGGGGATAGGGCGGGGCCACAATGGGGAATCAAAGTTTTACATAGAAATATATAGGAAAAATCTTTAAAAATCTTCTTCTCATGAACCACTGGGCCAGAAAAGCTGAAACTTATGTGGAAGCATACTGGGGTAGTGTAGATTCTAAATTGTTAAAATCATGACCCCCGGGGGGTAGGGTGGGGTCACAATGGGGAATCAAAGTTTTACATAATGATATATGGGAAAAATCATTGAAATTCTTCTACTCAAGAACCACTGGGATAGAAAAGCTGAAACTTATGTGGAAACATCCCAGGGTAGTGTAGATTCTAAATTGTTAAAAGTCATGACCCCTGGGGGTTGGGTAGGGCCATAATGGGCGATCAAAGTTTTACATAGAAATATATAGGAAAAATCTCTGAAAATCTTCTTCTCAAGAATCACTGAGCCAGAAAAGCTGAAACCTATGTGGAAGCATCCTGGGATAGTGTAGATTCTTAATTGTACTATTCATGACCCCTGGGGGTAGGACGGGGCCACAATGGGGAATCAAAGTTTTACAATGTTGAATCAAAGTATTGTATGGTAGTGTAGATTTCAAATTGTTTAAATTATGATCAGTTTGGTAGGGTGGGGTCACAATATGTATTACAAGGGGGAAATCTGGTAAAGAACGGAATGTTCAAAGCTTCTCAGGTGAGCGATGTGGCCCATGGGCCTCTTGTTTAGAAATAAAATACATCAAAAGAGATGTAATTTATTATTTTTTTGTTCTTGAAAAACACTTTCAGATAGATATTAGATTAATTTCTTTCACTTCAAAGACCCAATTTTTTTACCGTACGGTTACCTGAGGAGGGGGAGTGGTCGAAGTAACAATGGTGTTATTTACCTGGAGACCCCCAATACCCAAGATGTCAAAAATTTGTGTATACGTAGCATTGCACAGGAAGTCTGTGTTTGGTAATCAGGGTCAACATTACGTGTTTTGTGTCTGGTTTTGAGTGAAACTACGTAAAATAATTATTTTGATATGGAATTTATTTGTAAACTAAACGCATTCATCGTAATCATGCCTCATGGTAATGTTTTGAAGGAAAAAAGTAATAAAATACATGTATATTGTTTTAGAAAATGTTTTCCTTACATATAGAAGAAAAAAATCTACGAGTAAAAACTACAAATCAATAAAATTTATCTTTTTCAATCTTCAGTAAAAGAAATCACTTGATTAAAAAAGTCTGAATATTGAAATAAAAATAATTAATAACCCACCTTTCTGTCGTGCTTGTGAACATGCATTTACCCGATCGGAATTTTGTTTTTTTTCCGGCCAACAATGTTGTCCAAAATATTCCATATTTTTATTCTTCGTGTGTTAACAAAATTTTATTATTAGAAAGATTACTTTTTTAGAATCGATCACTATAAATTGTCTAAACATTTTCATCACGTAAATATACAGACGCTAGAGGAAATTCGAGCATTAATTCTGACATCAATACTAGCCATAGTACAAACTAAAACATCTTTTTAAAAATATGCTATGCCGTTTATAAGTGCTGAATATTTTTCTTATATCCCATTTCTTAAAAAATAATTTAGATTGTCGAACTTCCAATTACGGCAAATAGAGCCGATTTCTGTGGACGCGGTCTTTTTTTCTACAGATAACGTGGACGATATATAACACTTACAAGTAACAAACAGCGGTGAAGATAGAAAAGAAATATATTATTATATCCATGTTTTAATAATAATCTACTTTTAATTATTTTTTGAAATAAAATTCAAACATATTGGGAGATTTCTAACCCGCGTGTATACTATGCCGGTACATGAAAGAGTTTGACGCGTGAACAGGTAATTGTTTTCAAAACATGCAAACTCAGATTATCAGGAAGCACAGGTAGCTGACCTGTCAATCAAATCAGAAGCTATTGTTTTTTAATGATTGACAGGCGGTAAATTATTGATCTTGAATCAGGTAGATTTTTGGGGCGTTAACATAAAATTGGGTGTTTAACTGATCCACTGGTACTTCTATGATCTTTATAGTAAAATCCTGGGCTTCTGGTGAAGATGACCACTTTGTAGCCAGAGCAGAGTTTGATTTTAATGGAAGTGGGGAGGAGGAACTTTCCTTTAGAGCAGGACAACTCATCAAAGTAGCTCCAAAAGGTAAGGATCAAAGTAGTCTTTAAATGAAAGAAAAGGCAAACATGAAAGTAGCCTAAAAAGTGTAACAAAAGGCAAACATGAAAGTAGCCTCAAAATGTAACAAAAGGTAAACATGAAAGTAGCCTCAAAATGTAACAAAAGGTAAACATGAAAGTAGCCTCAAAAGTGTAACAAAAGGTAAACATGAATATAGCCTCAAAATGTAACAAAAGGCAAACATGAAAATAGCCTCAACATATAACAAAAGGCAAACATGAAAGTAGCTTCAAAATGTAACAAAAGGCAAACATGAAAGTAGCCACAAAATGTAATAAAAGGCAAACATGAAAGTAGCCTCAAAATGTAACTAGTGCTAATTGTAACGGGGACCGTTACAGATGTTCCCCAAACGCTCCCCAACTCCCTTTTGGTGCCATGTTCCCTTTAAGCTTCATTAGATAAGACAAACACTATAATGCATTTGAGACTTTAACAACGTTTACCCAGAAGTGTACCAAGTTCATTCAAATTTAGCATTGCACGCGAGCCCATGTGAATGCATGTGCGTAATGACCATATCATTTTGTCTACACAATCTTATATTTTAATATACTTAATATTAAAGTATTTAATCCAAAAGTTATTAAAAAATACGCTCGTTCAAGTGTATTTTTGATTTTACTCATTTCAGGTGCACGCACGTGCATACATGAGCATGGTGACCAAACCTTCCTTTAGAAGTCCATTACATCTATATATGTTCTTAATCCCACCCCGTTTGGTTGAAAACCAAGGGAGTTACAGCTGTTCAAAGTTTAAGCCAATCAGATTGCAGCGCACGTAAAAGCACGTGTATGCATGTGCATGGTGACCATGCCTTCTTGTAGAAGTCCATTATATCTATCTATGTTCCAAATCCCATCCTGTTCGGTTGAAAACCAAGGGAGTTATAGTTATTTAAAGTTTAAGCCAATCAGATTGCAGCGCACGTGCATGCACGTATTTTCATGACAATTGCTATATATCGTTTTGTAGGATATCCTAATGCATGGCTATGTTCAAAATTTCAAAGGATTTTGTCAAAAAACAAGAAAGATATTGAGACATTAGTTTCAGCCAATCAGAGCGAAGTGCACGTGCATGCGCGTGAGATCTTGCTATTTTGATCATGTCATCATGTGTATAATACTATTATATATTTATATTATGAGTTTCAAAGCATATAATCAAAAAATAGAAAAGTTACGGCCATGTCTATTATATTGGTCATTTTACGTGTTGCACGTGCGCGCTCTTGCAAGCACGTGCGCGCAAAATGACCTTGATTCCGCAAATCTATATAACATGTCTACTAACCCTTAAAAGGTTTTACCTACTTCGGGGGAACAGTTTACAAGATCACTCGCGGACAAAAAAGTACCCAGGAAGAAGAAGAAAAATAATAATAAGAAACAGAGTAAAAACAATATGTTCCCCAACTTCGTTTGGGGAACATAACAAAGGGAAAACATGAAAGTAGCCTCAAAATTTAACAAAAGATAAACATGAAAGTAGCCTCAAAATGTAACTAAAGGAAAACAAAATACATGATGTAGCCACTAATGGTTCAGCAAAACTGGATTTCTGGATGACTTCTAGGTAGTTCTGGGTAACATCTGGATCTTTATGTTTGTCCATTTTGTAAAAGTATTCTGTTTAAATAGTGGTAACTATGAGTTGATTTGCCATGTTCATACAGGTTAATAAAGTGTTAAAAAACAAAAAATGAAGAAAGTTAGTAGATACAGTATGTTTTTTCCTTGATGAGGAAGTGTATAAACCTATATCTTAATTTTCAGAAATTCAACCAAGAATGAGGGGCTGGCTGTTGGCATCAGTAGATGGACAGAAAGTGGGCATCATTCCTGCAAATTATGTCAAAGTCCTGGGGAAGAAGAGGGGTACAAAACATCAAACACAGTCCGTCCCCTCAAACACAGGTGCCCCTCCAGCCACGGCAGTGACCAGTGCCTCCACCCCCGATCTGTTGTCAGGGACAAGCACCTGTTGTAAAAAATCAGGTGCTCAGTCATCCAATTCAGAAAACGTGCCCATAAAACCAGCCGCAAGTGCTCCGTGCCTGGACAGTGTTAATTCTTTAGAAGTGGAAAACAATTCCTCATTCTCTAATTTAGAGGATGCTTTCTTAAATGATTCAAGTTCAGGAAGCAAATCCAGCAGTGAACCAGAAAATATGAATGCCATGGATATTTTGGAAGCCACGGACAATAACTTGATAAATTGAAATGTTACATTTTCATTTTAATTTTAGATTAATAATAAGTGATGGTGATAATTTTATATTGTTTTAATTTGAATTATGCTACAGATAGTTTTGTACAATGTACTATTTATACATGATGCAAAATATATATTGTCATAAAATATACAATGTTTACAAATATATGATGCATACAAATAAAACAAATAGATTTAAACACAGTGGAAAGGAGAAAAAGACTGATTAAGATACCCAAGGGAAAACACTGAGAGATTAAGGGGTTGTGACTTCCAAATTCACCTCAACTTACCTTCATTGTACTGGCCTAATTGATTTAATTTTTCATTGCTCCAGATACAAAAGTTTACCTGTATAAGTTAATTTTCTCCATACCAGGAGCCACACAAGGCTTGTTTTTACCACAACTAGAAATGTCAAATATGTTTTTTTTGGTGTTTGTATTTAGTCATAAAGTTTGTAGTGTTATAATTCCAGAAAATTGATGTCCATATAATTTGTGAATTCTGTACATATAATTCTGATCTCTTGTTAGTAGACTGTAGGAATCGCAAAATACATGTTCATGTACAATAAACAAGTTGTGTATAACTGCATGTATAAAAGTTTGTTTATATGAGCAACAAGAAAAACCATAATGTTAGAATCCAACATGAATTTTATATAAATTTGTTTACATGCAGTGCTTTCCACTTAATATGACATTGTTTGTAAAATTGATATATATTAAATTAAATATTTCGGAATGTAAGTCTTTATCATAATACTTATAAAAGTAGGAGAGGCTGAGGACTAAAGTAAAGGGTTTCAGTGCACTTTGACTAGTGTTGTACCGATAATTGGAAAACATCGATTGTCGACGAAAAATGCTACTGATT
>PRKT01000012.1:1851429-1897828 GCA_003671525.1 Saccostrea glomerata
GAAAATGGTGTCGTCATACAGCCTTCAATGTCTTATCTATTCAAATCCCGACTATATAATAAAACAATTATGGACTCTTTTGGTGTTGAATATGGTTTGTTATTCACCAGAAAAATATTCATATTGACCGAGGCGAAGCCGAGGTCAATATGGATATTTTTCTGGTGAATAACAAACCATATTCAACACCAAAAGAGTCCATAATTGTTTTATTATATAGTCGGGATTTGTATAGATAAGACATTGAAGGCTGTATGACGACACCATTTTCATTTGCGATCTTCCATTGTTGAAAATAAAAACAAATCTCCAGATTATTGTTTGTAACCTCCGTGTTTTCCGAGTTTGGCTATGTGTAAGACGTCCAGATGTTAAAAAAAATACTTAAAAAGGTTTGAATAATCGTTTTCCTGCTCGGATACGTAGCTCGCTGCGGGCGTTGCAACCATTGTTTACAACGTTGTTTGATATTTTGATTGTGACGTCACAATGCCGTTGCACGCGAATTGATCCTCCGGTGAATACGGCCTAAAATCCGGTGAATATGTAGTGTTATGAACTGTTTGCGTTTGTATATATTATATAGGGACTATAAATAGACTATATAATAATCAAGATTACGACACTTTTAGTGATCAAGCAGCCACGGGTAGGAGAGAGCTATATATGCGGACTCCGGACCGTGGCTTGAGACGATGAAAGTTATGTTGAATAAGGCTGCCTCTTCCAAAATTGTAAATTTCATGACCCCTGGGTTTGGTGTGGGAACGATAGTGGTAAACATGGGATAATTTATGCAAAACGGTCTTTGCCCGTTATGCAAAAATACCCCATGTTTCCCAATATCGTTGATGCCCTGGCATACTATATTAACTAGGCAGTGATTCCTTAAATAGCCGTGTTCGTTACATGTATTTACGGCAATTTTCTATCTAAGGAGTTTGCCAGAACATTAATCTATAGCTGTTTTGCTGTAGTCTTTATGGTGAAAGTGTTAAAAAAAGGGAGGGGGAGGTTACACTAGAACATAATTTTTGAGTTACTACTGAATACTAGACTAATTGTTTCATTAATTCTGATCGTCCTATTTCTCTTGCTTTTGGACAACAAAGCTTCTTCTATCAGTTCATTTTATACTCAGTGGATTCTCTTAATTGTTGTATTATACTCAGGTGACCATTAGGACCCTTGGGGCTCCTGTTATTCATGATTTCATTATTTATAATTTACTTTCTTGAAAAAAAAGTCTTAATCTATCATTTTAAAATAAAAAAAAAAAGAATTCAAAGAATCAAAGATATTTCTTACTTTCTTACTTAGAACTTGATAGTTGTAAATTTAAGACAGGATCTTAAACATCTATATCCTAAACTTCGAGATAGTATCAAAGCACAACCTTTGATTTCAATTTTGTTGGGGGGAATATGACCTTTCTGGGGAGGTCTTTTAGTTTTCATTGTCGCAACATTACCATTTTCAGGTATTAATTAATTCCATGTTACATTCTGAGCAAGAGTTTATTTTTCTGAGATAATGGCTAGCAACGTTCATTGACATTCTACAAAAGTCCATATAATTGTCTGTATTCATAACCGCAGTTTGATGGGAATTTTCGCATTAAACAATGCTTGACAAATAATTAAATGAAGTATCGAAACAACCTGAGCTTTCGGAAATGACATTGACAGTGAAAATAATCCCAGAGGCCCAGATTCATTTTCAAAAGCTTTCGTTTTAATGATTCCCAGACATCCCCCAAACCTCGACTACCTGAGAGTATCAATATTACATAAAATCAAGAAAGGAGGAGGTTTCCATGGAAACTAATCAATATATCAGTGGTAAATGAGAACAGGTAAGATTTTTTTTATTTTACAGAGCTTCTGCCATTGGCTCTGAGTAAAGCAGGGAGACATGCCATCAGCCATGATAAGTATAGGTATCGTCTGCCAGTGACGCAGAAAGTCATTCACGGCACAAGGGGTGAGCGCCAGAAGAAATCCTCTTCGAGCGGAAGTTCAGAAGGCCACGAATCAAATGAAACCTTTCTCAGACTTAATAACTACAGAATCAAGACAGAAAATCCCTTCATTTCTTCTGTTCAATACTGTCCAAACTCTAGCATAGCTCGACTGATCGTTGACGAAGTGTTTTATACATATTAGCTGCGTGATGAAGACGTCACTCGAAGTCACAGATTTGTCCCTAATGCGCATTGTGTTTCAGAAAATATGGAAGAATCGTCCCAGGGACCAGTGAGACTCAACTAAACAGTCTGCCATTTGAAAAGCGTGTTTCTGTGAACACTTCTATCTCGCCAAATTTTTTTTCATCACCAAATTTTGAAAATGATAAATCAAGTGCTTTTTGCAGCCATTGAGGATCGAGATGCCTTTCGGGGAGGGATATTCCCAGTTCTACGTTGAAAGCTAATGGCATGTATAGCAGTGATCTTATTTACATCTACATTCTAGGAGAGATACATTTGTCTTTAAGCTACACGATCATCGGGAACTTCATTGCTTTAGATCCAAACGACTTTTAGGATAATAGCTGGTATATGCCAAGGCAACGGGAATTGAAAAAACTTAATTTGGAATTTAAAAATACTTTGTAAGATTCCACTATATATTTTATAAGGCTGTTGAGTTGTATTCAAGTTGAACGATTTACAATGGAATGTTTAAGACTAAGTGATTAGCTGTTGGATTTTATTGTACTTGTGAACCACATTTCAATAAAGTGTCCTCGGAATATGTAGCCAACTACACGGCGATGAAAAATCCAGAGAAGGCCCAGGCCATGCTTGTGGAGAATTTAAGGATTATATCCGAACACAGACGTCGTTCTTTAGCCGCTGACCACTACAGGTAAGGCAATTTTCGTTTCTTCTTTTTTTACCACTAAAGGTAAGGCAATATTCGTTTCTGACCAATGTAGGTAAGGCAATATTCGTTTCTGACCACAATATGTAAGGCAATATTCGTCCTGACCACTATAGGTAAGGCAATATTCGTTTCTGACCACTATAGGTAAGGCAATATTCGTTTCTGACCACTACAGTTAAGGCAATATTCGTTTCTGACCACTATAAGTAAGGCAATATTCGTTTCTGACCACTACAGGTAAGGCAATCTTCGTTTCTGACCACTATACCGAAGTAGGTAAAACCTTTTAAGGGTTAGTAGACATGTTATATAGATTTGCGGAATCAAGGTCATTTTGCGCGCACGTGCTTGCAAGAGCGCGCACGTGCAACACGTAAAATGACCAATATAATAGACATGGCCGTAACTTTTCTATTTTTTGATTATATGCTTTGAAACTCATAATATAAATATATAATAGTATTATACACATGATGACATGATCAAAATAGCAAGATCTCACGCGCATGCACGTGCACTTCGCTCTGATTGGCTGAAACTAATGTCTCAATATCTTTCTTGTTTTTTGACAAAATCCTTTGAAATTTTGAACATAGCCATGCATTAGGATATCCTACAAAACGATATATAGCAATTGTCATGAAAATACGTGCATGCACGTGCGCTGCAATCTGATTGGCTTAAACTTTAAATAACTATAACTCCCTTGGTTTTCAACCGAACAGGATGGGATTTGGAACATAGATAGATATAATGGACTTCTACAAGAAGGCATGGTCACCATGCACATGCATACACGTGCTTTTACGTGCGCTGCAATCTGATTGGCTTAAACTTTGAACAGCTGTAACTCCCTTGGTTTTCAACCAAACGGGGTGGGATTAAGAACATATATAGATGTAATGGACTTCTAAAGGAAGGTTTGGTCACCATGCTCATGTATGCACGTGCGTGCACCTGAAATGAGTAAAATCAAAAATACACTTGAACGAGCGTATTTTTTAATAACTTTTGGATTAAATACTTTAATATTAAGTATATTAAAATATAAGATTGTGTAGACAAAATGATATGGTCATTACGCACATGCATTCACATGGGCTCGCGTGCAATGCTAAATTTGAATGAACTTGGTACACTTCTGGGTAAACGTTGTTAAAGTCTCAAATGCATTATAGTGTTTGTCTTATCTAATGAAGCTTAAAGGGAACATGGCACCAAAAGGGAGTTGGGGAGCGTTTGGGGAACATCTGTAACGGTCCCCGTTACAATTAGCACTAGTTACATTTTGAGGCTACTTTCATGTTTGCCTTTTATTACATTTTGTGGCTACTTTCATGTTTGCCTTTTGTTACATTTTGAAGCTACTTTCATGTTTGCCTTTTGTTATATGTTGAGGCTATTTTCATGTTTGCCTTTTGTTACATTTTGAGGCTATATTCATGTTTACCTTTTGTTACACTTTTGAGGCTACTTTCATGTTTACCTTTTGTTACATTTTGAGGCTACTTTCATGTTTACCTTTTGTTACATTTTGAGGCTACTTTCATGTTTGCCTTTTGTTACACTTTTTAGGCTACTTTCATGTTTGCCTTTTCTTTCATTTAAAGACTACTTTGATCCTTACCTTTTGGAGCTACTTTGATGAGTTGTCCTGCTCTAAAGGAAAGTTCCTCCTCCCCACTTCCATTAAAATCAAACTCTGCTCTGGCTACAAAGTGGTCATCTTCACCAGAAGCCCAGGATTTTACTATAAATATCATAGAAGTACCAGTGGATCAGTTAAACACCCAATTTTATGTTAACGCCCCAAAAATCTACCTGATTCAAGATCAATAATTTACCGCCTGTCAATCATTAAAAAACAATAGCTTCTGATTTGATTGACAGGTCAGCTACCTGTGCTTCCTGATAATCTGAGTTTGCATGTTTTGAAAACAATTACCTGTTCAGGCGTCAAACTCTTTCATGTACCCGCATAGTATACACGCGGGTTAGAAATCTCCCAATATGTTTGAATTTTATTTCAAAAAATAATTGAAAGTAGATTATTAAAACATGGATATAATAATATATTTCTTTTCTATCTTCACCGCTGTTTGTTACTTGTAAGTGTTATATATCGTCCACGTTATCTGTAGAAAAAAAGACCGCGTCCACAGAAATCGGCTCTATTTGCCGTAATTGGAAGTTCGACGATCTAAATTATTTTTTAAGAAATGGGATATAAGAAAAATATTCAGCACTTATAAACGGCAGAGCATATTTTTTAAAAGATGTTTTATTTTGCACTATGGCTAGTATTGATGTCAGAATTAATGCTTGAATTTCCTCTAGCGTCTGTATATTTACGTGATGAAAATGTTTAGACAATTTATAGTGATCGATTCTAAAAAAGTAATCATTCTAATAATAAAATTTTGTTAACACACGAAGAATAAAAATATGGAATATTTTGGACAACATTGTTGGCCGAAAAAAAAACAACATTCCGATCGGGTAAATGCATGTTCACAAGCACGACAGAAAGGTGGGTTATTAATTATTTTTATTTCAATATTCAGACTTTTTTAATCAAGTGATTTCTTTTACTGAAGATTGAAAAAGATAAATTTTATTGATTTGTAGTTTTTAATTCATTTGTGCAATATGTTGGGCGGCAAAAGGCGTCATATATTTATAGCTGAATGGTGATGTAATCGCATGAAGTAATCATGTATTTTCTACATTTTCCGTATTATAAACTTTTAACTTGCTTAAAAGTTTCCACTGAAAAAAACTTTAAACTTGGTTTTAACTTTTGAATACATGTAGTTGATGCTAGGGCTTTTATATTTACATGCTTATATAGTGTGATAAGACAGTTCCTTGGGTACCAAGAACTATGACCCCTTGACATGACCTCGAAGTTTGACCTACGTTTTGAAAAAAATACCTTTGCCATAGCTTTTGAACAGTTAGAACTTGGGAGTTTATTTTCACAAGTATATTTCTTGTGACAAAATCTTCCCTTGTGTACCTTTATTTTTTTTACCCAGAGACCATGATGTTTCAGCTACTTATGAAAAAAAAAATAAACATTGGCCATTACTTTTGAACGAATGGTGCTAGGGCGTTTGATCTTTACATTTACAATTGTATTTCTTCTAATACATGTTAACCTTTTCTTGGATACCAAAAACTTTTGATCTTTTGAGTTTGGCCCTCTTTTGATGAGAAACTTTAACCTTGTCCCTAACTTTTGAATGTTTAATGCTAGGGCTTGTATCTTGGGCACCAGAATTTGACATATGGACATCGACCTTAAAGTTTTTCCTATGCTTTTAAAAACCTTTTTAACTTTCGCCATAACTTTTTAACGGTTAATGATGGGACACAGGTCTAGACCTTAAAACAAAGGATTTCTTTGGATATAACTTTTTAAAAATCTTTTGACCATGCCATTTCAGTTTGACTAGTATTTGAGAAACTTTAACCATCGCCATGATCTGCCATACGGGGCATTAGTGTTTCACAAACACGTTTTTTATGCCTTCGTATTAGAAAATTCGGGGCATATAGGGTCCCTCTATCCGTTTTTTCTGTTTGTCCACAAAAACTTTAACCATAAACTTTTGATTGATTGGATCTCTGGCTTTCATATTTTACTTGTGTATTTCTTGCCAGTAGCCCTTTCTTTTGGTACCAACATATTTGACCTCTTGACGTTGGATTTTTACCAAAAGCTTTCGCCAAACTTTGACCTTGCATATAACCTCTGCACACTAGTAGTTGGTGAGAGGCTTCAATACTTAAACAGAGTTTAATAGTATATATAAAATTATGTTTTTAAAAGATATTTCCTTGGGTATAAAAAATTCTTATCCTTAGACCTTGACCTTAAAGTTTGACTTGCTTAAAAAAAGGCTTTCTCTGCAGTGAAAATACCACGTGATTAATACTTGTATACGTGACCATTATGTATTCATTTTCTCATTATTCTGAGATAATTACGAGAAAGTCGGACTTTTTCCTTGATACTAAGAGGCTTTCGTATTTTGCAGCACAATTTGTGTTAAAAGTCCCGTTTTCCTATTGTCTCATGAACTACCGGAATATTTGACTAAAATACAAAACAGTGGAAGCCTTTGTAAATTGAAGAATGACAACTTTAATCTAAAACTTAAGTACCCCAAATTTCCTTAGAGCATTCGTTGCCACCTACATTCTTTCGACACTTTGTTTCTTTGATTTCCTCTCCTGAGGGAATAGCTTAAATTGATATGCATACCATTGTCAACAGCATACTGATGCACTATAAGGGTTATGTCTTCCTGGTTTCAAGGACTCCTGAAATGCTTAGATAAAGGGTGATTGGTTAGAAATCTTTTCTAGGTTTTCAGAAGTTGTAAATTACGAAAGCCTATTAGGATCAATCTAGAGAGAAAAAAAAATTAAAAGGCGTTATAACGCAGTTCGAAAAGGCGTAATAACGCGAAAATAGGCCTTATTAAGAGTTATAACCCTTTTGGAAAGGCGTAATAACGCCTTTTTAAAAGGCGAAATAATGTCTTATAGAAAGGCGTAACAACGCCTCTCCAAAAGGCGTAATAACGCCTTTTTAAAAGGCGAAATAACGTCTTTTAGAAAGGCATAATAAATCCTTTTAGAAAGGCGTAATAACGCCCTTTGAAAAGGTGTTATAACGGCTTTTAGAAAGGCGTAATAACACGTTTTATATAGGCGTAATAACGCATTCTGGAAAGCGTTATAACGCCTTTTAGAATGGAAAGGCGTAATAACGCCTTTTGGAAAGGAAAGGCGTAATAACGCCTTTTGGAAAGGAAAGGCGTAATAACGCCTTTTTTCGCGTCATTACGCCTTTTATTAACGCCTTTTAATTTTTTTTTCTCTCTAGATTGATCCTAATAGGCTTTCGTAGTAAATTATAATTTGTATAGAATATAAAATTTATCTTTGATCTAGAGATTCAACAGAAAGTCAAAAAGTGTGGGTTCTAAAGCAAGCTTGTCATCTTAAGTTTTTTCTATTAATTACATTTAGTATATCCTCCGCTATATAGTGATCAGGACGTCTCCCGTCCGTCTGTACGTCAATCTGTCTGTTTTACCGTCCATGCGTCCGTCCGTTACCGCTTTGGGTTACCCATCTCTTATCACTTATCAGCAATTCCTCTTATACTACTGAATGAAATTTAATGAGACTTTCACAGATTCTTTGTAACATACTACTGTTGTGCATCTCCTATTTTACTTTTGTGATCGGAAACATATATATTTCGGGTTTCCCATAGCAAAACACTGACACTGCCATTTTTTCTATATTACTAAAGGCTACCTATCTCTTATCCGCATTTTATCCTATTCCGCGGAATAAAATTTAATTATACTTTTACAGATTCTTTATTGCATAATGCCACTGTGCACTTCCTATTTACCTTTAGATCTGACACTTAATTCGGGTCTCCCAGAGCAAAACATGGACTTTGTCATTATAATCATATGGAAGGCGGGAGTATCATTACTGAGCCCAGTGCTCACAGTACCTCTAGTTCTAAATGCGGTGAACATAAATATCCTGGTTTGTAATATGAAAAAGGGGTGCATATAGTTTCACTTGACAAGTCTTATAAATTTGCATCCATTTGACAAATTAACTTCATCTTGCATCACATACTTATTTTATCTTCAGCAGAAGCAGATGATGATTACTAAGTATGTCATTTCACTCTTTCTGAAACTCGATGAAAATTATGATATTTAGAGAAGTCACATTAGACATTAATGTTTCATTGCAACCCCACCTCTCTCTCTCTCTCTCTCTCTCTCTCTCTCTCTCTCTCTCTCTCTCTCTCTCTCTGCTACAGTATAACAAAGGTTTAAGGTTTACGTCTTATGCCAAAAAAACTCGTCCAATAATAATAATTTTTCCTAACTTTTACATTTCCATCTCTGGCTACACTGTATCAACAATACGATTTTTAAATGGACTACCTTTTTACGTGAGAATTGGTTGTTTTCAGCAGGGTTTGCATGCTCAAGTGTTACTGCATGAGGAAACTTCCACAAAAAATGACTGATTCATGGATTTTCTGGGAGATTTTTAAAAAGATATTTCTAAAAAACTTTTTTGGCAATCTAAAACTTTGATCACTCACAGTGTTTTCCCTAAGAACTGGCTACCTGCCAAATTGACCGCTTCAATTGACAAAAATGCCGCTTTGAAATTACAATTTGTTGCAAGGTCCACAGAGATTTTGTTCATAAACCTCATACCCTAGCCTTTTACAACTGATCTCTAACCCTTTACTTCAAAATAAAAGGAAAACACTGACCCATTGTTGTCCTACCCCCACCCTTAGGATTCATAATGTGAACAAACCTGCATTTAAACTACCCCCGGTACCTGAGGATTTTACTTGCATATCAAAATATGACATATCTTATGAGGGTGTGGCCCTTCATTTGTCATACTTGAATCTCCTTCATTCAAGGATACTCTGTGCCAAATTAAGTTGAAATATGAAATTATGATATAAAAATAAACATACCTTTGATGTTTTTGAGAAGATGATTTTGAAGTTTTTTTCCCTCTTAATTCAAAGCTCTTTATTCCTTTGAATAACTTTAGACACCCAATGTGGCCCCATACTACCCCAAATGAAGAAATCTGAATCTACACTACCAGAGAAATGTTTTACACAAATATATTTGATTAGTAAAAGGTTTGAAGTTATTGAGAAAAACAAATCAGAATTTTTTTTCTGCACCCCTATTTAAAACTTATAATGACCATAATGACCCCACCCTACCTGCAAGCTTAGAATTTGAAGGAACCTGAATCTACACAATCAGAAGATGCTTCCAAATCAAAATGACTAATCACGGCTTTGCTATTCTAGATTTCTAATTAAAGTATGTGTTAACTGTCAAGTATTATAATATAAAACTTTGATCAGCAAATTGTTACCCCATTTTTCCCCTAGGGGTCATATGTTTATAAAAACTTGAATCTATTCCTTGTCAGGAAGCTTATATACATCAAATTTAATCATTTCTGGAAAGGTAGTGGTTCTTGAGAAAAGATTTTTAAATGACCTCATCCAATTTTCACTATCCCTAAATTATCTCCCCTTAAAAGAGGGTGAGGCCCCTTATTTGAACAAACTTGAATTTCCTCTTCTCAAGGATACTTTGTGCTAAATTGAAATTGGTCCAGTGGTTCTGAGGTTTAAGAAAATATGGAAAATTTACAACAACAATGATCTTGATCAAATGATGCCAACAATAAACAGTGGGCATATTTTGATCAGAAAAGCTCACGTGAGCCTTTGGGTCAGGTGAGCTGATTAATAGATATAATGGTTATCCATGCAAATACTGAAAAGTAGCCAGCCAAATTTCCTTAATATTGAAAAAAAAAACAAATTTATCATTATTCATAGACATAAGGAATGTGTATTTCTGTCAAAATCAACAAGTTGTAGAAGTCCAACTAAAAAAAGATGACAGCGATTCATTATGACCACTGTCCAATTCATTGACCACTTCCCCCTTATGGCCTTAACAGTTATAACTTGTGCTACATAAAATTAACTTACTACTAGTGTACGTAATCTGCTCTGTTCACTAATCCTCAATTATATTTCACAATTTATCTCACAGGAGGAAATCCTAAGAAGTGTGTGGTCGACATCAAGTGATCAGGGAAGTTAAGAGAGAAAAACAAAGGTTAAGCTGTATTTGTTATTGGGGAATTAAAAGGTAGAAGGCGTGTCTTACAGGGGTAATACAGATGTATATACAGGGAACAAGATCAGCTTAATATGAGATACAAAATGGCAAAAATGTGTTTTAGGGCAGACCAGGTACAAAAGTAATGGTCATGTATAAATATGTATTTTCTAGCCACTGGGGGGGGCACATACTGTTATCTAAGGAAAATTAAATATTATACAAGAGATGATATAGAATATTGCAATATTGTCTTTCTAGGGAGAAAGGGGTTGGGAGAGGGGGGATTCAGAGAAGAAAACACTTGTTAATAAACATGTTCTGTGGAGACAATAGTTAAACAAGGGGGGGATGGGGGGGGGCATGTTGGACTGAGTTGCAAAAGAGAGATAAACATGTGCCATCTGAAGAAATGCCAATACCAAACCGCTAGTATCTAAAATGGTGGTTAGGGATATAGAAATTTAAGAAACCATGTACAGTGGACCTTCAGATATCCGGACCTCAGATATCCGGATGCTTCAGTATCCGGACGCATTTTCATCGTGACAGAATTTTCAAATTTTATATTGTTTTGTTTAACTGGTGATTCAGGTATCAGGACACTTCACATATCCGGACAAATTGACTATGAACCAAAGCGTCCGGATAAATGAGGCTCCACTGTATGTCTTATGCCCTGTTCACACGGAGAGTTTAATTCGAATTAAACCTAAAGTTACTGTGAATTAGTTTAGCTTAGCGTTCACACGGAGAACATAATGCGAATTAGTTTAATTCGAATTAGTTTACTGCGCATTAAATTACTTCGCATTAGCTCCGTGTGAACGCTAAGCGAAGCTAATTCGAATTAAATTTTGAGGCATGCGTAATGGCAAAATTAGGTCAAATGCCACATGTCCGTGGTCATCTTGAAGTATTTGTGCTATTTTTGAGTGAAAAACTAAGAAAAATTGTGTTAATCACTAAAATGTGTGTACAGACACTGTAACATTATGTCAAATGCATCTGCTCCTGCATGAGGTGACGTGATTTGCAAATGACGTCATAATAGCCTTACTGACGCCTGGCTGTAGAAATAGAATTTTAATTCGCATTAGTTTACTATGCATTAGCTGTCGTGTGAACGCAATTTAATTCGCATTAGTTTGATTCGCATTAGTTTACTTCGCATTAATTTACTGCGAATTAAACTCGTCGTGTGAACAGGGCATTATTATATCCCACTTCATGCATACCTGAATTTTGGGTTGGGATTGAGAGCATATATCACATGAGAGAGGTTCGAAAGCAATAAATCTTAACTGAAAGGGGTATGCATGCATACATAATAAATCAAATTGATCTCAATTTGTGATATTGCCTTTTAAAGATTTAAATTTATATTTTTTTGGTTAATATTTCTATTTGCTGTCAAAGGAGGGAATAAATAAAAGTTTTAAGTATATCAATTTCTTTTTCATAAAAAAAGTAGCTAGTTTTTAATTTATCCTTTGATTAGATTAGTCAAAAGTTTTAAAACTACAACATATATTATACTATACCAAATAAGTATATAACACTGTCCCCCAGAAAACAAAGCACACCTTTCTACTTTAAGCTTAAGGGTCTGTGGTCAACATGGGCAGATTTCCCTCTTTCATGTCTGACATGTAGACCGTATAATGAAGGAAGTTTGGGGTAATTCTGTTAATTGTCAGTAAGGGTCCCTTGTGTGGGTAGAGGTGATGGTTTACATCTAATAAATCACTACTCTCTCAAGTGAAACTGTGTCCCACCATCAAATATACCCATCATATACAATACATACTAAGGAGAACTAATGGTTTTCTGTAGTTGATAGCTCCAAAAATTTAAAAGTTTTCAGTATTTTTTCTTAAAAATATTCAGAAAATTGGACATTAATTTGAAAAAAAAGTCATAATTTCAATTGTTACTCTTTTGATGGTGGTCCACAATTTTAATAACTGTATTAATTAAATGATTATGTTCCTTAATTCATTTACATATTTTAGTATTCACATGTAACAAAAGATGACTTCTTGAACCAATATTTATCTTAACTACAGCATTAGATAGAATGAAATTACACTCTACAATATAGTAAACAAACCTGATACAAACTTTAAAGATGCATTTTAAAAGGAGGAAGTTCTTTTCCAGTGACCAGACACACAAATCTTATAAACAAACCTGAATCTATTTGTTCACACAATTAACGACAGAAATCAGCTGATTTGTCTTTCCTCCCCCCATCCCTGTTCTGTAGTGGCGAGGTTTATTTATGTATATATACACACTGAGAGCTAGAAGCTGGAAATGTTTAACTTAATCTTTATTAGTTTATAACAACTGGCTGTTATAACACAGAGTTATATACATCTTGCATTCCTTTAACATAAGGGTAATGAATTGAAGTTGTATATTCTGGGTCAAGTGAAAATTGCCTTGGATTGGGGTATTGTAAATGTTACAAGTGGTACTGGGATTTTTGTGTGTGCCCAATGCTGTTTGCCAAGTCCACAAAAACTCTTAATTCATATCCATTTCAATTATTCACAACATAAAGTATTTTTTTCCTAAAATTACTCTCATCTACCATTACAAAATACTTAAAATAATCCATTATTCAAGATTATCTATTAGTTCACTCTCTCTGAAGAAAATATTGGGAAAGTACTTTTATCTGGGTTAAAATTTTTAATTGAAATTTTAATAGCTCCATTTATTATATAAAAATAAATCCTATCTGATTCTAATTAAAAGAATCAATTACAAAATGCTTTTGATTGCAAAGAATTACTGAGGTACATCAAAATGCTATAATTCAAACAAAAAATAATGCTATTTATAAATTTCTTTTTAAAAAAAAATGCTTTTATTTCCTTAATTCATAAATATTCTTTTTGAATATGATTTGCCTCAGAGTGTTTCTTGAACCCCTTTCTCGGACTATGCTGACTGAAATTTCTTTCATTTCAGAAGTTTCAAGATAAAATGATTGAAAAATGGTTTAAAGACCCTTTCATGATGACTGTGGTACTACTCTTTTGCAGGGCAAAATGATATTTATGGTTAAATATGACGTAAAAGCAACTGTTTTAAAAATGTCATACCATTATCTATGAACAAAAACTCTGCCAAATGTCATTGATTTGCCCTGCAGAAAAGTAGTAGGTACCAGATTATTTACCATGAAAGGGCTGTTTCTTTCTCATTGATGGAAACTGACTACAATTTCCAATAAGGTAATAAAGTTTTACTGTATAACTTGCAATTTACAGTAAAACATGATTAAATCAAAGTGCCAGGGATGGACGATTTTGCTTTGTTATCAAGGTAATTCATTATATCTGTTAGCTTCAAAATATTGTTTAAAAACCCAAGAGGATTAAAAAATTACTTCACTATAATCATCAATTCATTCTAAGCTTGTCTGCTATAAGCGAGTTTTACTGTACGTTGTAGAGGGAAGGGATGATGAAAGCTTGGTTTGATTTGGATGTTTGATCAAACCAAGAGAACACGTACTCTGACACTGACAGTTCAAAAACAGCAAATTTATTTAAATATATGCATTTACAGTTTCAAAGTATACTTTTTAATCTTTCATTCCAAAATTAAAATTAATGATGAATAGTCTTATTTCAAATTCCTGACTCACCTTGATCACATGAAAATTTCTCCTAATTCATTAACACATTGTGAAGAAAAGAAAAACCATGAAAACTGCCAAACTGAGTTTCCTCTCAGGAAATATTGAGGTAATTACAAAAAAATTAAAGCATACTACCTTGCTTTCACTGGGCATTAATCTGAGAACAGAGGCAAAACTTACTGCAGGAAGAAATCTCTCACACGCGGCTCACAAATTGCTTAACATGTAAACACAGGAAGTATTGGGTGGATTTCAACTTTCAACATTATTTTTGATGAGATGATAAAAGTTATAGAAAAATAAATCCTTAGACCATAAGTCCTCAGTCAAAACAATTAAGGAGCATATGCCACTGGTTCTAAGGATCACAGGGTCATCCAGTACAGCAATCACATCTTTTTCTTAATCCCAAAAATATTGCTGTTAATTCTCTGACTTTTGCTTCAATCAAACAAAGAACATGACTTATAATAAAACTTTACAGAGAGAGCATGCACCTTCGACCTTGTATTTATTATCTGGCTTTCTAGAATTTTACATTATATGATAAATGATTGCGAATTTTCCATTGCAATATTTGAGGGAAGATAAGCCATTTTGTAGGAAGAGGGCATAATAAGTTTTCAGAACTTAATTGCTATTGTAAACTAGAACTGTCCAAACGGGACAAAATACCCCCCGCTGGATTTTTCAGAGGTAAGTTTTTCCATAATAAAGATAAGATCTTATAACATGAATCATACAATTCTTCTTTCAGTGACCTTGAACTTGCACAGATGACCTTGGGTCAAGGTCATGACACACCCTTGGGTCATGGGCAATCTTTGTGTGAAATGAGAACCAACAAAGTTTATCCATAAGAAAGATAAAGACCAGACACGAATTATGAAATTTTTGCTTCCAGTGACCTTAAACTTCCCCAGATGACCTTGGTTCAAGGTCAAGACACACCCTTCGGTCATGGACAATCTTTGCGTGAAATGAGAACCTACCAAGTTTATCCATAAGAAAGATATGGACTGGACATGAATTATGAAATTTTTCTTCCAGTGACCTTGAACTTCCCCAAATGACCTTGGGTCAGGTCATGACACACCCTTGGGTCATAGGCAATCTTTGTGTGGAGTATTAGATTCTTATGTTCCTTCGTAAGAAAGAAATGGACTGGACATGTTTGCACAGACAGACGGACAGCTAGACAGACAGACAGACAGCTACACAGACAGACGGACAAGGTATAATTACAGTTAAAACATTCAAATCAACCATTTTCAGAACTTCTTTATAAAATGCGACTTAAGCCAGTTTTCTAAGAAATCCAATCCCACTTATGGTGGACATATAATTCAATAGTCAATAAATGTGTCCCATTATCATCTTCTAATGTAAAAAAAATTAAGCTTATATCTTTGTTGTACAAAATTCACAGAACAATGGAGTGAAATAAAGGGAGGAAAGCCAGTGCTCTAAAATACAACCTCAACGTAGGGTGTGACCTTGAACCTTGTCAGTTGATGGTACTCTGTGAAATGTTGATATGTTAGATATTTCCTAGCTAGGTATCTAGCTTAGTATATACTGTAATGTATTATATTTAGCGTGTACGATATTTAGGGGAAAATGATTTTTTAACAAGTTAGCGTAGATTTGATTTAGCGCATTTCTTGGTGTTCCTATTCATGTATCAATGTTTAAGACATTTAGCGATGTACTTGAATTAGTGGAAGTATCTTTCTGCCAAAAGCGCTAAAAAGAATACACAGCCAAATGTAATACGTTTACAGTAACTAACCCTGAATGTTCAATGAGTTTATTTTTTTGTACATTTTGAAAACCATATTAAACACAGACATATAATTTATTTTTCGGAAGTTTGAAAGTGTTGATTTTTATTTTTTTCAATTGTTGGTTGACAAAAATAAGGAAATCAATAAGTGGCCACATTTCTGACAAGGAAATACCATAAACGTGTTGATATGTATGTAACATGTAAAACAATAAATTATGACTAAAACACAGGTATCCTAACCTGACATATGCAACATAGATTCCAAAGACTTTAAAGTTTTGGCCTGAACAAATATCAGTTTCACTGCCAATTCAGCTTGGCCTAGCTTACAGATATGACTTTAAATGAAGATCATTTTCTACAACATCTAGAGAAACATTCTTAAGTTTATATCCAATCCAGTCCAGAGTTTGAGAGTTATATCTCAAATACTATTTGACCACCTTGTGGCCTAGTGACCTTGACCTTGAAGATTTGACCTTAAATCAGAATCATACCCTTTTGAAATATGAGCAATAACAAAATTTTAAGTTTGCACCCCTTCAAGTCTAGAAGTTTTTGAATGATAGCCTGGACATGATTTTATAGTAGACAGATACAAGGACAGTCACACTGTCAAACATAAAACCAAGCCAAAATGTCATTGAAGGAGGGGACTCACTGCAAAATAACATGATGTAAGTATGAAAAATATGATATGAAAAATATCAAATATATGATAGAAAATAAAATAAATGAAAACACGAGGAAAATTTTATCACAAATCATGAGACCACAAACCCCCATCTAGCTGTATGTATTTAGTCGTTTATAAATAATATTGCAAAGAAGGACATCATTCATCAGAAATTTGATCTCTGCTTAATCAATTCAAAGTCAGATCTGAAAAACTGCATCCCTTCCTTAAATGACACATATGTCTATCACAAAACATTGTATGTTACTATATATCTCTTCACTCTATTGGCAATGCTCTAAATTAATTATGATCAGTCATTATTGCTCTTTTTAAAAAATATGATGACTTTGCATAAAGTAAGTATTCCACTATGTACTTCAGATTTTGTTTTTTTATTTTAAGATTTTAAAAAGACTGGTGGCAACCAAAAGTTCTCCCACTAAGAACATTTTTGAGAGGAAGTCACAATTGCCAGAATCTTTGAGTCACAAGTGCTGACATCACTGATAACTTTCCAGTAGCACAACACCTCTCCAATATTCACACTATAAAAAAACTGCTCCATATAACACATATAACCTAATTTTGTGAGCTGTTAAGCTCAAAATTATAAAAAGAAGTTCCAATAAACCATGAAATATCCTTTTCTATTTGAATATATATTTTAATATTTCCATGCTCATCATCAATAACTCTTTCACAAATGCCACAAATAGTGAAAGAGTAAATGTATATGAGAATGATGTGTAAAGGGCAGTAACTCTGACAAAGAAAATTTTACCCTCTCATAGCTCAACTACAATATTCTGATTAATGGTTTGTGTGGTTATTCAAAATATTGACATTATTGACATAATGTTTGAAAAAGCTATTCAATCAAAAAACTTGGACACGCTTTATGTATAGGTAAAAGTCTGACTATTTCTCCACTCCTTAAAGGCATGTAGCTGAGACCTTTAATGAGTAGAGGCCCATTACTTAAAGGAATGAAATGATATTCTAATGCAATTCTTTTGTAAAACACTTTTTGATTGGCTAATGCACTGATGTTTGAAGCAGTAAAACGAGCATTAACGAGCGTGAAAGCTTTTTCATTGTGACGTCATAATAGAGCGACGCAAAAACACAATGCCCGGTGACGTATTTCATGTAACAAAATTCAACAAAATAAGACGTAAACAAACAAAATGTATGGATTGCATTAGAATGGGAATAACTGATCTTCTAATTTGGTATTTGCGACCGTTAATGCTGATTTAACGGTCGCAAACATCCGTTTTACCGGCCCCGCTTACGCGTCGCCGGTAAAACTCAGTTTGCGACCGTTAAATCAGCATTAACGGTCGCAAATACCAAATTAGAAGATAGTTATTCCCTAAACAGAGGATATCGATCTGCTTTAAATCCTCTTTAAACACTCAAATCATTTTTATCAATATAAATTAAAGTTATGACTTCTTTAAAATTAGATAGAAATATACATTTAAATTATCAGAATTTGCTTAATTATTTCTCAAGTTACATGATAGACATGGTTTACTGTAGCACAGTGTAACAAATGCTCGCAACCACAATGCAGCCATCTGGGGTTCAATACCCAGTGGTATCTCCACACTTTTTTTAATGAATGTACAACTAATTTTGTAACATTTTCTAATTTCTACAAAGTGTGACTTAACAATGAGTGGTGATTTACGGGTGGTTCTTACTCCAATATATTAACAGGTGTGACTCACCAATGAGTGGGGATTCACCGACATGAGGGGAATTACAGGTGGTTCCAGGGTGGCAGCCCCTGGGGCACACTCCTGTGTATGGGTTACACTCCTCATCATTAACACAGTTACACGGCCTCTCACACTGTGTCCCCCAAAACCCTGTCTGGCACACTGAAGAACAAAGAATGGTCACTGATTTTGGAACATAATCCCTTAATTTTCATGGCTTTATGCAAATTCATTAAGGTGAGCTAAAAGCTGCACATTGAAATTAGACTGATAATTTAAAAGAATAAGCGTTTTGGAAAATCTACCTATTGCATGTATTCTATTTTCAGCAACCATAACAACGCCATCCAATACATGTGATACCTCAGTATGTAGTGGATTTGGTAGAATTATAATCAAACTTCATTTTCCAAGTAAAAATTCATTTAATTTTCCAATATTTTACCGAAATATCTCATGCACTTCAATTTTAGAGCTTTACCATATATTTCAATCTCACAGATGAAGAGAAAGTAAGGAAAATATTTCTTGCGGATAAAAACAGTTGAGGCCTTTCCTCGACAAGACGTGTCAATCCTGCCGGTTTCAGCTATTTCTTCAGACTGTGTATAACACACTGTCCCTTCACCAACATGCTCTGTTTTTGATAGAACTATGTCAAACCCATCCATTTTTCTGCGGTTGTTTTCCGAACCTTATTAAAAATACAAATGATAGTTAATCAAAATATATTTCAAACACAATTGTAGTATGTACTTTCAACAAAAACCACAGTACTTACTGTTAGCAAACATAGTGATTCCATTAACATTGTAACTTTTCTCCAGTATTATCCTCAGCCTCATCACCTCCTCTGAATTAGTCAACAGTGTACAGTCATCTCTTCTCCCATTAACTGTTTCTTCTCCATAGTTTCTCCCATATATCCTTGCTTTTGTTTTTTGCTTTAAGGCTACATTTTCTGTGGGAATAAAAAAATATTAATGCAGAGTAAATAATATTTGATATATTTGAGTCAAACAATTAAATTATTTGATATCTTTCCAGTAATGACCAAATTTTCCATGACCATTCCATTCAGATGATTTTGTTCCTTTTCAACAAATAATATATGAATATGAATGTTATACATACTGTTACTGTATACAGGGTTATTTTCACCCCGTGTTACTGTTAACATATATTCAGCGGTGTATTCTATTTAGTGATTTTGGCGGAAAACAGAGTCCGCTAATTCAAGTACATGTACATCGCCAAATGTCTTGTATATCACACATTTAAAACTAGCACATTCAGATAGAGCTAAATCAAATCTACGCTAACTTGTTGATAATTGAATTTCCATCAAATCTTACACGTCAAATGTAATACATTTACAGTATTTTTTGCCCTCTCAGATTTGAAAACAAGTTTATACTCTTTACTTTGAATTCACCCTGTTTTAAATACACACATTTCTGACAAGGGGTGAACAGAGCGAAAATTTCTCTGTTTACAGTATGTGTTCAATTTTTTATTTTTCAAAACTTAGGTAATCAAAGATTATGGAGCTCATCAGATCTCGGAACAAATGTCATTTATTCAAAAGACAAAGTATTATAATCATACCAAATAAATGTTCTGGTAATTTGCATCCTTCGATACAACATTATATTATGGTTATAACATTCCATACAAGTTTGATCTTGGTAAGACCTACAGTAACTTGGGTATATTACTATTAGGAAAACTAAATTCAATATCCAAAACAGGTGTTTTGTAAAGTGAATCCCTCTATGCACATTTATTTGAGGAGGGTCTTAATTTTTAATGATAGAGATACAAAATGTGTATGAAATTAAAAAGCAGAGTAAGCTCAAACCATTACAACTTGAAGTGAATATTTGTTTGATATACTTTTTTAATTTTTAGCTTTCACACTTACTGAAACTTCATTGGATGAAGCTAAGCACAAGGATACACAATGCCTTATCTAATATTTGATTACTTACTCATTTGACAGTTTGGTCCGTGCCACCCTTCCATACATTGTGTGCAGGACCCAGTCTCTCTATCACAAGCTGATTTACAATGGCACTCATGACACTGTACTCCAAATGTATTCACTTGACATTCTACAACACAAAGTTATACAATGTATTTACTGGACATTCTTCATACAAAGTTATCCAAATGCATTCACTGGACATTCTATAAATCAAAGTTATACAATTCATTAAATGGATAAACTACAAAACAAAATTCTCCAACAGTATTAACCCGACATTCTACGCAACAACTTTGGTACAGCACTACAGGTAAAGTTACTTAGGAATAAACCTACTCAAAAACTTTTATAGTGTTTACTCCAGGTTCACTTTGATTTTGATGGAGAGCTTTAAGAGATCAGAGTTTGAGCCATCAACAGTCACCTATATATGCATTATTTTCAGAAGAGTTTAAGTTCAAATACTATCACTACCATCACTGCTCCAAGATGCTACTTTTTGTACATGCTCAGCTGATAAATAATACAATAAAGAAGTTTCATAAAATATCTAAATAAAGCTGACCTAAACAGTGCTAAATAGCTTAATAAAGCAATATATAGAAACAATAGTCTTGATTGTAATTCTTGAGGGACCTGCACATTACTGTCATTTGTGCTGCGATCGGGTGCCGAATATGATACAATAATACACTTCTTTGACTCGCTTTCTAAGAGCTTTTTCGATGACATGGTAAAATTTTACCAGATATGATATTACAGCAAGATCTGGAGCTGGGTCGGACTTGTTTATTATGTTCTCATACTGGTGAAGAAATAATGATTTTTCTCATCGCTACTTTCAATTTACAGATTCATATACCATAAATTAATCTGGTAAAGTACGAAAATCAAAATATTACATAAACAAGTCAGAACAACAAATGAATGAATGAAATACCCCTTTGAAATTCAACCAAAAAATGACGTTTTCCCGCGGAGCTATGACTTCCGGCTAAACAATCAAAGCAGGTCGGTTATGAAATGATTCGTTTCACCGTCACACCAAATGATGTGCTAGTAATGCCAAAGATTTGTATTTTAGCTAACGTATCCAGTTATTTATTTTTACAAACGGCATTAGGCCTATTCTTGTGGAAAAGGGTTGGAGAAAAATGCCTCTTAAAAGCTGTGTACACCAGCAACCCACACCAGTTTTCCCTGGGATGCATGACGCAGTCGCGTCGTTGCCTCCTTTTAATGTCTCTGTTTCGGGGGTGTATAGTTTTTGTCGTGTCTGTCCGTCTGTCTGTCTCTCTGTCTGTTTGTCCGCAAAAACTTTAACCTTGCCTATATAACTTTTGATTTAGTGGAGCTATGACATTCATATTTCACATGTGTATTCTTTTCCGACAAGACCTTTCTTTGGGTACCACCAAATTTGACCTTTTGACCTTGACCTTGGAGTTTGACCCACTTTTACACAAAATTTTTGAACTTTTACTTTGGCCGTATCTTTTGAACAGTAGATACCTGGACATTTATACTTGACATATGTATTTTTTGAGGAAAGACCTTCCATATAATATCAACAACCTTGACCTTTTGACCTTGACTTTGGAGATTTCTGTACTTATGAAAAAAATATTAATCTTGGCTATAACTTTTGAATGGTAAGTGCTAAGGCTTTCATACTTCACAAATCCTTGTGAAAAGATGCTTTATTAGATACCAAGAACCTTGGCCCTTTGACCTTGATCTTCGAGTTTGACTTACTTCATAATACAACCATGAACATAATTTTTGAAGGCTTAAAACTAGGGCTTTTATAATTCACATATTTAATTCTTGTGACAATATATTTCATTTGATATCAAGAACCCTTTGACCTTGACCTTGGAGTTTGACCCACTTTTACACAAACATTTCAAAGTTTTACTTTCTTTAATTTTCAAACGGTAGAAACTAGGAATTTCATATTTCAAATATCAAGTCTTTTAAGCAAGACCTTTCATTTGAATTATGACCTTTTGACCTTGTCCTTGGAGATTTCTGTACTTACGAATAAGCTTTAACCCTAGTCATAACTTTTGAACGTTAAGGACTAGGGCTTTCATACTTTAAATATGTAATCCTTGTGAGAAGACATTTCATTGGATATCAAAAACTTTGACCCTCTGACCTTGGAGTTTGACCTACTTTTTACAAACTTTAACCTTGGCATTAACTTTCGAACGGTAAGGGCCAGCGCTTTCATACTTCCCTTATGTAATCTTTTAGACAAGGCCTTTCTTTAGAAACCAACAACCTTGACCCTTTGGCCTTGACCCCGGAGTTTGTTCTACCTTTACAAATGTTAATATTGGTCATAACCCTTGAACAGGTGGTGCTAGGGTTTTATAGTTCACATTTGTATTTCTTGTGAAAAGGCCTTACTTTAGGTACCAACATATTTTTATCTGCATTTGAGACAGGTTAACCTTCGCTATGTTACCATACGGGGGCATCAGTATCCGTTTCATAAACACATCTAAATTGTTTCTTTAAAAAAATTGCTCGTTCATTTTCTTATTTCTAAGCATGTTATGATAACAATGTGAATTTATATTTAAAAGAAAAACCCATGCAGAAACGACTTTAATTTTTATTCATTAATACATATAATTACTCATGTACTTTTATCTCTGTCAATAGTAAAAAAAAAAATAAAAATGAAAATTGTTCCCTTATTAATTTTGTGACTCTGTACAGACAGGTGCGACCTGGAATTAAGAATTTAATCGAAAATATAAATAAGCTTACCGGTTTGGGAATGTTCCACATCTGCAAGACACAGCACATACTGTAACAAGACAACCAGAATAACTAATTGTAAAGAATTCATACTCTCCACCCTCAAGTAATCCACTCAAACAGCATCCGGGAACTCAAAAATAAATTAATTATCCAAATTAAAAATATAAAATCACATCGTTGTTGGGTGCCGGTATGATCCTATAGTCTTTTTTGTATGGCTATCTTTTCTGGCTTTTGATGATGGATCAGGAAATCTTAAACGGAAGACGAGTTATCTTAAACACGAATAACCAGGATGTTAAAATGGACATAAGAATGGATAACTTTCCTCTCTTTCTCTCTCTCTCTATGACAAACGGGGATTATCAGAGGTACATTAGTTTCAATAATTATTTGCAAAGTTCTAATTATGCATCAATGAATTATTACATTTCGAAATGTCTTAATTTCAGGCAAAATCAAGAAGAATAAGATGAAGCAAGTTTTTGGAGTAAGAGAAGTTTTCACATCCCCCTATAATCTCTTTGAGTACTTTTGTCTGTCGGGGTGTGTCCTATACAAGGAAGAGAATTACAACAATATAGTACAAAGATGCTCTTAAGTGGGCATGGGTTCGTAAAGAGTTCACTTAAAACATCACAGATACGTAAGAGGGCATCTGCTATACATGAACCAAAGAAGTATAGAATTTACTTCTTTGTACAATTAAATATTTTTGTATAATGTAAATTAGGTAATTTATTGTACTTATACATGTATTTAAATTTCCTTTGTTAAAGCAACGGTGAACCCCCCCCCCCCAAAAAAAAACCGGCTATTTTGATTAAAAGTTAAAATGAATATTCAACTTGTAATTGTACATGTATGTAGGTCAAGAGAATTTGATAGGAGCATATGCAAAGGAGAACATGTAGATCACTGGAGTTATATATTTTCATTTATTCCAGCGAAATTCATATAAAAATACACATCGCTGGAGAAATATTATTTAAAAAATATATGTATTATAATAAGAACGAATGGATGTAGGTGGTCAACTCGTCACTAAAGGTTATTCATATTTCTGTGTTATATAGCGAAGACTGTGACCTGTCCACGAGGGGAACCCGTCTCTGACTAATTATTTAATTACATTACTGACACGCAACTGTTTAAGGACGTGGCTTAGTCCTGGTCATTGTTTTATGTAACAACACTTAGACTAGATTAATACATGTACTAGTAATGGAACTGATCGACTAAGTTAAAGAAGGAGATGGGTGAACAAGGTGTGCAGAATGCTCATATAGCTTAAGATCTATTTTTAAAAAAAACAGATTCAGTCTGTGAATAAAGCACTCAGAAAATTTCTCATATTGGCAATTATCAATTTATGATTTAGAAAACTTTTCTGAGGAAAATTTTCGAGCAATAAAAATCCTGTTCATCATTCGTGATTTATTTTTAAGACTAGCTATAGCATGCTAAAGCAATATGCTCAAGTATTTTTCGAAACATGTGAATTTGTGACATAAAAGTATTTTTTAAAGGAATAGTTGGTCATGCTCCATGTCTTTTTTATTAACCAAATAATGTATATTTGTAAATTTGAAGATACACTCTCCAAAAAAAAGGAACACAGACCCACTCATGTTGAAAAACCGTGCCATATATAGTTTGAGAAAATGATCCTTTTGGCCTCTTAAGTTTGTGTATATGTCCTTTCATATATAGACAACTATTTTCAATCTTTATGAGATTTTTATAATTTGTGGACATTTTTCATGAAGTATATTCAAATTTTAAATGAAATTTTAAAAAAAGCTTAAATTAAGGTTTCATGATTAACCTTCAAGTTTGTCGCATTATAGGCATTCTGGGCGTCTTGTTCTCCATTGTCCTTTGATAAAAAGTGAACAACAGTCATATTCAACCCGGTTCGTTGGGGGTAATGAGAACCCCTTTGATTACATCTTATTTGATCTTTCTATAACCTATAATAACAATGAAATACATTTCCATTTATCCATTTTCACAGCCATGATATTTTGTACTGTGAAAATATTATTCGTTTATCCCCACAATGAACTAGGCCTAAACTCGTACCGAAACTTTTCCTTTCCTTCACTAGTAGATGGCGAGAGTGAATACTCAGTAAACCATCTTTTCTATACTCAGTGACTATATAGTGTGAAGGCTGATTATATACATGTATCTACTAATGTGCTTCTCACTTGTAAAGAATCATATCCTACTACAAATCACTGAATATTCTATTATCCTAAGGATCCTTTTTATAATCTTTAAGCTACCAAAAGTCTCCTTCATCTTCCTATTCGTAACAAGTTCCTGTACCTATTCCTGTATTTGGCCAAAATCCTTAAATAATTATATAATTGCTGAAAAAGACAAAAATATGACGGAAGACAACAGGAATGGATACCCGGTCCTGGACTCTAGTAGGTTGAACTTTTAACTGTCTATAGACAGGTGCTCAACCAACTGATCTCTAGACAGGTGCTCAACCAGCTGATCTGTAGACAGGTGCTCAACCAGCTGATCTGTAGACAGGTGCTCAACCAACTGAGCTTTAGACAGGTGCTCAACCAACTGATCTCTAGACAGGTGCTCAATCAACTGAGCTCTAGACAGGTGCTCAACCAACTGAACTCTAGACAGGTGCTCAATCAACTGATCTCTAGACAGGTGCTCAATCAACTGAACTCTAGACAGGTGCTAAACCAGCTTATCTCTAAACAGGTGCGCCACTAACCGAACTCAGCAGGTCACAACCAACTGAACTCTAGATATAGGTCCTGTTCTAACTGAACTCTATACTGGTGCTTCACTAACTTAACTCTAGACAGGTGCTCCACTAACTGAATTCTAGACAGGTGCTCTAGTTACTGAACTATATACAATGTGTACTGGTGCTTTACTAACTGAACTCTATAGGCAGGTGCTCCAACAACTAAACTTAAGAGTTAGGTGCTCTAATTGAAGAGCGGACAGGTTCTCTTCTTACTAAACTCTAGACATGCAGGTGCTTCAGTAGCTGAATCAAGCCCAAAGGTCTACTAAGTGATTAACTCATTTCAATACTCACATTGGTGGAATTTTAAGAGGCAAAGGCCTAATTATTTGGGAGTATTTGTTAGGGTTTTTGTGTGGAGGTTATATAGTGTTCGGTTTGTTTCTTTAATTTTTTATTGAAAAATAACTATAATATAACGCTCTTTCCTTTTTTGACGACGCTCTAGAGTAGAACTATGAAACATTTTATGAACGAGTTACTTAGAAATTCATGGCTGCTCCTCCGAAACCATGGGAAAGAGCAGGGATAAACTATCAAAATTCCGGGAGTTTGCCTGTAAATGAAATGTCAGGGTATGTACATCTTGACATTACAAGCGAGTCTGAAATGTTTATTAGCAGAAGAGATTGATGAAAATGAATATTTCATAAGAAACATTACGCAAGATATCGCACAGAAGTGCGTAAGCGACTCACTGATCAAAGTTTATAGGCCCTATCGATACTAGTCTATATCAAATCAAGCAAGAAAAAATCTAACATAGTTTTAACATTATATATCCATTTTCATATTGTAATTTATAGACTTCTCTTACTAAGACCTCAGAAGAGGAAATTCGATCTGAAGCGTTCTAGATTTAGACCCCGTGTTGATAACGTCTACAGTTGACGAAGTATTCTCTTTCACTTTAAGAACATTGGCAAAGCTTACTGGCTTTTTAAAAAAAAATTATTTCAAGAACTGTAATGAAGTTTAATGGTAATAAGGATTTCATGGTTCGTTTAACCACCAAGCCATCCTTCCTTTTCTGTACATTTGATATTCTAATAAATCTTCTACAATGCATTTCCTATATATACAAAATGTTGACATTAAGTTTTACCATCTCTTAAAAAAAAATGTATTACATACTACATGTACTATTAGTTACACAGTCAGGTAGTGACCTAATACGTATTACGAACTTATCCCGCTGAAGACCTTTTTCAATATTGAAAAAATATTTGTGCATATTATGAAAATATTAAGTTTTAAGCCAATAACAATCAACATAAAATATCGTTATGGTAACAAGAAATTTAACTAAACTACCTACGCAAACCGTTTCTTAGCCACCATTTTTATTTACAATAACAACGCTTCGAACGGAATCGTGTGCCCGATTTTCATGTTACGTCACGACAGAGACGTAATACAGAAAATTTCAGGGCATCGTGTGATTAGCTTTTATCCAATCAGTAATCGACAAATTTGTCTGAAGCGGGATAAATCATTATATACCCCATTTCGTATGAAATGTAGTTATTTGGGCTTAGATAGCAAACGGAAACAAGATACAGATACATGCTGGTGCTTCTAAACTTTTGAGTTACTTCCCTTTCAGTTACTGTAGATCACTAAATTTTCGTGACACCTTATTTTCCCAAAATAGTCATTGACTCTTTATTAGCGAGACATAATTTTCATAAATTTGGCAAGAAATTGGTAACGGTACTGTGATGGCCCCCGGAAGTTCCTGGATTCTAGAGATTTTTTAGGGTAAAAATGATGTCTACCGAGTAGACATTTTTACATTTTCTAGATGAAACTGTGGTTTATGTAACTTTGACAATTTTAGGGGGCACGCTCGCCTTAAATCCACCACTGATCCTCTCAAATGAGCTTAAAGGCAGAGATTTTTTACCGGGTGGTAAATTCCAGGTGAGGGAGGGGCTTATTTTGTACAGGTGTGAATGTCTTGGGGGCTAACAGTCTACCTCTGGTCATCTGTCTATTAATCCCTATACACAGGAAGTGATTTAATACACAGTGAAATACCCCAAGTGTCAAACTTTACCTGTGTTGGGGATTTTTAAAGACAATTTTATAATTATTAGTAAAAGGGTTTTTCAATTATATTGATTTATTTTTGACTTTTTGAGAACACTCTTTACCATTTAAAAGATATGATTTAATACTATAAATTCAAATATTAAAACAAAGATTATTTTAGATTTGAGTGTATGTTTTAATTAAAAAAAAAACAACACCTGTAACAACCTAATTCGACTTTTCAAATTTATTCATCCACAGGATTCTCTCTATCAATTAAATAAAAAGAGAATCGTGTTAACTACATTTCACTAAAAAAAATATCTAGATTTATCCTAACCTTAATAAAGCTTTTTCACCATGAAACATGCTAAAAAGACTGCTTGTAAATTCTTATCTGATTAAATAAGGAAAATATAAGTGACCCATGATTAAAAACATTACTTTAATTTTTTTAAAATTACTTCACTTAGTGCTGCTCTGAACTTTATCAATAACATTTCCACTTGAGGTTTACCATAATGATTTAGCATATTAAAATTAATATCAAAATTTCCTTTGAAAAAATAAATTATGTACCAAAGGTTAATTTTGAAAAATTTATATTATATTATAATCCTTTCGAATACATGTACTAAAGGTATATTTAATTTATATATTATCAATCTAAGAATGTTCATAGTAATACAGTTTCTGTATACAATGTTCAGTAAACATCAAAGGATCAAAAGTTAATTAGAAGGTCACCACAAATCCCCAACAAGGTGTAAAATCTATACACAGAGACCAGTAAGTAACTGTCAATCAAGTTCCAGCATCCAATGATGGACCTTCATACACTTGATTGACAGGGCTACCCAGACCAGGTATTTTTTAAGGCGGTGCTTAAAATCTCTGCCTTAAAGTTAAATTTGACATAAAAGAATAAAAAAGAGTTTCTCTTCAAGATGTTTAATTTTCCATAATTATAAAAAAAATGGTAGTTTTTAAACCAAAAAAAAAAAATTGTAGGCCTGCTTTTCATTTAGTTTATTTTATCCTCATTGCCTTATCCTCGCAATGCTAAGGTACCTGAGTCAACAGGTTCCTTTTGGACCACTGGCAAATTTCATTGGATATCTTAGGGCTTGCTTCTCTCATTGAGAAACTCCAATCAAATTAAAGCTGTCATAAATAGTTAGATAATGTTAACAGAAAGGATTCAGTTGACACCTCAAATGCATGTGATATAAGTTGATGATTTTTAATGGCAAGAAAGAAGAAAGGCAATTTGTAATTTTTCCTAAAGATGTTAACCCATGAACTATAGAGTAAAATTTCCCAGGGGTCCAATGGCAACATGTTGACTCAGGATCCCTGGCAGTTTGAGGATGTCAGTTTCTCAAAATCTTTGATATTTCAAAGTGTTTTACAGGTCCAATGGAGTTTGAGATAATGAGGTTTTACTGACTGTATACACTTTTTAAAATTTGACTTTGGCGCTGTGTATGATTGTTACAGTATTTATTAAATTGTTATATAACCGGAACCCTGCTGTTAAATAAAATCTAAAGAAAGCTCCTCTATATGTACTCCTTTTTTGATCATGTATCATGGTTATTTACAAAGGAATATAATTATCAGTGATTATGATGAAGTCTCATTATTGTACTAATATGCTGTAAAGGATTGATAAACTACACTGTGTATTATTATGACACCATGTCCTTTCATCTTAATTTATACAGATGTAGATGTAAATTTTCTCTTTTACAGACCACCTATAGGAACTACAGATGGTGTGCCCCCATGTTGTGCCCCAAATGCTGGAGCAGGGGGGAGAGCCCCTCCCCCTTTACCCTCACGCCCAGCACAGACCACCATGGGAAGCCGGTTTTCTTCCCCTTATGGTGGCTATAGTGGCATGTCTCCCTACAGTAGCTTTGGTGGGATGAGTGGATACGGGGGATACAGTCCGTACAGTAGCTATGGATCTTCCTATGGTTATGGATATGGGGGTCTAGGGGGGTACAATAGAATGGGGTATGGTGATGACTATGGACAAAATAACTTAGCCAGACTGGCAGAAGAGAGTTCCAGGCCTGCCTTCCAGTCTATTGAGAGTATCGTCAATGCCTTCACCTCGGTCAGCATGATGCTGGATTCAACCTTCCAGGCCATGTACAACTCATTCCGAGCTGTCGTCGGAGTGGCGGACAATTTCACTCGTCTTAAGTCCCAGATTGGTCAAGTCCTGTCAGCTTTTGCTGTATTTCGGTTCTTGAAGTACTTGTATCGTAAGTTGCTGGTGCTATTAAGATTGCGACCTCAAGGGTATGCAGAGGAGGCCTGGGCTAAAGCGTCCGATGTGTTGAGTCAGCTTCCTGATGAGGGAGGGGCCCCCAAAAAGAGCACCTGGCCCATCTTGCTGTTCTTCGGAGTCATTATGGGGGGACCGTGGCTCATCTGGAGGATGATTTCCAGCTTAAGTGGATCTTCTGGTAAGTGTAGATGATCTCCATTTAATATGTTTAAAAAGGCTCTATGATATTTTAGATTTAATGGTGTGTAATGTACAATATTCTTTATTTATCCTTGTGTAATGTATGGAAAAAAGAAATTGTACGGTCCATACAAAAACCTGTACAGGTTTTGAACAGGTCTCAGAATTTTCAGAGTACCATTCACAAAACATTGTTTAATATATTTTTTAGAAATAAAATACATCAAATGAGATGTAATTTATTATTTTTTTGTTCTTGAAAAACACTTTCAGATAGATATTAGATTAATTTCTTTCACTTTAAAGACCCAATTAACAATGGTGTTATTTACCTGGAGACCCCCAATACCCAAGATGTCAAAAATTTGTGTATACATAGCATTGCACAGGAAGTCTGTGTTTGGTAATCAGGGTCAACATTACGTGTTTTGTGTCTGGTTTTGAGTGAAACTACGTAAAATAATTATTTTGATATGGAATTTATTTGTAAACTAAACGCATTCATCGTAATCATGCCTCATGGTAATGTTTTGAAGGAAAAAAGTAATAAAAAAGTAATAAAATACATGTATATTGTTTTAGAAAATGTTTTCCTTACATATAGAAGAAAAAAATCTACGAGTAAAAACTACAAATCAATAAAATTTATCTTTTTCAATCTTCAGTAAAAGAAATCACTTGATTAAAAAAGTCTAAATATTGAAATAAAAATAATTAATAACCCACCTTTCTGTCGTGCTTGTGAACATGCATTTACCCGATCGGAATTTTGTTTTTTTTCCGGCCAACAATGTTGTCCAAAATATTCCATATTTTTATTCTTCGTGTGTTAACAAAATTTTATTATTAGAAAGATTACTTTTTTAGAATCGATCACTATAAATTGTCTAAACATTTTCATCACGTAAATATACAGACGCTAGAGGAAATTCGAGCATTAATTCTGACATCAATACTAGCCATAGTACAAACTAAAACATCTTTTTAAAAATATGCTATGCCGTTTATAAGTGCTGAATATTTTTCTTATATCCCATTTCTTAAAAAATAATTTAGATTGTCGAACTTCCAATTACGGCAAATAGAGCCGATTTCTGTGGACGCGGTCTTTTTTTCTACAGATAACGTGGACGATATATAACACTTACAAGTAACAAACAGCGGTGAAGATAGAAAAGAAATATATTATTATATCCATGTTTTAATAATAATCTACTTTTAATTATTTTTTGAAATAAAATTCAAACATATTGGGAGATTTCTAACCCGCGTGTATACTATGCCGGTACATGAAAGAGTTTGACGCGTGAACAGGTAATTGTTTTCAAAACATGCAAACTCAGATTATCAGGAAGCACAGGTAGCTGACCTGTCAATCAAATCAGAAGCTATTGTTTTTTAATGATTGACAGGCGGTAAATTATTGATCTTGAATCAGGTAGATTTTTGGGGCGTTAACATAAAATTGGGTGTTTAACTGATCCACTGGTACTTCTATGATCTTTATAGTAAAATCCTGGGCTTCTGGTGAAGATGACCACTTTGTAGCCAGAGCAGAGTTTGATTTTAATGGAAGTGGGGAGGAGGAACTTTCCTTTAGAGCAGGACAACTCATCAAAGTAGCTCCAAAAGGTAAGGATCAAAGTAGTCTTTAAATGAAAGAAAAGGCAAACATGAAAGTAGCCTAAAAAGTGTAACAAAAGGCAAACATGAAAGTAGCCTCAAAATGTAACAAAAGGTAAACATGAAAGTAGCCTCAAAATGTAACAAAAGGTAAACATGAAAGTAGCCTCAAAAGTGTAACAAAAGGTAAACATGAATATAGCCTCAAAATGTAACAAAAGGCAAACATGAAAATAGCCTCAACATATAACAAAAGGCAAACATGAAAGTAGCTTCAAAATGTAACAAAAGGCAAACATGAAAGTAGCCACAAAATGTAATAAAAGGCAAACATGAAAGTAGCCTCAAAATGTAACTAGTGCTAATTGTAACGGGGACCGTTACAGATGTTCCCCAAACGCTCCCCAACTCCCTTTTGGTGCCATGTTCCCTTTAAGCTTCATTAGATAAGACAAACACTATAATGCATTTGAGACTTTAACAACGTTTACCCAGAAGTGTACCAAGTTCATTCAAATTTAGCATTGCACGCGAGCCCATGTGAATGCATGTGCGTAATGACCATATCATTTTGTCTACACAATCTTATATTTTAATATACTTAATATTAAAGTATTTAATCCAAAAGTTATTAAAAAATACGCTCGTTCAAGTGTATTTTTGATTTTACTCATTTCAGGTGCACGCACGTGCATACATGAGCATGGTGACCAAACCTTCCTTTAGAAGTCCATTACATCTATATATGTTCTTAATCCCACCCCGTTTGGTTGAAAACCAAGGGAGTTACAGCTGTTCAAAGTTTAAGCCAATCAGATTGCAGCGCACGTAAAAGCACGTGTATGCATGTGCATGGTGACCATGCCTTCTTGTAGAAGTCCATTATATCTATCTATGTTCCAAATCCCATCCTGTTCGGTTGAAAACCAAGGGAGTTATAGTTATTTAAAGTTTAAGCCAATCAGATTGCAGCGCACGTGCATGCACGTATTTTCATGACAATTGCTATATATCGTTTTGTAGGATATCCTAATGCATGGCTATGTTCAAAATTTCAAAGGATTTTGTCAAAAAACAAGAAAGATATTGAGACATTAGTTTCAGCCAATCAGAGCGAAGTGCACGTGCATGCGCGTGAGATCTTGCTATTTTGATCATGTCATCATGTGTATAATACTATTATATATTTATATTATGAGTTTCAAAGCATATAATCAAAAAATAGAAAAGTTACGGCCATGTCTATTATATTGGTCATTTTACGTGTTGCACGTGCGCGCTCTTGCAAGCACGTGCGCGCAAAATGACCTTGATTCCGCAAATCTATATAACATGTCTACTAACCCTTAAAAGGTTTTACCTACTTCGGGGGAACAGTTTACAAGATCACTCGCGGACAAAAAAGTACCCAGGAAGAAGAAGAAAAATAATAATAAGAAACAGAGTAAAAACAATATGTTCCCCAACTTCGTTTGGGGAACATAACAAAGGGAAAACATGAAAGTAGCCTCAAAATTTAACAAAAGATAAACATGAAAGTAGCCTCAAAATGTAACTAAAGGAAAACAAAATACATGATGTAGCCACTAATGGTTCAGCAAAACTGGATTTCTGGATGACTTCTAGGTAGTTCTGGGTAACATCTGGATCTTTATGTTTGTCCATTTTGTAAAAGTATTCTGTTTAAATAGTGGTAACTATGAGTTGATTTGCCATGTTCATACAGGTTAATAAAGTGTTAAAAAACAAAAAATGAAGAAAGTTAGTAGATACAGTATGTTTTTTCCTTGATGAGGAAGTGTATAAACCTATATCTTAATTTTCAGAAATTCAGCCAAGAATGAGGGGCTGGCTGTTGGCATCAGTAGATGGACAGAAAGTGGGCATCATTCCTGCAAATTATGTCAAAGTCCTGGGGAAGAAGAGGGGTACAAAACATCAAACACAGTCCGTCCCCTCAAACACAGGTGCCCCTCCAGCCACGGCAGTGACCAGTGCCTCCACCCCCGATCTGTTGTCAGGGACAAGCACCTGTTGTAAAAAATCAGGTGCTCAGTCATCCAATTCAGAAAACGTGCCCATAAAACCAGCCGCAAGTGCTCCGTGCCTGGACAGTGTTAATTCTTTAGAAGTGGAAAACAATTCCTCATTCTCTAATTTAGAGGATGCTTTCTTAAATGATTCAAGTTCAGGAAGCAAATCCAGCAGTGAACCAGAAAATATGAATGCCATGGATATTTTGGAAGCCACGGACAATAACTTGATAAATTGAAATGTTACATTTTCATTTTAATTTTAGATTAATAATAAGTGATGGTGATAATTTTATATTGTTTTAATTTGAATTATGCTACAGATAGTTTTGTACAATGTACTATTTATACATGATGCAAAATATATATTGTCATAAAATATACAATGTTTACAAATATATGATGCATACAAATAAAACAAATAGATTTAAACACAGTGGAAAGGAGAAAAAGACTGATTAAGATACCCAAGGGAAAACACTGAGAGATTAAGGGGTTGTGACTTCCAAATTCACCTCAACTTACCTTCATTGTAGTGGCCTAATTGATTTAATTTTTCATTGCTCCAGATACAAAAGTTTACCTGTATAAGTTAATTTTCTCCATACCAGGAGCCACACAAGGCTTGTTATTACCACAACTAGAAATGTCAAATATGTTTTTTTTGGTGTTTGTATTTAGTCATAAAGTTTGTAGTGTTATAATTCCAGAAAATTGATGTCCATATAATTTGTGAATTCTGTACATATAATTCTGATCTCTTGTTAGTAGACTGTAGGAATCGCAAAATACATGTTCATGTACAATAAACAAGTTGTGTATAACTGCATGTATAAAAGTTTGTTTATATGAGCAACAAGAAAAACCATAATGTTAGAATCCAACATGAATTTTATATAAATTTGTTTACATGCAGTGCTTTCCACTTAATATGACATTGTTTGTAAAATTGATATATATTAAATTAAATATTTCGGAATGTAAGTCTTTATCATAATACTTATAAAAGTAGGAGAGGCTGAGGACTAAAGTAAAGGGTTTCAGTGCACTTTGACTAGTGTTGTACCGATAATTGGAAAACATCGATTGTCGACGAAAAATGCTACTGATTTTGATGATTGATTATTGTTTTTAATAATCGATCATTTGAAAGGTACTAATTAATATAATAAAATATGTGTTAATTATCATTTATCAACAAATTATACAGGTACATCTTTTCTGATCACATTTTGTCCGGCGTCAATCTGTCCGTCCGTCTGTCTGTAAACTTTCCACATTTTCGACTTCTTCTCAAGAACCGCTGGGCCAATTTCAACCAAACTTGCCACAAAGCATCCTTAAGTGAAGGTGATTAAAGTTTGTTCAAATGAAGGGCCACGCCCTTATTCAAGGGGAGATAATTGGGAATTAAGGAAAATTTGGTGGGATGTTTTAAAAATCTTCTTAAGAACCACTGTGTCAGGAAAGATGAAACTTATGGGGAAACATCCTCAGGTAGTGTAGATTCAAGTTTGTTCAAATCATGACCCCCAGGGTTAGGGCGGGGCCAAAATGGCTGACCAAAGATTTACATAGAAAAATATAGAGGAAAATTCTTTAAAAATCTTCTTCTTAAGAATGGGCATTAAATAAACTAACCAAGTGCATAGTTATGGTGAATAAGGCTGTCTCTTTCAAAATTGTGAATCTAATGGCCCCAGGGTCAGGGGTTTTAGTGTCAGGGCGGGGCCATATAGATTATATAGTGAAATGAATTATTTCTTTGAAAATATTCTTCTTTGCTCCTGAGTATTAAATAAAGTAACCAAGTACATAGTTATGCATCGTCGCAAACCACGGCCAAAATGTACGCTCCTCTCCCATTCTGGTAGGAGAGAGCTATATATGCGGACTCCGGACCGTGGCTTGAGACGATGAAAGTTATGTTGAATAAGGCTGCCTCTTCCAAAATTGTAAATTTCATGACCCCTGCGTTTGGTGTGGGAACGATAGTGGTAAACATGGGATAATTTATGCAAAACGGTCTTTGCCCGTTATGCCAAAATACCCCATGTTTCCCAATATCGTTGATGCCCTGGCATACTATACTAACTAGGCAGTGATTCCTTAAATAGCCGTGTTCGTTACATGTATTTACGGCAATTTTCTATCTAAGGAGTTTGCCAGAACATTAATCTATAGCTGTTTTGCTGTAGTCTTTATGGTGAAAGTGTTAAAAAAAGGGAGGGGGAGGTTACACTAGAACATAATTTTTGAGTTACTACTGAATACTAGACTAATTGTTTCATTGATTCTGATCGTCCTATTTCTCTTGCTTTTGGACAACAAAGCTTCTTCTATCAGTTCATTTTATACTCAGTGGATTCTCTTAATTGTTGTATTATACTCAGGTGACCATTAGGACCCTTGGGGCTCCTGTTATTCATGATTTCGTTATTTATAATTTAGTTTCTTGAAAAAAAAAAAGTCTTAATCTATCATTTTAAAATAAAAAAAAAAGAATTCAAAGAATCAAAGATATTTCTTACTTTCCTACTTAGAACTTGATAGTTGTAACTTTAAGACAGGATCTTAAACATCTATATCCTAAACTTCGAGATAGTATCAAAACACAACCTTTGATTTCAATTTTGTTGGGGGGAATATGACCTTTCTGGGGTGGTCTTTTAGTTTTCATTGTCGCAACATTACCATTTTCAGGTATTAATTAATTCCATGTTACATTCTGAGCAAGAGTTTATTTTTCTGAGATAATGGCTAGCAACGTACATTGACATTCTACAAAAGTTCATATAATTGTCTGTATTCATAACCGCAGTTTGATGGGAATTTTCGCATTAAACAATGCTTGACAAATAATTAAATGAAGTATCGAAACAACCTGAGCTTTCGGAAATGACATTGACAGTGAAAATAATCCCAGAGGCCCAGATTCATTTTCAAAAGCTTTCGTTTTAATGATTCCCAGACATCCCCCAAACCTCGACTACCTGAGAGTATCAATATTACATAAAACCAAGAAAGGAGGAGGTTTCCATGGAAACTAATCAATATATCAGTGGTAAATGAGAACAGGTAAGATTTTTTTTATTTTACAGAGCTTCTGCCATTGGCTCTGAGTAAAGCAGGGAGACATGCCATCAGCCATGATGAGTATAGGTATCGTCTGCCAGTGACGCAGAAAGTCATTCACGGCACAAGGGGTGAGCGCCAGAAGAAATCCTCTTCGAGCGGAAGTTCAGAAGGCCACGAATCAAATGAAACCTTTCTCAGACTTAATAACTACAGAATCAAGACAGAAAATCCCTTCATTTCTTCTGTTCAATACTGTCCAAACTCTAGCATAGCTCGACTGATCGTTGACAAAGTGTTTTATACATATTAGCTGCGTGATGAAGACGTCACTCGAAGTCACAGATTTGTCCCTAATGGGCATTGTGTTTCAGAAAATATGGAAGAATCGTCCCAGGGACCAGTGAGACTCAACTAAACAGTCTGCCATTTGAGAAGCGTGTTTCTGTGAACACTTCTATCTCGCCAATTTTTTTTTTTCATCACCAAATTTTGAAAATGACAAATCAAGTGCTTTTTGCAGCCATTGAGGATCGAGATGCCTTTCGGGGAGGGATATTCCCAGTTCTACGTTGAAAGCTAATGGCATGTATAGCAGTGATCTTATTTACATCTACATTCTAGGAGAGATAAATTTGTCTTTAAGCTACACGATCATCGGGAACTTCATTGCTTTAGATCCAAACGACTTTTAGGAAAATAGTTGGTATATGCCAAGGCAACGGGAATTGAAAAAAATTAATTTGGAATTTAAAAATACTTTGTAAGATTCCACTATATATTTTATAAGGCTGTTGAGTTGTATTCAAGTTGAACGATTTACAATGGAATGTTTAAGACTAAGTGATTAGCTGTTGGATTTTATTGTACTTGTGAACCACATTTCAATAAAGTGTCCTCGGAATATGTAGCCAACTACACGGCGATGAAAAATCCAGAGAAGGCCCAGGCCATGCTTGTGGAGAATTTAAGGATTATATCCGAACACAGACGTCGTTCTTTAGCCGCTGACCACTACAGGTAAGGCAATTTTCGTTTCTTCTTTTTTTACCACTAAAGGTAAGGCAATATTCGTTTCTGACCAATGTAGGTAAGGCAATATTCGTTTCTGACCACAATATGTAAGGCAATATTCGTCCTGACCACTATAGGTAAGGCAATATTCGTTTCTGACCACTATAGGTAAGGCAATATTCGTTTCTGACCACTACAGTTAAGGCAATATTCGTTTCTGACCACTATAAGTAAGGCAATATTCGTTTCTGACCACTACAGGTAAGGCAATCTTCGTTTCTGACCACTATAGGTAAGGCAATATTCGTTTCTGACCACTACAATTAAGTCAATTTTTGTTTCTGAACACTACAGGTAAGGCAATTTTCATATCTGGCCACTAAGGTAAAGCAATTTTCGTTTCTGACCACTATAGATAAGGCAATATTCGTTTCTGACCACTACAGGTAAGGCAATATTCGTTTCTGACCACTATAGGTAAGGCAATATTCGTTTCTGACCACTACAGTTAAGGCAATTTTTGTTTCTGAACACAACAGGTAAGGCAATTTTCATTTCTGGCCACTAAGGTAAAGCAATTTTCGTTTCTGACCACTATAGGTAAGGCAATATTCGTTTCTGATCACTACAGGTAAGGCAATTTTTGTTTCTGAACACTACAGGTAAGGCAATTTTCATTTCTGGCCACTAAGGTAAAGCAATTTTCGTTTCTGACCACTATAGATTAGGCAATATTCGTTTCTGACAACTACAGGTAAGGCAATGTTCGTTTCTGACCACTATAGGTAAGGCAATATTCGTTTCTGACCACTGCAGGTAAGGCAATTTTTGTTTCTGGAATATGGTGTCATATAGAGGAGTGGTTTATAAAAAAAACTTCCATTTTACTATAAATTTTGATAGAAAAGATATACTGTTTGGAAAATACAACAATAAAAACATTTATAGATTACACAATATAATAATACTTACTGTTAAACAATTTATTTTTGCAAGTTTTATTAAAAATATGCCTAAATTAAGTATTGTAATGCTAGAAAAAATATTGTAGATAGAATACTAGTTGAAAAGGCTATTCTTTTAAGAAATTGTAAATTTTCAGAATATGAAAAGAACTGGAAAATTATTTGTGATATGCTATAATGTTCTTCAAATTTATACTCAAATGTACCAGTATGGTAAAAGAGTGAAAACTGTTCCCCCACTTCACTTTGTTTTCCTTCCTCACCCATCCCCTTTGTTTACTTCTTTGTATATAAAACTTTTACAATGAAGATTCATAATATACATGAATGTCATATATCTTTTGCAGCTTTATGAAATGAATTTGTATTTAGCATTCACTAAAGAGAATTTCTATTAAGTATATGATATAAATTACATGGAAGAAAAATTATATAGTATATGTATGTATTGAATGTAAACAAATCTATTGTAGCTGTACATACTCTGTAAATGTGAAAGCAAAAATAAATTCTATGAATTAAAAAAAAGAATTGTATCTGAACACTACAGGTAAGGCAATTTTCGTTTCTGACCACCACAGGTAAGACAATATTCGTTTTTGACCACTACAGGTAAGGCAATATTCGTTTCTGACAACTATTGGTAAGGCAATATTCGTTTCTGACCACTATAGGTAAGGCAATATTCGTTTCTGACTACTACTGGTAAGGCAATATTCGTTTCTTTTTTTTTTACCACTATAGGTAAGGCAATATTCGTTTCTGACCATTATAGGTAAGGCAATTTTCGTTTCTGACCACTACAGGTAAGGCAATATTCGTTTCTGACCATTACAGGTAAGTCAATTTTCGTTTCTTATCACCAAAGGTTTAGCAATTTCGTTTCTTAACATCAAAGGTAAAGCAATTTTCGTTTCTGACCGCTTCAGGTAAGGCGATTTTCGTTTCTGACCACCAAAAATAAGAGTTTTTTTCACTACCATAGGTTAGGTAATTTTCGTTCCTGGCCACTTATATGATCATTGACAAACCTTACCATGTACCATCTGTGAATATAAACAATATTGGTCAGCATATCTTGCCAAACGTTACCCTTAGAAGCAGCCCTTATGATGAAAGGACATAGCACACAACAATTGTGCCTGGTAATTATAGTGAACATTTTTTTGAAAGGCCATAAATATACAATAGTCTTTCATTGTGTAAAAAAATTTTGAGAGGGAGAGAGAGATGGGGTTCTGGGGAGATAAAAAAAAGTTTAAGTATACAGAAAGTTCAGATTGCTTGATGTTGTAAGATTTTATGTGATTTTTTTTATTAATAAAAGCCGATTTCAGTCATCAACACAGATCTGGTTTACTCTGGACCGGAAATAATCCCCTCTTTTCTTATTGGCTGATTGAATGGTGGTGGCACGCTCTCTGTTTCTACATACTATCCTTTTGTTCTTCGTCCCTTTTAATTTAGAGGGTGAATTACTAGATACATTTTCACTAGAAGCTTACTCTCTGGTTAGAAGAAATGTGTGACAACTGCATGTGTATCGCGACATCTTTGTACCTTTTTATCATCTGAAAGCAGAAACCATGGAAAATAACCCACTGAATGAAAAATAATAAATGTAAAGAACAATATTCTGCATTGTTAGAGTTTGTGATGGCACGCATTATCAAACTGACAAATTGCATTACGCCTAATACCGAACATTATCAATACTGATATTTGTTCAAGTCATGACCCCTGGCGGTAGGGCGTGGCCAAGATGGCCGACCAAAGTTTTACATAGAAATATATAGGGAAACCTTTTTAAATCTTCTTTTCAAGTACTTCAAAGCCAGGATTAGTTATATTTGTATGGAATCATCCTCAGGTAATGTAGATTCTAGTTCGTTCAAATTATGATCCCCTTGGGGGTTAAAATTTAAGCCCTCCCCCCAACTTAAGTTAACTTTCAGTTCTGATCTGATATGTGTTTTTTCCTAGCTGATGTGCTCAGGTGAGCACTGTGGCCCCTGGGCCTCTTGTTATTTTTGTACACAAAAACATATCTCTACCACAAATTATAGGTGGTATTTGGTGACATGAATGCATTTTAAAGTTGCTAAAGTTGATGCTAAACAAATAATATACATGCATGTAATATAAAATAGAAAATAAACTAGATACGATCTCGTTGCGAGCAACGAGTGGGTCTTCCGTCCGATTCTTGATGAGATGAGATAAGATTTTGATTTAGATTTTCATTCTAAAATAATGATTTTCCATGATCAGTTAAAAGACATTGAACATTAAAGATTTTTAAACCAGAAGTCTCTGTCGAGACTGTAGCTCTACTGGTTTGTACTTATCAAAAACCATTGCACTATTTTATGTATCTTTGTGTAGTCTACTTGTGTACCAACTTATTTTGAAATCAGACTAAAACTGTGGAAGGAGTAGCATTTTAAAGGAATTTCACAGAAAATTCTATTTTTAGTAAGCATGGTTTTAAAAGAATTTCACAGAGAATTCTATTTTTAGTAACCATGGCAACAACGTTCAATAGATTCTGTCTGCATCTTTTAATAAAGTCATTTTTGCTCGGTTGCATATTAGGGCATGTAATTAGGAAATCATCTTTAATAAGTATCGAGAATCAAAGTTCGGTGTCGAAGAAGAATAGCCAGACAATCACTAACGTCAATAGTTCAACTGGCTTCAATTTAGATTCGCTGCGCATTAATTTGATCTCTGATGGACAAGTTGTTTCGTAAATGGGAATAAATATCAAATAAATTTATATTGATGATGTTCGCGCTATCGCATTTAAGACATCAGGAAATTGCGGAGAGCTCCCAGTTCTTTGTGTTATACCCTAAGCCATGAGAACTTGGCAAAACTCTTTCCAGTGATCTATTTCAAATGCTTTGGCAGTTTGATATATTTTGAAAAGTAGCTGCTTAGATTCAGTGCACTGAGCAACATAAGATAAACTGTAAGAGTATCCTAATTAAATTGTTGCATTCCTGAGTTTAAGCATTTTTATGCCAGTATGCGACATTCAGGTTAATTGGCCACCGTACATATTGTTGGTGTTTGACTACTTCATCTGTGTGGCACCCTAGAACTTTGTAAAACATTAGGTAGCGTTCCATCATAGACTTTGTTAAATGTTGTAATTCGCAAGTGTTGTCGGCAAGATATTTTGGTACAGAATTAATTCAAAGCATTAGTTAATTTGTTGATGTCTACCGTCATCAAAATGTGATTTTTTTTGGGGGGGGGGGGAGTTGCCCATGTCTCTGTTTAAATATAACTATTGTTATTTTTTTTAAATGGATGGCACTGTAGATCTCCGGTCTATCAATAGAAATTTTTTCAGAGAGCTACAGTTCGGGGTACAAAGCATTTGACCTCTCCGTCCTTCCGTCTGTCTGTCTGTTTGTCTGCAAAAACTTTAACCTTCCTCATAACTAATGAGTGGGAGGGGCTATGACTTTCATATTTTATAGTTGTATTCCTTGTGACAAATCCTTTCTTTGTGTACCACCAAATTTGACCTCTTGACCTTGGAGCTTGACCCACTTAAAAAAAAAATTATTACACTAACCTTGGTCATTAGTTTCTTAAATCTGGCAGAGGGTTTTAGGTGTGTTCGATAAGCTGTTTTGGAGGAACAATTTTCTAAGGTTTTACAATTAAGTCATGAAAAAATTATAAGAGACAGTATAAGTATGTTGAAACAATCAATTGTCGCATTTTTTATAATGTTCACATAGAGAAAAATAAATGTATTGCAAGCAAAACCTAAGATTAAGCATGTTATCTATACAAATCTACGGACATCCATTTACATAATCGACGTCCTCGGAGAATTCCTTAAGTCATCTGGCTACAGTTCGTGGTCTTTGAATAACATGGTTAACTCCAAGTACATTTTGTTAATTTTGGTTTGTTGGAATTCTTAATTTGAATATTGATTTTACCATAAACTCCCCCGTACAAATACGTTTGAAATACGTCGACTTCTGAGAGCTTGGAATGGGCTCTTAGAGTCGGTGCAAGATAAAAAGTGGTCATTTACTAGTAGTATGTATAAGGGAAACACTTGAGCATGCAAACCCTGCTGAAAACAACCAATTCTCACGTAAAAAGGTAGTCCATTTAAAAATCGTATTGTTGATACAGTGTAGCCAGAGATGGAAATGTAAAAGTTAGGAAAAATTATTATTATTGGACTATTTATAGTAACCATGGCAACTCCGTTCATCGAAATTAAAAACCGATGCACGATTCTATGTATCTTAGTGTAGTATACTTGTGTGCCAAGTAATATTGAAATCAGACTAAAATTGTAGGAGGAGTAGCATTTTGAAAAATTATTTACAGACAGACGGACAGACAGACAGACAGATGGACGGACGCCGAACGCATTACTATCGCATAAGCTCTTCTGGTCTTTAACCAGTAGAGCTAAAAATCAGCTTTTGGCCCCTCACGGCCCCTAATTTTAGGAATCAGCCCTTTTTATTCATATCATCTTAAAGCTCTTATGATTTTGAACACTTTTTGTTCAACAATTATTCAGAGATTCTTTTTCGTTTTCAAGTTATTTGCAAAAGAAATATTTAGGGGCCAACCCTTTAACTCCCTTACGGGAACGATTAGCCAAAAATGAAAGATTGCATATTGTTCAAAACATTATTTTGAACATCTTTTGTTCAATATTACTTATCAAAATATTTCCCACTTTTAAGATATAAAACGTCAAAGATTGAGCATTCTGGCCCCTTGTGGCCCCTAATTATGTACCATACGACATAAAAATCATAATATATACATTGTAGTTGTAAATGGTTGAGATAAGTAATGTATTACAAAATATAAACAACTAAAGAGTTATCGATCGAAGACTTTTCGCCCCTCTTGGCCCCTAATTTGAGTGCCCATGCCCTTTTTTCTGATTTCGTCTTAAAGCTCTTATGATTTTGAAAACTTTTTGTTCAACGACTATTCAGAGATTCTTTTTTGTTTTTAAGTTATTTGCAAAAGAAATATTAAGGGGCCAACCCTTTAACTCCCTAACGGGGACGTTCAGCGAAAAATGAAATGTTGCATATTGTTCAAAACATTATTTTGAACATCTTTTGTTCAATATTACTTATCAAATTATTTCCCACTTTTGAGATGTAAAGCGTCAAAGATTGAGCATTCTGGCCCCTTGTTGCCCCTAATTATGTACCATACGACATAAAAATCATAATATATAGTTGTAAATGGTTGAGATAAACATCTTTGCTTCAGTAATGTATTACAAAATATTAACTGATAAAGATTTATCGATTAAAGACTTTTGGCCCCTCTCAGCCCCTAATTTGAGTGCCCAGCCCCTTTTTCTTGATTTCGTCTTAAAGCTCTTATAATTTTAAACACTTTTTGTTCAACGACTATTCAGAGATTCTTTTTCGTTTTCGAGTTATTAGCAAAATATATAATTAGGGGCCATCCCTTTAACTCCCTAATGGGGACGACTAGCGATAAATGAAAGGTTGCCTATTGTTTAGAATATTATTTTGAACATCTTTTATTCAATATTGCTTATCAAAATGTTTCTCACTTTCGAGACTTTCTTTTGGATAAGGAATTCCAATATTTCTATTTTCCCCGTTATACAGACAAGAATTGGCAATGGGATTGAGATATAAAGCGTCAAAAATTTGGCATTCTGGCCCCTTGTGGCCCCTAATTATGTACCATACGACATAAAAATCATAATATGTAGTTGTAGATTGTTGAGATAAACATTTTTGCCTCAGTAATGTATAACAAAATATTGACTGTTAAAGAGTTATCAGAAAAAGACTTTTGGACCCATTTTGCCCCTAACGTGATGAGTCAGCACTTTTTTCTTGATATCATATTAAAGATCTTGTCATTCTGCACGAATATTGTTCAATATGTTTTAACAAAATTTTTATACTTTAAAAGATATGATACAAAATGTCTCGAAAATTCTCTCATGATTCGTGTCCTAGATTTCGACCCCTACCGAGCTTCCATATTAGGCACTTCCAGAAAATATCCTGACCCAGGTGCACAATTGCAACATGTCCTCTATCTTTGGTAAAAATTTCAGTGCTCTAGCTTAAACCGTTCTTGAGTTCTGCTCCAGACAAGAAAGCCCTCTAAATTTCGATTAAAGGGCGATAACTTCCGACCGGAAGTGAATTTCAAAAAAATGAGAAAAGCGAATCAGGTTTAGGTGAAGACACGTCTTTCCTGAAAATTTCAAGTTAATCGATCGAGCCATCTCCGAGAAATCTTCTGCACAAAAATTGTAAGAAAAAAAAGGAAGAATAATAAAAGTGAAAAAGAAACAATAGAATAATAGAAGGGTCTTCCGCTGAAGACGGAAGACCCTAATAATTTATTAGTTTTTATTGTGTGTATGAGATAGATTCTGTCTGCATCTTTTAATAAAGTCATTTTTGCTCGGTTGCATATTAGGGCATGTAATTAGGAAATCATCTTTATTAAGTATCGAGAATCAAAGTTCGGTGTCGAAGAAGAATAGCCAGACAATCACTAACGTCAATAGTTCAACTGGCTTCAATTTAGATTCGCTGCGCATTAATTTGATCTTTGATGGACAAGTTGTTTCGTAAATGGGAATAAATATCAAATAAATTTATATTGATGATGTTCGCGCTATCGCATTTAAGACATCAGGAAATTGCGGAGAGCTCCCAGTTCTTTGTGTTATACCCTAAGCCATGAGAACTTGGCAAAACTCTTTCCAGTGATCTATTTCAAATGCTTTGGCAGTTTGATATATTTTGAAAAGTAGCTGCTTAGATTCAGTGCACTGAGCAACATAAGATAAACTGTAAGAGTATCCTAATTAAATTGTTGCATTCCTGAGTTTAAGCATTTTTATGCCAGTATGCGACATTCAGGTTAATTGGCCACCGTACATATTGTTGGTGTTTGACTACTTCATCTGTGTGGCACCCTAGAACTTTGTAAAACATTAGGTAGCGTTCCATCATAGACTTTGTTAAATGTTGTAATTCGCAAGTGTTGTCGGCAAGATATTTTGGTACAGAATTAATTCAAAGCATTAGTTAATTTGTTGATGTCTACCGTCATCAAAATGTGATTTTTTTT
>PRKT01000012.1:1905779-1917092 GCA_003671525.1 Saccostrea glomerata
CTTGTAAACTTCCAACAAAAAACTAAAAAACTTCCAACAAATATCTCTAACATTAACCTCTCACAAATAACTCTAACAAACTCCAACAAATAACTCTAACAAACCTCTAACAACTAACTCTAACAAACTTCCAACAGATAACTCTGATAAATTCCAACAAATTACTTTAACAAACTTCATACAAATAACTTTAACATTAACCTCTAACAAATAACTCTAACAAACTTCCAACAAATAACTCTAACAATCTTCCAACAAATAACGCCAACAAACTTTCCACAAATAAACCTTGCAAAACTCCAACAAATAACCCTAACAAACCTCTAACAACTAACTCTTACAAACTTCCAAAAAATAACCCTAACAAATAACTCTAACACATAACTCTAAAAGACTTCCAACAAATAAACCTAACAAACCTCTTGCAATAACACTAACAAACTTCCTTCAAATAACCCTAACAAACTTCCAACAAATAACTCTTACAATCGTCCAACAAATAACTCTAACATTAACCTCTAACAAATAACTCTAACAAACTTCCAACAAAACAACTTTAACAACCCTCCAACAAATAACTCTTACATAAACCTCTAACAAATAACTGTAACAAACTCCAACAAATAACTCTAACAAACTTCCAACAAATAACTCTAACAACCTTTCAACAAATATTTTCAATAGTGTAGGTTATGTTGGGAAAAAAGTCCCCCCCCCCTTTGTTGCTACGTGCATGAAAAGCATCAAATCGACCGCAAAAATTAGCTTTTTCGTTAAAAAAAAAGAACAAAACGAAAACACAAGATTTTCAAAGTATTAAAATTATAAACGTTAAAAAAACAAGATAACCACCATCTTCGCTACGGCCTCATGCGTCCTTCGGGGCACGGAGAGGATAAGTAAGTAAGTAACCATCTTCGCTAGCTAAGGGCTTGAGAAGATGGTTAAACTGAAATGGCACGTAAACCAATTATTTAATGTAAATTACTTAATTGAAATAAATCACCAATGAACGATAAAAACGTTATATAATGAAAGTGAAATTTTTTTTCAAACTTCTCTCGATCAGTACCACTTTTTATTTTAAAAATCAACACTTCCCCTTCTTTGAATATACACTGCAACATGTGCGTGTTGAAATGGGGAGGGGGGGGGTAACCTTTTTAAAAAAAGAATATTTTAATATTTTCAGATTATATAACTAATCAATATTCTCATAACTGGATAAAATCAAAGAAGATGGGCGTATAAGGCGGGCAGAATGCCTATAGCGCGACAGATAAGAAGTGAAAAATTTAATCTCAATTGTATCCAAATTCTATTTCATATTTCATCTAATATTAAATTATACTTAATGTAAAATCTTCATAATTTACAAAAATCTCACAAAAACTGAAAATATTTGCCTGTGAAAAAGCATACACAGACTTAAAAGGACAAAAACGATCATTTTTTCATACTTTAACAAAATTTTTCAATATGAGTGGGTCTTCTCTCCATTTTTTTGAAAGATAATCCTAAAAGTTTGGGATAAAATAAATATTTTTTGGTTTACAAAAAAATGGAGCGAAGACCCACTATACCTTAAAAGTACACTTTTATGACAAAATATTCGCATTTTTCCGAGAAATACTTCAAGTCCATTAAGTCAAGGGTCATATCACAAACATGATTTAAATGCCCCTATTCATCAAGAGCCATGTAGCATAGTGCTAAGCGCGTTAGTCTCAAAGCAATATGTTACCTCGGTATTGTTTTGCTGGGGGTTCGAATCCCACGTATACCTAACTAATATTTTTATAAATTATATTTTCTAAGATGTTTATTTTCTCTCAGAAAATGTTTTTTTTGTTTTTCATAAATTTCAATAATGAGAAGTAAAATCAAATACTAGTACTCGATTTGCATATTAAATGTGATTTCTTAATATCTGACGCTATAGGCATTCTGCCCGCCTTATACGCCCATCTTCTTTATAATCTTTGAAAATCTAGAGGATTACCGGTAACCGCGAATTAGCATGACTAGCTTTCGACAGAGGGATTAGCTAAAAAAAAAAATAACGCACGAGGATTAGCATGACTAGCTTTCGACGAAGAGATTAGCTCAAAAACTAACGCACGAGGATTAGCTGATTCACACTGATTTCTGTGGAATTGTTCAGATCTAATCACTTAATTTTATATTGGGAAAATTCAGTAGAGGTATAATAAACGAAACTAACTTCACGTGCTAATATCATGAATCTTTGTCATGTGACAACGCCGATGTTCTTTCAAAATATATGCTTTATAAAATCGTTATGTCAATTGAAACTAATTTATCTAGGACTTCTTTTCAGAAAACCTATTACAATATATGAGACATTTCGGCACTGTAACTCATATCCTGACAACATGTCAAGCAACATATTACCTTACCATACCCCCCCCCCTTGGATACCATGTTGAATGAATCAGAGACAAACGCCCTATCTATGCTGTTATATTCTATACGTTATTTTAAGAAAACAAAAATGACAGACAGGTAAAATTACCAGTTCAATCCGTTCATGATACATGTAATACATTTGGGACATACCGGTATAATGAATTAATTCAATGACCAAGTCACGGAACATCAGTTATGTTCTTAATTTTTTATCATACAGATTTTTAAAAATAAATGAAAATACAATAGTCCAATCCACACTTTGCAAAAGTTGTTTCCCTTTGCAGGGTCAACAAAAAGGTCAAAAGGGAAAGAAACGTCATTTCTCTTCTTTATGCTACCAAATATTTGGGCATGCTGTGAAAAATCCATTGTGTTTAATTTTTTTTTCTTTCAATGTGTGGGTAGCCCCATCTTGGGGCAATCAGTACACAAAAGGCAGAGCTTTTTTTAAGTCAAATGACGAAGTTACAAACCTGAAAACTTCAAAGGCTACTGTGTGGATTGTAGGCCTATGGGTTTATCCCCTAAGATGGCGGCCAAGGGACATAACTTTTGAAAAGTGTGGATACTGTATCCCTGTAATATCTTTCTTGGCATATTCATTGCATATATAGGGGCCTAATTGTCTTATAAACAAGTACTAAATTAATCTGCAATTTTATTTGTCACACATCAGTAATGATTTGTCATACATCATTTAATATGAGTGATATTGTGGGGATCCGAACACCCCCCCCCCCATTTTTCGTTAGAAGCCCTCACTCTCTCTTAGATTCTCATTTTATGTCCAGGGTCTATCTCCTATAAGAATGTACTCTACTATAAACTGATTTGCTAATCTTGGCTGCCCTCTTCCCCTTAAAAGTTGAACAGGTTACATTTGAGAGGAGTAACTCAAAATAAAAAGAGATAAACAAGTAGCCTCCCTTTGACTTTTTTTTCATGGGCATGAAGGCGAGACTAGATATTACCTGCATCCATGAAGAGCTGTCACTATCTGACCATCTCGGTACATGTATCGGTAGTAAGTTAATTATTCGTTTTTACAATGTACATTGTATTAGTCTAATAAAGGCCCATCACAAAAATTACACGCGATCAAAAATATATATATTCTCGCAAATTGTTTATTTCGATCTATTTGAATTTTCAACTGGAATTTTCTAGGTTCAATACTTCGTTAGGCCTACATATGTTATAAACTGAGTTTAACTCTCGGATCGGAAAATATTTTTAATAATAAACTTTTTAAAATTAAGCAGTCTTCTTGAAATGCCAACAGCAGTTTCTGAAATGCATGTTGGTTTTGGATAGGGCCTGTGGCTTTCAATTGTGCGCTTGTATCTTGACTCAGCCAAACGTTAGGCCTAATCATTTTTATCATTTATGAAGCCATTCGATGCAGACTTCACGACATATTGTGTTTCGTAAAGGGGTAAAACAAAAATTTTCAGTTTATATATACATCCTGGTAGTTGCTACCGATGTAATCGTTTATGTTAAAAATATATTCTAGGATTAATTCCGACTTGGTGACAATAAAGTTTCTCGGGTTATCTCCCTTTGATTACATAGTGACCATGGAGACGAGATCGGGAGATAAAACATCAATACACTTTTTGTAAAATAAATAAGATTTGGGGGAAAGAGTATCCATTTTTAAAAAAAAATATTTTCGCATAATCAATGAAAATGTAAACCTAGATCAGCTGCACTTGACTAAAAAGTCTTGAGTTAGGAATGAGTCACTATTAGCCTAGTTGCATCTTCATGCAGTCGTGCTTATAGAGACTCCGAGAGACTTTCGTATTTTCTATTGCACCACAACACAAAATAACTTATAAGAAATGGTATATTTACATTTAAAAACTAATTAAGATTTACAAAAGCAACATAGAATCTTGTTTCTTTTTAATTAATATGGGTAAATCCCCATTATTTCCACTTTGGTGGTCGGTGCAAAGAGATTTGAATCGAACGAAAATTAAATATTTCGATGTGGCCACACCCCTCGAACAAAATAAAATAACACTCTATTTGTTCATTTTTTAATTTTCTTTTTAATGGTGTGAATTTTATTTTGTTCAGAGGGTGTGGCCACAGCAAAAATTTGAATCAAAGACGAAAAAAATGCTAAATTTTGATAAAAAGTGGCAAAGTTCACGTGTTTAGACGTTTTCTGTACAAATATGACGTCATCAAATGAAAATTTTCACGTAAACTATTCAAGTTTGATACCTAAGGATAATATTTCCGTAAACAATTTTCTTCTTCTCCTCACTTTATTTTTCCTAAAATCATTAGGCCGATTTAGCACATTCGTGGATTTAGCTCTTTATAAAGTAATCAATATTTAGCAACTAAAATTCTGAAACCCCATTAGAAAGTCAACCATATCTTATTTGGTCCTTCGAGATCATGTAGGGCTTCCACATGGTGACATGATAAATCATAAGGAAAGAAATATAGTTTTGGAGAGCGTTGGAAAAGACACGTACATTTTGCTACACCCTTGAATATGTATGAAGCTTTTAAGGGGACGAAGGATGTATGGTCACGTGACTCAGTTGATTTACGTCATAATCTCTGATAAAATATGTATAAACCGACATTGAAACCACAGTACTTGTATAATTTTTTTGACTGTTTGTTTGCGTTCACCATCTTGTATAAAAATATCTGAAAACATTAAAAATTTCTTGCAAATATTATCAAACTAGGGCTAATTGTAACGGGAACCGTTACAGATGTTCCCCAAACGCTCCTCAAATCCCTTTTGGTGCCTTATTCCCTGTAAGCTTCATTAAATAAGACAAACGCGATACATTTAAAACTTTAACAAAGTTTTATCAGAAGTATTCAATTTCAGCATTCCACGCATGCGCATTTGAATGCATGTGCGTAATGACCATATCATCTTGTCTACACTATTGATATATTTTAATATACTAAATATTACAGCATTTAATCAAAAAATATGTTTAATCTAGTGTATTTGGAATTTTCCTCATTTCACGTGCACGCACGTGCATGCATGTGCATGATGACCATTCCCTGTTGTAGGAGTCTATAATATCTATCTATGTTCTGAATCCCATCCTGTTTGGTTGAAAAGCAAGGGAGTTACAGCCATTTAAAGTTTCAGCCAATCACATTGCAGCGCACGTGCATGCGCGTGATTTGATGAAAATTATTATATATCATATTGTAGGATATCCCAAAGCATGCCTATATTTTAAATTTCAAAGCATTTTGTCAAAAAACAAAAAAAATATTGAGATTTTTGTTTCAGCCAATCAGAGTGAAGCGCACGTTCATGCACGTGCAAACATGTTCATGATGACCATACCATCTTCTAGGAGTCCATTTTGTTTGTCTATATTCTAAATCCCATGCTGTTTGGTTGAAAAACAAGGGAGTAATTGCCATTTAAAGTTTCAGCCAATCACATTGCAGCGCACGTGCATGCGCGTGATTTGATGAAAATTCTTATATACCATATTGTAGGATATCCTAAAGTATGCCTATGTTTTAAATTTCAAAGCATTTTGTCAAAAAACAGAGAAGATATTGATATTTTTGTTTCAGCCAATCAGATCAAAGCGCACGTGCATGCGCGTGAGTTCGTGCTAATTTGACAGTGTCACATTATCTACATTATTAATATATCTTTATATAATGAGTTTCAAATCATTTCATTAAAAAATGTAAAAGTTATAGCTATATTAAGTATATCAGTCATTTCACTCATATCACGCGCACGCACGTGCATGCGTATGCGCGCAAAATGACCTTCGTTCCGCACACCTACACTACACACCTATTAACCCTAAAAAGGTTTTAGCTTAGTTGGGTGAACTGTTTCTGAGAACACTCGCGGACAAAAAAGTACCGGAGAACAAAGAAGAAAAAAAAGAATAATAATAATAATAAGAAACCGAGTAAAAACAATATGTTCCCAAACTCCGTTTGGGGAACATAATTACGGAATAGATTAATCCACTCTGTCGTTTCCCTACACTGTGCGTCCAGCGCGTCGTTGACGTCATAGTGGATCTCTTAGTACAGTAAGATCATACACGGTAAAAACGGGTAGTATAAAATCATAAAAACGGGCCATAATATGTACATGGTGGGGTATTTTGTAAATCTCAGAACACAACAAATATTTTTACATGGTTGTTGACGGAAAAGTTCTGTGGGTATGTCTTATTTCGCTTATTTCAGAAATGTGTGACGTCATAGTTGGGTTTTCCCGTACTCGAGAAATGTAAACATGACACGTTTTTCTCATGATCATGACTCGTTTAACTTTGCCCCGTGCAATATTGAGCTCAGCTTCACCAATCGATATTTTTACAGCTAATCAATATAATGACGACCTTGAACTTCGACGTAAATTTTCAAATATTGAATGATAGGATTTTTTGCAAATTATTTTTTTTATGGTTTTAGTTGTCTAAAAAGTTCGTAAATTTCCGTCTCCTGATGTGGTGTTACGAAAGAATCTTGCTTTTTCGAATTTTTAATCCTACTCGTACTCTAAAATATTTTAAAAGACACATTTCCGCTGGCATATTTTTTATCTATGCTGAAAAATTTCAATTATCGACCGAGTAATGGACCCAGAAAGACGGAAAATAAAAACTCCGCTCAGACATTGTGGGGTATGGTATTTGTCACTCAATATCTCAGAAATAAGTCTAGAAACCTATTGATATGTCTGCTTTATAGTATGTGGGACATATACTAGATAAGATATATATACAAAATATGAAAAAAATTAAATAACAGGTATTTTTTCAGCCAAAGGTCCTTCATCCCCTTAATGGTCATTTATATTAATGTCTACATTAAATATTCCATACTGTTTTTTTTTTTAACAACGAATCAAACTACTTACATCCAGGGACCCATTTTACAAAGAAACTTGCGACTAAGACCAAAAACTTTAGTTGGTAAAATTAATTATTCTGTTTAAATTGCTAGAATAACTGTATCTTTCTACATACCTTTTAAAAAGATTAAAACCATTTTCTAATTAATATAAATAAGAAAGTTATTAGCAGAATTAAATTTTGGTCTTAGTCGTAAGTTCTTTTGTAAAATGGGCCCCAGAACTACTAGGAGATGATTAGTCCAAAAGAAGGCCGAATTCCATCGATGATTTTGTCAAACTACGTATTTAGATTGTCTTTGGTGTTTTTCTTTGCATGACTGCTTTAATACATGTTAGTGTGTACATATATATGTTATATATTTGACCTTGTGTATTCTTTTTATCCCTCTTAATTACAATTTGTACAATAAGTGTTTTTTATTCATTCCAGACGCATGACTTCTGTTCCCTTGTCCTTCAGCAGTTCACACGCGTAAGTACCTCACGGTGAGACCCAATATAGTAAGAGAGACAACTCCTGAATGTGAGAGTATTCGAGAAATATGTGAGTAGTATTCCTAGGAAGTTTGTGTGGTACTCCTTCAATCGATATATAGGATCCAATGGTACAGAATTTAGAGCAGATTATTTTTCTTCTAAGATAAAGAACATGTACAATGCAAGTAGGACGACGTCATATTAATCCGATAGCACATGAGCATGATGAGGGGGAGGTTTCAGAAATCAGACAGCACATGGTGTGGGGGAGGTCTAAGGTATCACAAACGCGAAATCTTCTGTAGATTTTTTTAACAAAAAACGCTGAAAAAGAGATAAAATTACGTAATTCTCCTCGGCACTCTGTCAGCTTATTTCTATTTTTAAACACAAGATTAATACTTAACGTCTTTTTCAAAGAGTCATTGATCACAGTAAAGATTTTTTTTTATCAATTTAGTTAAATAATTAAAAGGAAACCTTTCTCTCTCTCTCTCTCTCTCTCTCCACCTCCCTCTCTTTCTATGTCTCTCCCCGCTGTGGAATGTTTGATCTTTGCAATGTAACTAGAAGAGATCGTAACAGCTTATAGTTGGTGAGTTGTTATCACATGACGATGGTTACTTTCATGGCGTTTCCTCTCCTTCTCTATCTCATAATCTGACAAATTACGTTCTGGTCAGGTAAACCCCTGTATCCACGTAAAATGCCCGTCTTCATTCCGCCTGAAGCCAGAGATGAAAACGAAAAAGGTTCGATTTGCGTCGAGGTGAGTGTAAACATACCTGATAATACTCAAGATGATAGGATAATTTACTTTAACTGCTCTTTATTAATTAGTTTACTTATACAGACGAACTTCGTTACGCAGTTAAATGTAATTTATTAAATACTGGCTCTTTCTTAATCAGACTCACGCACGCAGTAAGCTTGTGAAAGTAAACAAGACGGAATTTTTTATATTGTCTTAGGTCTTAGATATGTATTTAAATTTTACAGAAGGGAAAATTTTGACACATTTTTTGCTTACATGGTTTTGTGATTCTGTCTAATATCTAATACCTATGCAGTCAAATTGACAATTGTGACTTTATTCACCCTGTTAAAATGCGCTTGTTTAAGTGATAATTTTTTCAGTGGAATATGTACTTGGCAACAACAACAAAATAACTTTTCCACCAATCTACAGCAGAGTGCACGTTGTTTAGATTTTGTAGGAGGCTGTGCTACTTAACTTTACAGAATCGGATATTTGATATATCTGTATCATTATACCCACTCCGGGAATTCCATACAGCAAATCACCTCAAACGAGGAGAACAGTCGCGCACTGAGCTGCATAAGTAGACGCGCGAGGAATGATATATAGTAAGATGCGTCTTTTGAAAGTGTCGATAAATGTAAACCAGTAATGAGTGTTGTCTATGATTATACTTTATACTATACTGTCCCCTTTTTTGTCTTCTGTAAACACCTTTAACCCACCCACCCCCATCCTCCCCCGCCCCTCAACCACTATATTCATTACAAAAACCCAGTATATGTAATTTACCATATCGTTCTACGATTCGATGCCTAAATAGTGTCTCTTTGCCCTCTCTCGTCTCAGGGTAAAAAAAAAAGTCCGTTGGAAGGTGAAAATTTCTTTTTTAGAATTTTTTTTTACATATATGCCGATGGAATGAAAAGAAAATCCACAATAAAAATGAAAATATTGTTTTCTGGAGGTTCAAAAAGAGTTGAGTCAGGCCATTTTAGCCAGTTGGATGGGAGAGGGCAAACGAATATAATTTTAGCAGCATCCGTTTTATCAATCAATAGGTTTTATTAGGGTAGTCTTTCTTGAATCAGCATTAGTCAGTGTAGATATTTTTGTTTTCTTGGCAAGATTAAATCGATTTTATAAGAAGAATACGTTAAGCATGCATTTTCATTTTTAAATATCAAAAAGATTTTTTTTAATATATAATTTTAGAAAAAAGAAGTCTATAACAAATATTGAACAATATCATCTGGAAGTGAAGCAGGAAAAAGTGATGGAATCCCTGTATCATTTGGGATATTATGTATGATATGATGCATGTCTAATTGTCTTTAAGAATAATTACATGCACCTCAATTATATATACAATTCTAAAATTAATGGATTGTCAGGTGTTTCTAAGTTTGTAATCGCCTTTTTGACACAAATCGACACTTAAACTGGACCCAAAAATAGACACATATACTGGACAGCTAAATAGACACACACTAAATACCTAAATAGACACACACTGAACACCTAAGTAGTTACACACTGAACACCTAAATAGACACATACTGGACATCCATATAGACACATACTGAACACCAAAATAGACACATACTGAACACCTAAATAGACACAAACTGAACATGTAAATAGATACAAACTGGACACCATTATAGACACATACTGAACACCAAAATAGGCACAAACTGAACATCTAAATAGACATACTGGACACCTAAATAGTCACATACTGGACACCTAAATAGACACGTACTGGACATCTAAACAGACACATCCTGGGCACTTATATAGACACACACTGAACACCAAACTACATAGCACCAAAAACTATAACAAGCTTTTATTTGGAATCAAACCCAAACAGTAAAAATCCTGTGCATCAGATTTTTCTTTGAGACTGAGAGGCTAATCACTTGACCACACATATCAGGTACTGGCAGTTTTAAGACCCCTCTTCAAGTGGACTTCCAAAGATTTTTCTGATAGATAGGGCCTATGCGTTATGACCATCTTGTCTAGATTTCAAAATATTTTTACGTTATATGTTCAGCTATATATATAGCATTGCACAGTATGAGCAGTAACGTAGCATCGTTTTTGAAAGGGGGGGGGGGCAGAGAAAACATTTCAACCTACCTAAAAAAAAACTTTACATGCAAAAAGAAAAAAAAAGAAAAGAAAACAAGATGTGTTTGTGAAAAACTATGCGCCCGACGGTAACAAAGTTAAAAAAAATATTTTTAGCATATAGGTCACAGTCATTTATCTTGGTGTCATTTGAAAGAACTTGATTAGTGAAGTATGTATACCAAATATGAAGTCTCTATCCCTCATAGTTCAAAAGTTATGGTGAAGGTTCAAAAAAGTTATTTTTAGCATAAAGGACACAGTCAAGGTCACAAGGTCATTAACCTTGACGTCATTTGAAAGAGCTTAATTAGTAGAGTAGGCATACCAAATTTGAAGTCTCAACTAGTCTGCAGACAATTAAGCATTTGCAGACAAACAGACAAACTGACAAACAGATAGACAGACAGGACAAAAACAATATACGCCTCGGATCTTTCGATTCGGGCGCATAAAAAGGAATTGCCCAAACTCGAAAATTCTATTTCGGGGGTGGGGGTGAGGTGTTAGGTTCAACTTCTTTCAGTACCAAATTTTCTTCCCAATATACTACATTAGCCTTATTTGACCCATACTCTGACAAAAAGTGGGGGGGGGGGGGGGG
>PRKT01000012.1:1917185-1949685 GCA_003671525.1 Saccostrea glomerata
CAACCGGCATTTCAATGAACATTTTCAATAATGTTATGACTGGAAAAAAGGGGCAGGCCCTAATCTCCGTTGCAACGTGCCTGTTGAGCTATAAAGCGATGCTTATTTTTCCAGAAATGAATTGTACTTACGTCTGAAAAGTCGATTATCAAGAAATTTAACACAGAGAATAGGGGGAGAAGTAATCTATTATCACGACATAAAAGTAACATAGGAGGTAAAATAATGTAAATAATATTCAGTTTAATACACGTTTGATATAATAAAGAGCTGCCTTTTAAATCAGAATATTACATTGTTAGTACCTATGCTTGTTAGAAAATACACCCATGACAAGAGTTATCTTTCTTTATATATTTTATGAGGGAAAGAAATATACTACTAATGAATGGAAATTCTTTATAGAATATGATGTACCAATATAGTTTAAAAATCATATATGAAAAATGTTTAATTGTTAGAGTTCTTCTTAAACACTCAGCAGATACGAGGATTTTTTAAACTTAAAAATAATAAAGACAGTCAAAAGAAAGTTTGCCTCTTGAGTCGCCTTCACATTTGGTTAGCGTGAGAAGTCGCGATATTAAATGTGTATTTTTTTTCACACACACACAAGATACATGTATTAACGTATTTTAAATTCAGAATAAAATAGACAGCCGAGACACTTGTTATTGTGACCTCGAGGGCCTCATGTTAAGACCCTCTCAAAACAAGAAGTGTTTGTGAAAAACGGATGCCCCCATATGACATCTTATGGCGAGGGTTGAAAGTTAAACTCTAAGGTCAAGGCCAAAAGTCAAAATTGTTGGTACCCGATGGAAGGTCTTCTCACAAGGAATACACCTGCGAAATAGCTCTAGTACTAACGATTAAAAACTTATGGTCTTAGTTCAATTTTTTTTAATGGGTCGAACTCTTAAGGTCAAAAGTGTTGGTATCCAGAGACAACACTCTGTACACCTGTGAAACATTGAAGCCATTGTGCTCACGTTCAAATGTTATGGCCAAGGTTAAAGTTTTTGAAAGTGGGCCAAACTCTAAGTTCAAGGTCGAAAGGTCAAATATTTCAATACCTAATGAAAGGTCTTGTCACAGTATATAAACATATTAAGTATGAAAGCCTTAACATCACTCACTAAGTCTTACTTAGTACACTGTATTCAAAATTAATGACTGCGATTAAAGTTCGGAAATTTTTGTAATAGATCAAACTCCAAGATCAAACTTGGTGGCACCAAAAGAAAGGTGTCAGAAGGAATATAACTCTGATATATAAAAGCCATAGAACAACCCACTCAAAAGTTATGGACAAGGTTAAAGTTTTTGCGGACAAACAGATAAACAGACAAATAGACAATTAGACAGACAGACGGACACTGGACAGGGCAAAAACTATAGACCCCCGAATCTTCGATTACGGCCCTTTGCATAAAAATTCATCTCTCCGAATCGACTGACTAAAATTTGCAGCAATTTGAGTAGTTTGAAAGCAAAGATGTGGGTCGTCAACCAAGCCATGGGCATTTTTTTCTCGGCTTGAACCCCCATCTTTCTGATTTAGACCTTCTGTATAAAATCACCTTTTAACATAATTTTTTTCCCAAAATATTTCATCAAAATTCATGCAAACATACATAGTCCTATTGGTGTGCCACAGCTTTCTGAACTTTTATTTGAAATATGTGGAGATAACGAATACTATTCAAGCTCAAAAGTAAAAGCAATACAAAACTGGAGCAAGGCAAACACGGAACTACAAAACAACAGAGTTGGAATCAGGTGCCATGGAGGAGTGAGCATCCCCTGCCGACGGGTAAAACCTGCCCTATGCTTCTCGTCATGATCGGGAAAAAATGGAAAAATCCGTCGCCAATTCCTTGATATATAATGGCCTTACAATTATTATGAAAAACGTCAGTCAGTATTTGACTTATGATAAACATTAGGCCTATTTGCCGACAGGGTCATTGTATCGACAATAGAAATGATGACTTTTATAAAGGAGACTGCTGATATTCTTGTTTTATCAACTTGTTTGTCAATAAGTTACTTCGTTTTAGAAATTGTTCTTACGTGTATGAAGAACATACTCTTTGCTCTTGCGTTGCGTATATCGAATCAAATCGATGATACCGGTATTACCAAACCCCATATGCAGGTGATAAAGTAAATAGCTGCTTAAGTAAGGGAGGTTGACGATTGAAAAGTTAAAGTCATCACATTTATCATAGAGCTTTGTTGTTGGACTACCATTCATATCCTATTCAAGTAAAATATCAAAATATGAAACAGATGTGTCAGACTCTGTGGTATCTTTTATTCCAAGCTCACCGGGATATATCGTTTCTAAATGCCGAGTTGCACAGCAAATGTTGTCTTCTTTTCACGTATAAGATTTTGGACAAATTCTGCTTCATATGAATTTTAAAAAGTAGGTCTATAAATAATGGGGCGCAATTGATACCCATTGGAATTCCAATAGCTGGTGTTTGTAAGTTATTATGACCTTTACCTTTCTTTAAACCTGCCTTTTACATGACCTTGAATTTGATTTTTCAACGTATGTTGTATTACTGATCATGTTACAAAAAAAATGTGCCATCAGGCATGGTACTTATATGGACATATCCCTACTTTATTATGTTTAAGTTTTGGCAGAAAGTTCCTTTAAAAAAAGATCATTGACAATAATCTTTGACTTAAATCAAACAACCTAATTATTCATCGATGATTATTTTGTGTGTGTATTCAAATAAGCCGATCGATTTCAGGTTTTTGATTGCTTTTAAAAAGTTATTGGAATCAAAGATATCACGGAGAATCCGGTTAAGGCCTATTTAAACAGGTGAACTTGATAGTGTCAGGTTTTAATTTACCGCTGTATATATATTGTTTTCGTCCACGTCACTGTTAGGTATCGGTTGTTTCTATTTTCATCTCCATTTCTACAAATAACCCGTAAAAGACATATTTTTGAAACAGATAAAAAATATCTGTTTCTAAAATAGAAACAAGAAAGCTATAATTTTACGCAGTTAACTTCAAACAGTCTATGAAAGTTTCCGATATATGTTGTTTTAGGTTTTTATTAATGCGACAATGATCGGAATAATAATTTATATTGTTACGTAGAGAAGTTCTATAATGTTACAGTAAAAGAGTACAAGTTCAATCTTGGCTCCATATTTATAAAGGAACGAAGCGTTATTTGTTAGGCTTGCAGCAAACCTGACGGAGAGAACACAACATTCGGTTTAAAAAAATATCAATCGAAAGTTGTTACCGTTGTGACCGAGTCTTATATCTCGGATTCTAAAGACATGAAGTGTACATCTCAGATGTTTATTGCCAATCTAAGTATTGAACAAATGATCGGGCGTCTCCTGGCCGCCAGCTCTCTTCTGCTACAAGAGAGGTTTTCTAAGACGCAACGTCTAATTTATTGATTGCAGGCATAGAACCAAGAAAAAGCGGTATGTAGATTTTCATTTTGGTTTTAATACAGAAAAATCAATTTTCCTCCGTAAATAAGCGCCACCCTGGGATTAAGATGTCAAGGAGGCCGCCTATGACCTTTTCAGATTTGTCTTTTGAGCAGAGTAAATTCGGTCTCTATGGAACATTTTCGTCGATAGGATATATCCAAGACTGATCCAGAAGTGTTTTGTGCTCTCTAGAAAAATGGTTATATAATCTTAATTTTTTTCTTTTATTTCTAAGAAAGAACTTTTGTTTTTTGCATGCTTGTAATTAGAAGTCACTAAGGGAAAGTTTTTTATTGCTGGAACTCTTCTCAATCAGCTATAAGTTCATATAAATATTACAGTTTTGTTGTATTGCTTTGCTCTTGTGTAAAAGAATGGCTACATAGAAAATTATCTACTTAATGGGAATAATCAAATCTATGCTGCATCGGTTCTTTCCATTAATTTTTTCTGTCACGGAATGTATATTGAATAAGTCCAGAGAAAAAATAACATGCCGGGGCCTTATATCAGCGTATATTAGAGACCATCAACACGGCACCAATCAATAGCGGGCGAATCCAGCTTAGCTTCGGTTACAGGTCGGAGAAGTAATTAAATATGGAAGGATACAGTCCAAGAAAGAAGTCGCATCACACAGATTACAGACCACGTGTGTCTGATTTCTCGTGATGAGTGACATACTTTTTCTTTTCAATCTGAACTTAAAACTATCATGCAAGGAGAAAATAAAATCTCGGGACGTGAAACTCTCTATTTCAAATAATAATTAATTGAAAAAGACAACTCCCGTTATCTCGAAACGATTGAAGTCGTGATCTTAATTTCGGAGTCATCATGGTAATCGTATCCGAAATCATGATCAGATCTCGAATCGGTCGGCAATCGTGTTGATCATAGAATTTGACAGTTTTTTTTTTACGATTTTCAAATATTAATTTTTAATCTTTAATCCTCGCCTCAGTTTTAAATATTGCCAATATTAAGGTCATACACAATGTAGTTAGAACTTTATTGGGTTCTACCCTGGAGTGGAAGAGTTCCATTAAAAGAAGGACCTGTGTGCAATATTTTTATGTCTATATATGGATTTGTACACCTCTGCTAAAACAATTTTTGATGAAAAAAAATCTGGAATTTATGTTTTGTAATTTTTGTAATTTTTTCTTTGATAAATGATTTTTTTTTCAAAATTTGATATCTTTTCAAAACCCCTGGTAACGCATGCTGATTTTTTGTCTGAGAACATGTAATGGTATTATAAGTTTAAATTAAGATTATCTTGAAAAATTATCAGTAGGTAAGGTACCTTGCATATGTCCTTAATGTATATAAATATAAAACCTAGAGTTAAGATATTATAAACATAGAAAGGTTTGAAATTATGATAAAACTTTTCTGTGGCATATTCGTTTAGCACAACCATTCTACGAATTGTTTTCTTTTGTGGAGAGTCAAACTTTTTTCTTTGAGAATTACGCGCTTTATTTGGAATGACCTTAACTAAATGGACTTCAAGTATTCGTCAGAAAGATAGGAATGTTGTGTCATGAGTCATTATACGGTCTATTTATTAGGCATAGTGGATCTCAGTGTTTTTTAAACCGAAAAATGGATTATTTTTCAGCTATTTTGAGTGAAATCGTTCATAAAAGTAGACAGAACGTTGGCTTAGTGATCGGGGACCCGGGGTCGATTCGGGCTCGCCGCTTTAAAACCGAGATGTACACTCAGGTAGTGTTTGTTCCTTCGCCAAGCTTCCGCCATCAAAAGAGAAAATCATGGGTCATTTGAATGAGACCTCAAAAACCGAGGTTTCTTATCATCATTCCAATAATGGAGAACCCTACCTGCTCAATGGCCCTAAGAACCGAGTATAGGTCTTAATTTGAAGCACTGCACTGACATACGGTGACGTCTCTGTATACGTGAAAAATTCTTGAATGCGACGTTAAGCACTATACAGTCAATCAGTCAATCAATCAAATAGCGAAGATCCATTTATAGGAAAATTTTGAAATGTGTTCATGTACATGTAGTACAAAAAGATAATTTTTTGTTCTCTTTGATCTGTACATTCTACTAGTACAGTATGTATTTCAAAAAGGTGAAAATCAGTCTTTGAAAGATTGTTGCAAATTAGGGAGATTATACACAAAATTTACTTTAGTATTAAACTAAATATTAAAGGAAGTTTTGTGCTATTTAATTTTCACTTTCTAGATTATCACACAATAGGCATTTTTTCATCTTGTGTGCCCATTTTCTTTATTATATATACGTTGTCCAATCTCTCGGCGATAATGGACGTAGAAATGAGTTTTCTTCTAGACTCGACTTTTAAGTCTTTTGTGTCTTTTTTATTTTAATCAGCCTCTATAATTTTCTTGCATAAAAAGAATTAAGAGATAGAAACCCAATCTTTTACAAATATGTGTAAATATTAAATCGTTGCTGTATTTCTGGGGTCCTGCCAAAATTTGTTCCCCTATCCTTTAGAACTTTTGGAGAAAGCAACACATTAAAAGGAGGTATTCCGTAGAGATACAATATTGCCTACTTATCTTGCAGTAAGTTTAGATAGTTTATTTCTCATTGTCGGTTGTTTTCTCTTTATACCTCTATAAAGATTCCACAAAAGACCATGTTCTCTATGATAAAACGTCTAAGATGTATAAATCTACGTGATAAAAGCCTCCTCTCAAGTTTCATTACATTCGGAAACTAAATATGACATCTGTACCGACTGGGAGATGTGGAGCTATTTTCTGCTGCAGTCTTTCATTTCATGGACACTGACTCGTAGATTTGTCATCGTCAATATCGTTATGAAGATCAAGACATACGAGGACTGATAGAGTCTGGTCGTACATCATTGTCATGGCTTCTTCACTTTGTCCCGGGTATTGATCTATCACTGTTACCGTCTATGTATAGTCAGACCATTCATTGTATCAGTATAAATGGCTGTGATCGATCCTCTTTGGCCTTTATTAATAATCATCCGATGAATTATGATCCTTGTCATAATCTGTAATTGTTATGGATGGCTTATTCGACAAAAATCTCCTCTGAGCTCCACGAACAGTAGAGAATAACTTACCATGACATTTGTAAGTAGACACATTACTCTTGTCCGGTGTCATAAATATAGTACAACCTTATTATCTTGTTTGTTGTCATTGGACTAAGTTGGTACTTTACAGTCCCAAAAGAACATTATAAGAGTCTGAGAATAAAAACAGGATTTTTCTTCCGGGTCGCTTGGCATGTTTGTTGATTAAGGGACTTGACAGGGACTTGTGACAATCTCGGTATATAGTGTACTATATACCCGATTTTCCTTTATATTGTCTCAAGTCCCTGTGTTTCAATTTGTGGTATTTATAGGGATATGGTCACATTTTTGCAACAACAAAAAATATGTTCTAAAATACCACTAAAAAAAAATTAAATTCGACTTGTGTCTATAGGTACATGCTTTGATAAATAAAAATTGATTAGTATATTATTAATGTCATCGAATGTTTCCTATGTAAAGTGAAACTTGCCTTAAAACCACGTGACATTTATTTTTGGACCAAGTGACATTTGCTTTTAATCCTAATTCACACTCTATCAGCGGTATTATTTTCCTGCTCACACAATATTTACATGCCGTATGAAGTCTCCATACAATATTTATAAAATAATAATACTAATTTGGACCTCGCCGATAGATACTTTGGTGATAAGGAGAGTACTCTTAAAGGTAAAACTGTCTCATGACCTTTAGTTTGTATTGTTTTCATGACGAGCATATAAGTTATATTAAAACAAGAGGTACTCTGAGCAATGAACTCACTAAATGGTACCCCCGCCTCCAATATGGTAAAATGGCAAAGTCTATGATTTAGACCCGAAATAAGTGTCAGATCAAAAAGTAAATAAGAGGTCACAAGGACATTATGTAATAATTAATAATATTCTTAAGAATATGTGAAAGTATTGTTAAATTCTATTCAGTGGTATAGGAGGAGTTGTGGATAAGAGATGGGTACCCTTCAATATTATACAAAGAATGTTCGTGTCCATGTTTTGCACTGGGAAATTCAAAATATGTGACCAATCAGAAGGTGCAAAATGACACTATCTAAAAGATTCTGTGAAAGTTTCATTAAAATCCATTCAGTAGTATAAGAGGAGTTGTTGATAAGAGATGGGTACCCCAAAGCGTAACAGACAGACGGAAATCCCCATCACTTTATACTCTTCAACTTTTCAAGCAGGGGGTATGAATATTAAGAAGTACCGGTAACTAGAAGTTCTGTGAGCAATGAGCTCACTAAATGATACCACCGCCTCCCATATGAATATAATGGCAGTGTCCATGTTTTGCTTTGGGAAACTCAAAATATGTGTCGGATCAAAAAGTAAAAAAGGAGGTGCACAATGGCAATCTGGGACGCCGACGCCAACGCCGGGGGTATAGCATATATGTATAAGCTGATCTCGACTTCGTCAAAGTGAGCTAAAAAACTGTGAAGTTCAACCAAAAAAAAAGTGACACAGTGAACGAACCGTTGTGCTTTATTACTAAATGAAGCAATATAGCTTTGAGCTAAAAATAACAAATGAAATAGCTATAAAGTCTTTGTTGACCAAACTTGCAACGGTAACGCATACACCCAAAGATGCACACAGCTGAACATTTTCAGAAGCTGGAAAAAGTTTTTGGAGCTATGCTTCAGATGTTGTATTTGACCTTCTATTTCAGTTAAGTGACCAGGTAAATGATTTTGGAACAGTCATGCTTATTCCAGTGTAACTTCAAGCCCTACTTAGACCAAAATTGCATGGATAATGCATCAGATTAACACTCTTAAACTTGCTCCAGATGCTGGATTTGAAATTTTTGCTGGATACTGAGCATTTTAAATTTAGGAAAAGTTAATTTCCAGGTAACTGCAAGACCTGTCATGGTATCAAATGACACAAAGTTGATAACAGGAAAATATTTTGATTTTAGTTGTTCTTTATGATCATTTATAACAATTGTTGAAACCTTGACTTCAAGCACTTAGAAGAAAGCACCAATTATTTAGGTTGTAATATGGCAAAATAAAAACTTTGGTTTAGCAAAGGACTTTATTTTAATATTTTTTTTAATTTGCTTAACAGAACTGCAAGTTGACATGCTGTACAAGGGAGTTTCGCGTTTTGGCCCCTCTCAACAATATAACTCTTTTTTCGGAATTAAATTTAGAGCTGAAAAGTTTGTTTATCAAAATAACGTTTTTACATTAGCAGGTGTTGTATAGGATTCTATAAGTATTTTTTTGTATATTCTGAGAAAATGGTTAACAAGATAACGTTGCATTATTTCAAATTATCTTTATTAAGATGATACATGTGAATATTGATATAGGTCGGCAATATTATCCAACATTGGACTTCTTGATCCATAATGAATATCAGAGGCCAAAAGGTCACTATAAGAAATGACAAGAAATGATACCAAAATAGAAGTAATTAACGGCGGAATAAAAAGTGCCGAATCTGGCGGAATGATTCTTTGCGATTTTGCTTTTCGGGAACTTTGATATAAGGTTTATTAATCCGAAGGAAGCAATTCCTGAAAGAAGCTTTCTTCGTGTCTTGGTCAATAGCCTTATTCAATTACTGAGTCCATTTTTGAGTTGACTAGCCATCATCTGATTTATATTCATGTATATATATCTATGTATCTATAAGGATGTGCAACACAAATAATTTTGGGCTGGCATGCACGGACAATTTCACTGCGCTGGGTAAGTCTGCACTAGGGGCTGTTGTTAAACAGAATCGTTGATCTTGTACATTTAGAATAAATAGAAGTCAAAATTTTGCAGACTAGTTTTCTTCTTGAAAACAATACTGATCGGTCACACTAACTTGTGTGTCGGATTGGAAATGTAATGAATGTTTCAAATATTTCAAAATCAATGTTGAAATATGTATTTACTAAACGTTTTAATATGAAAAAATTAGATGTATGAATTGAAGATCGTAAAATGTAGCAATCCTGAAATCCATCGTAAAGAATTAAAATCGTTAACCTTTTAGTTCTACTGTACAGTAAAAACATGGATACTATAGTATACTGTATTTAAAACTTTAGTAAACTTTATTGATTAGTTTTAGTATTTTTTGTTAGGTTTATCCCTGCATCATATATTTTACGAATACACACACACTCACAAAGGAAATGACAAAAAATATATCCAAATTTCTTTAGAAGGTGCGGCTATAAATAATGCATTCTTAGAAGCAACTTAAAAAGTTAATCTATAATCTCGCAACAATATATGATCCTCAGTTTTTTTCTTAATAATTTATACATTTGTATACTTTTAACAGATATGTTGCCCCGCTATTGCCGTCAAGGGGCGACTTAGTAACGGGGCAGTTCAACAAATAGACTTAATACTTATCTCTCTTAGAATTGCCTCTGAACATATTCAATATGAGATGAAATCTTTTGTAATAGTGTGACAGGGCGAAAAATAACCTAGCAGACAACTTACCAAATATTAGTCATGTCACAGAGAATGTTTGAATAAGGCAGCAGGGCATAACAGTAAAACTGTAACAAAGAAAATATTTACTTTAAAATGTGAGCTTCTTGTTTTTTTCATATTAACTTTGCACTTAGAAAGTTGATCAACTGTATATCCGTTTTTTTACATTGACATCATCGGTGGCTATTTCTTTTGAAATATTATAAGAGAATTCAGAGTTCATGTATGCAAACCAATATCCATTTTGCTGTAGATATAGTGCGTTGGCTATCTTTGTTAAATCACACTTAGGAACTGCAGATGAATTACAGAAATATTTCCTGTTCGTTTCATGGTTTTTATGTGTTCTTCGATAAGGGGTCCTCCAAGAATATATTTGTTTCGAATACTTTTTGTTTCACAATGAGATTCGATTTTTCATACAATTTTTAAAATCAACTAGAGGTACTGTGAGCAATGAGCTCACTAAATGATACCCCCCGCCTCCCATATGAATAAAATGACAGTGTCCATGTTTTGCTCTGGAAAATCCAAAATATATGTCAGATCAAAAAGTAAAATAGGAGGTGCACAATGGCAATATGTAATGAAGATTCTGTGAAAGTTTCATTAAATTTCCTTCAGTGGTATGAGAGGAGTTGCGGATAAGAGATGGGTACCCCAAAGCGTAACAGACGGACGGACGGACGGACGGAAATACCGATTACTATATACCCTCCCACTTTTCAAGCGGGGGGTATAATTAACATGTTTTTACGAATCTGATCAAACAGATCTTCGATGCTCCTTTTTAAAAAATATCTTAGGATCTGTTTTTTTTTCAGAGATTGAATGTTACTCAGATTGCATGTTTTTTTAATTCCAACTTTCTTAATTTTCTTTTCCATTTGAGGGTTTTGATTGTATCTTTAAAACAACATGAAATGGAAACATTGAACTGTATCATTGTCCAATACATTTCATTTGGACATTTGTTGTATTACTAATAACACTTTATTGTGGACATATGATACAAACAAAATTTTTTTCTTTGGAGAAGACTTAATATCATGTCGCAGTTTTAGAAAAATGGATAATTTTTTGAGTTCTAAAAATGATTATCTTTGAGTCTATATCAGCTTTAACTATATGATTTAAACTGTTAGTCCGGGAGTGATTCTCTATATCAATTAACATTTTTGACGGGTAATCCTTGAAAGTTTTGTAAAGATTTTTCTATAGTGATTTATGTCACCTGCTTGGTGCAGTGGTTAGAACATTTTCTTTGGCGACGTGGATATCGGTTCTTTGGGTGAGAGCATTTAAACCGTGGTCCCCTATCTCAGTAGTTGCTGACATGCACGAAAAGAATCCTCATGCAGTGCTCAAAAGCTGTGAGTGCCGGGTACAGGTTTAAATTAGGCAGGAAGTGGTGGCGCCTCAATCTGAGTGAAAAGTTCTCGAAGGGACATTCAACAACCAAAACCAACCTATGATAAAATAAAACATGGCGCTATCACGAATCTGTAGTATTCAGACAGTTACTTTGGTATCAACTCTGTCATTGACGAACATAACCTTCTTTTCCTTTGCTTACTAGAAGCCCGGAAAGGAGGAGGTGAACTCTTTTTTTCTGTTTTACAGGAAAATCCTCCCTTCATGTCAATATAACGTTGATTCTTGTTTGATACCATGCGAGATTCCGCATCAATTATACAACACAATAGTTCCTTAATTCTTCACTCTTGTATCAACGTGCGTAATATCAAGATATCTAAATTCAATTTGGCTGTGATAGCGTGCTCGGTTCCTGGGAGTTCTGAGAGTTCTGTACATCAATAAGATTTAATACAATCACCAGATAGATGCCCAATGCATAATTTACACTTCCATGAGCTACTGCACCAGACTTATGTTTTGTGTTGATGAAGATTGTATTGAAATTAACTCGAGGCGTAAGTACCAGGATAACCTCTAGATTTTTAAAAATATAATTAAACAATACTGTGTCTTTAACACACTTTGTAAGTTTCTGTTTGAACAACTTCTTGAAATTACTAGTAAATCAATTTAATTGGTAACTATAGAATAATAATGTTGTCGATTTCGTTGATTCAGCTTTTAATGAACATTCATCACATTTTGAGGAATTCAATTCAATAAAAGGAAGCTTTCCCGGTGTCTGTTTCCTTTTTTGATGCCCCGTGATCGAAGATTCGGGGATATATAGTTTTTCTCCCGTCCGTCCACGTCTGTCTGTTTCGCCGTGACAAGACTTTTCCTTGGTTACCACCAAATTTGATCTCTTGACCTCGGAGTTTGACCCACTTCATAAAAAATAATCACACTTTAACATTTGTCATAACTTTTGAACAGTTAGTTCTAGGGCTGTCATACTTCACATGTGTAATCATTGTGACAAGACCGGCGTGACCAGTCGACAGGGGATGCTTAATCCTCAATGGCACCTGATCCTATATTTTTATAAGTCCGTGATTGCTCTGCACCTGATGTATATTTTTAAAATTGACTTTTGAGCATGATTACTGTATTTTGCCTTCTTATTTTATATTCAAATATTGATAATTAATTTTTTAAGAATTTAGTCAGGGTTTCAAAATAGTCTGATTTTGATGCAAATCAATTTCATGTTCGATCCTAGAACTAAAAGTAACGTTAGTTTAGACAGGTATTCGATAAAGTATCATGTTTCGGAGCAGCAGCATCGAATTTGAGAAGTTTACTTCTGTGTGTATTGTCTATCTTCAAATTGTGAAAATTTACACCTTTAACTACAATGTTTGCTTTTCTTTGATTTTTGAATTTTCAGGGGGCCAAAATTGGTGTTTATCATATATACTCTTTTACACCTTTAACTACTATGTTTGCTTTTCTTTGATTTTTGACTGCAGCAAACCTAAGAATAAATGTTCTCTGTTTTAAATGTTTATCCTGCTTATTTTCATTATGTCCCCGTCTAAGAATCTAAGATTCTGAGGCACATAGTTTTTTGCTCTATCCATAAAAACTTTAGCCTTGTCAATAACCTTTGCTCGGTTGGAGCTTTAGTTTTCATATTTCTCGTGACAATATCTTTCTTTGGGTACTGTTATTTTGTACCTCTTTTCTTGCAATTGACCCCATTTGCCAAAATTAACAAACTATAACCTCGGAAATAACTTTTAAACGGTTAATATTTCTTTTTGAGAAGAGCTTATCTTGGGTACCAACAAATTTGAACTGTTGAAATTGGCTTGTTTTGAAGAAGCTCTAGCCTTTGCTAGACTTTTAAGCAGTTGGTGCTAGAGCTTTCATTTTTCACAGGTATATTGTATATTCCTTGTTACAAAAGATTTCCCTAGATTTCTTCATTCTTAACCCTTTGGCCATGACCTTTGAGATTGACAAGTTTTCGAAAACTTTATAGCCTTGACTACAACTTTTGAATGCTCGGTGCAAGGGTTTTTCACATTCCTTTTGAGAAATCTTTCATCATTATTTTGACCCTTTGATCTTTACCTTTGAGTTGACGTTTAAAAATATTTTTGGCCTTAACCTCTAAATGGTTGGTGCTAAGGCTTTCTTTTTAGACAGTGACATTTGTTTTGACAAGAGCTTTCATTGGGTATCCGTAATTTTGGTTTCTTGGCCTAGAAGTTTGAATGGTATTTAAATCTAAGAAATTTAAAAATCTTTCACCTTGTTTCAACTGGCATTATGAAAATGCATTATTATCATCAATTACAATCCAAATATTTGTTAATTCCTATTTTTACTGAGTCTGAAACCAGCAGAAAAGTTTGAAATGAAGGTTAATGAGTTAACTTGTATGCGAGGATGGTCAGTTTAAACGTCATAAGGCAATACTAGTAAGTCTTAACAGAGCCTGACACGATTTACTAGAAGTTTGAATGATATGAATGAATATTGTAGGTTAATGAATTAACTCGATGAATGGTCAAGTTACACGTCCAAGGCAATAAGTCACCTCAGGTATCAGTGTTTTAACTCAATGTTCAGCACAAAACTAAAATGCATTTCTTTGCAAAAGTATCAACAGTTTTCAGATGTTTTTTCTTTGAAGTATGATATATGGATAAAATTAATATACAAAATGTATTATTGGAGTCATGCATAGAAAGGCCAATTATCGTAAATATGATTTTATGACCTCATCAGTAGAGTAGCGAAGGAGGGCGAATTTCAAGAAAAGAAACAAATTACATGTTTAAATTGTTAATGGCCTGGTAATATTCTTTTTGCAGACTTTGTCTAGCGTGTGATTACATGTTTGGAGGGCTCTCTCGGCGATTACATTCACTCTTGACAATTATGCTTCAGTGTGCTGTGTTTCGCTTCATCATTGATTTTCCTTCATAAGCTCTAGAATATCAGCAATATTTAAATCCAATCGAATCTGAATGTAGCCACGATAATCATTCTTTATGATATATAATTATTTTATATCTTACGTAATTCACATCAAATTAACCTCGAAAATATTTTATTTTACATAACTCTTCATCGAATAAAGAAAACACAAATTAACATTTACAACATACATGTATTCAAAAATGAGTATGTCATAAAAGATATACGGTTAATCTTTCATTATAATGATTGCAACATGTACATAGATGCAGTAAAAATCAACAACTGTTTTAACACTTGTCTATTTAACCAATAAGTCACGGTGCAGTGATTTCAGCTATGACTGAATATTGATTTATTTAATTTTATGCCATTAAGTGACAGGAGATATTTTTACCCCCGGAATATGGACTGATATTGACAATCGGCGAAAACAATCGTTATGTAATCGGTTAATCTGAACCTCGATACCGATAACTTGTCAAAGCCCCACGGAAACCTGACATAAAAATTCACTTGTCGTCTGCCAGCCACATTTCAAAGTCACATGACCCTCGTCATTATGAATACAGGAGCCATGGAGCTAGTGACGAACTAGAAATTCTTCCAAGAAAATGGTGTGATGTTAAATAATTGATACCAGCTCAATATGGAGGTTGACATAATGTGACGCGTTCACCAGATAGAATCAGTTGTATCGAGTCTGTCTGTTCACTATATTGGATTAGGTCATGTCGTCTGCTTGACCGTTAACCTGTTAAAATAATCTTTGTCACATTTAAGCAGATGTAATCTTCTTCAGTTATCGAAAAAAAACTCGGATTCTGTGTCACGGTTTTCTGTTTTTCTCGACTTCAACTGGCAGCTCAATATAGAGTAGAATTTCCAGCAGAATACGGAAGGTCAGCGATTTTTCAGGCATCGTTTGGCACTACGTTGTTGCTTACAGAACCCTAAGTGTATTGTGTACTGTAAGTTTCAATATTTAAAACAACACAAGGATTTACAAGACAAACGTTTGAATTGCGCACTTTTGTTTTCTTTTTGCCTTTTTTCCGTTTGCCTTAAGCCTGTGAGCATGGGGAACCATGTAACGGTTTTTGTCAATTGGTCAAGGATTTAGTCTGCTGGCTTCTTTAGTGTACATTTGCATGATAGGACCCTAGTTGGTCTGAGTGGCGCTCTTTTTGTTTTTAGACGTACACAATATATAACCATGATTCAAGTTGGAACCTGTGCCGTGGCCAATGAAGGGTAGGTAGTCATTAAATTTTAACCTCATCTCTGAATTCTTTTTTTTTTTGGCTTCACTTTATTTGTAACTCCTCTCGCACGCTTGTTATGCTATTTCCTTTCTTTGCCTTCCAGGTTCAGCTGTGAATATTATTGAGTTACAGTCACAAAGAAAATATTAGCTTTGCAATGTATTGGTGTTCAAGACTTAATTTCTCTATTCTCGTATTTCCTCCTTGGATTATAACAGAATAGATATAAACTCTAAACCCTTATCCTCTTCCCATGAATTCTGCATACTTTGACCAATAAAGATTTTCTGATTACAAAGCACTTCATCGAAAAAAAAAATGTTTCGAGGGATGGCTGTACTACAATAGAAAATTATGTGTCCACATTTTTGTTGCATAAGGTGGATGAAATATCGCTTTCTTATTTTGAGTTCATCTTGCAGTTATATAATGTGAAACAAAATAGCGCAAAATACTAACGAAATGTTAATAGACTATAAATTCAAAATACCATAGACCACAATCCTTTTGTGAAAATGTAAAACAAAAATAATCTTTTGATGAATATTTTATTTGTGTATGTCTTGAATAAATTGATGCTGTAAAGTTGCTGGCGGTTTGAGATAAAATGTAGCTGACTGCATCTCAAATTGGGCCCCCGTCATTTCGCTTACTTAACCGACTTGGGCAGATTTTTCGCTTAAATAGATACAGTATGTAGCAAGCTTACTTGCTTATGATATAATGATATGGCTTTGTCATAAATATGTCAGATTCCTTTTTTTTGTCAATACAGAAAAATTGCATTGGCTATCGAAGTGTGTAGCACAATGTTTTCTAGAGGAAACAATTCTGTGGCGCTATTCCTTCATCTGTTGAGCAAGATAAGAATGCAGGAGGTTACGGAGATAATATTGTTTTGTTGAGATGGCATGTTAATGTCCAGAACTGATGTAATAAAACGATAAAGATTAGAGGGTATTATCCTCTCCATGATTGATGAACCCTCAGTCGCCATCACTGATCCTGTATTTTTAAAAAGGATCAGAAATTTTTGTGTATGGGGTTAGTTAAAGAAATGAATGAGGATAGCTGAAAAAGCGGGTACCCGTAATTTAATTTACAATCGAGGGGTTCATTTGTTCTTGGTGCTAACCGTTACCATTTGCCATCAGATGAATTGGAGAAACAATCAATAGTTTGACGAACAGTCTAGTACCGGGGATACCTGTTCACTATGTGTTATCGATTTTATCGTTATAGTCGATGCATTATTAAAATATTCCACTTGTGGTCCATAAAATTATTTGTTGAATATCGGTTTATTAGAAAAAATGACAAACACAGTGTATTGTTTTTCCGGCTCCGTAAGAACAAAAGAGGTGTAAAAAGAGGGTGTTCTGTAAAATTAATGTTTTTTCCTGCAATAGTTATCTTTATTCAAAATTAGCTTATGTCTCAGTAATAGGTCAAAAATGGAAACTTTATAGGATGGAGGTGCAATTGAAATCAATTTCATACCCTGCCAGTCCAAATCTTGTTCTTCAGATATTCAGCAGCGTGGCTGTCGGAATTGTTCTGATAGTGATGTTCCAACAGAAACTGCCATAAATTTCATAAGTGTAGCAATCTATGTAGGATTTTACAGTTTTGCATCAAACATTATTTTTTGAATATCGTGATATGTGAAATGATTTAAACTTTGAATATTTTTCAAAAATCATTTATTATCAATACTTATTATTTATTTATTTATCTGGAAGAAAGAAATGATCCGATAAAAATAATTCTTAAAATACTTAATGATAAGAGAAATTTACATAATACAAATCTTCAGCTATTAATTACAACATATCTACAGCATATAGAGACGGATGAATTATTAAGAACAGATTTGAATCATACAGATGACATAAAATCTACAGCAATCAGTTGATGAGATCACATAGTGATACTGATAAAATCAGTTGATATGGTCACATACTGATGATACTGTAAAAGAGATTCACTACACTGATGACATTATAACATACAAATGGTATTGGCTGCATACTGATGATATTATACAATTATTGCTGTTTTTTCGGTCAATACAATGATTTAGCCATCTGAGGAGTACAATATTCACCGAGCCCGAAGGGCGAGGTGAATATTGTACTTCGAAGATGGCTAAACCATTGTATTGACCGAAAAAACAGCAATAATTGTTTTATTATATGATTCACTGATAAAATTATACAGCTCATTACTTGTTTGCATTTAATTAAGTCATAGCCAAATACAAGAGAGAAGCAAAAATAAAATGTAAATAAATCTTACTAGTTGTAGCAATTTGAAATGTTTTTATCAATTTTAGTTGCCATGAAAAAAATATGTCATTCCTTTTTTATAGGTTAGATTTTTAAATGAAGGAGTATTATCAGGGAAAACTGACAGCCAAAAAGTAAAAATTGTTGTTCAGTAAAAGTGTTTGAGGGGGTCCCTGCATCCCCTCTTACCACCCTCACCCGAAAATATATGTTCCCTTATGTTTTGTTCACATGAAAAAAAAGTCAAAGTTGTTTAAATAGCTTTCCAAAACGATTTATATCAATTTGGAATTTCCCGATCTATTTTTAGATCAATGTAGAGGAAATAAATCTTTGTATTCACCTGGAACGTCACGTGCAGGTCAATACAACGTAGTATTTTTCTAACATACTAAGTAGTTGGATCTCAGCCAATCAGAGAGATGGAAATTATTAAATCATATAATGAAATTGCAGATTTACAGTAAACTGATGATACCAAACATTATAACAGATTTACAGTACACTTTTTGATAACATAATAAAGGATCATTAACCTATGATACTTCCATTGCCCCTATGTTATAGGCATTTGTGTATAAATCCCCATACACCATGGTATAATTTCACATTGTTGCAGTTATACCATGGCTTCCATGGTATAATTTCTTTTCAATAATCCATGCTATAAAAATAAAGCAAATCAGGGTTTCTTTATTAATTAAAATTAACAAAATAAAGCAATTGTATCATGATAAACAAATTTATCTGAATTTGTTTACAGTCCAAACAAATCTAAGAATGCCTGTTCAAACATAGTTATTAATTTCCAAAATTAAAAGTGAAACTACACTGATTAAATCCACTTTTCAACTGGTTCAGAATTTCTGTTGCCGACGTTTCAGTAGGACCTACATTACATTTCAAATCAACACCGGGTTTTGGTAGACTTGGCAAGCTCGGTTTCACATCCACATTATGATTTTCTTTACCGGAACTGCATGTAGCATTTTGAACACACAAAGACGACTCTCCTACAATTTTCACTTTTTTGGAACAAGGTGGTTCGAGGATATTTGACAAATCTCTCAGCTGGTCGTTAGACGCACGCTTGTACTTTCGCACACCATTTAAACTCCTATGTCCGGTCCTGCTCATGATTTGCTGCTCGTCTAAACCGCTCTGGTACAACTGGGTTGCACAGGTTCTTTTTCCTGACTGATTCGTGAAATTTCCCTCTAATCCTGCCTTGTTGCACATTTCTTTCATCAAGTTTTCAAGCCGATTCACACCGATATTTTGCTTGGAAAATTTGAGAGTTCCAGGAATAGGGCGTTTGTAGAATTTTCCATCTTTGTCACCAATTAGACCAATGTAAGAAGTGTACAAATGGACAAGATTTCGGTCACTGTCCTCGGTAGTAACATAATGTTTAATGTTTTTGTGGTCAACATTGCGATGCTTTAACCCACCTTTAAAGGTTTTGTTTGCACGTCCCACGAACTGTATGAACTTGCCAGTGTCGTCCTCGCCTACTTCAAACTGAGAAATGTCTAGGTCGTGATGCTCATCTCTACCCCTCAATCCAAATAGCTTGCAGTTGTAGAAAAAAACTCCATATAGCAATGCCTCACTGGATTCATGACCAATAACACCGGATGTCCAAAGCCGTTCTTCCTGGTCGCGGCTGATTGGGTCTGCTTGGCGTACAGTCGAACCATAACCTATGAAAACGAGCAGACTTTACAGTGAAAATGGCAATTCGAAGGAGAGAGAGAGCAAGAGAGAGAATAAGAAGCAAAGGACTGATTGACAAAACATTTTAAATAAATAAAGTTTCAATAAATATGTACATACCTTTAGATGTTAAAAACTTCATTTGGGCGTCAAGGCTCCGTCGAAATCGGATAAAACGGTCATCCTTTTCGTTCATAAAGTTCAGAGTATTTCCGTTTTCTCGCATGTAGCGCAGAATACCCGTTGTTAAGAGGTAGAGTGATTTAGGAGGGTAAAAATCCCCATCACGTTTCCTTACTTCAACTATGAACCTCGAGAGCCATCTGTTTATGTCATCCACGGAAAAATGGTCCAAATTTGGAATATTTTCAAGTGCAGTATTTCGTGAAATGCGCCAATCATTAAACACACGAACTGCCCATGCTGTACTTTTCTTAGTGTTGGCAGGGGTTGTCCCGGAGATAAGTTCATCCAAATCTTCGTCTTTGACTGGATTTCCGAATCTCAACGAATTCTCTGAAAGAGTACACGTATCCTGAATGGTAGTTACTTCCATGTTAGAATGGCTGGGTCCCCATGGTCCCGTTTCTCCACTCTCAGACTGATATCCAAGATCAAAAGTCATGTCCGCAAAATTAGATATCATGCACTCTGACTTTATGTAGTCCAGTTCTATACGATCGGCGATTTGACTTAATGTAAAGTTTTCATCGTCATCCCCAAGTTCATCGCCCAAAACTGGCAAAAGTTCCATGAAATCAAGATCGTCAACCTCCATCGTGTTTCTTAACTCAACTGCGCGCTTGACACCAAATTTGAATCACGTGATCATTTGAAAGAGGTTCCCCATAAGGTTAAACTTTCGATAATTCTTAAATTTATCGCACTTTTTAAAAATATTTTCTCAAAAGTTCTATCAAAGTACAGAATATTTAGTGCTAAATATTATCTTTTAAATATTGTATTTAAAATAATAGAATTTATCACTTTTTTCTTATTGATTATAAATTCCCCATTTTCACCCCCTATTTTCTGACAATGGTTCCTTCTTTAATTAATGATGATGCAATTTTCCGAGAATCGTTTCTTCTTTAATTTGTGATGATGCAATACCTTGAATGAGGTTCCATAGGGATAATGCTTGAATAAAATTATATTACACTTAAATTAATACTAATAAACATGTTGTACCCATTTAAAATAAATTTAATATTTATATATCATAGGTTAAAACAGATAAACCATACATATTTTGACTGTTTTGTGGTGTATTGTAAATTATACCATGGTTTGGATTTCACGACCCTGGGTAACCTCACTCGACTTCGTCTCGTGAGGTTAAACCCAGGGTCGTGAAATCCAAACCATGGTATAATTTACAATACACCACAAAACAGTCAAAATTGTATGGTTTATCTATTACGTAAAAGTTGTCTTCAAAAATCTTCAGCTTCACTGGGACGTGGCTTGTGTTAATTTGATAGTTTCAGATGTGACATATGACTTTGAATTGGATCAGTTATTGAAAAGCTAAGGCCATCAATCGCCATTCCCAAGTCATCACAAAATGAGTCTAATGTGATAAAACATTTCATGAAATCAAGTTTGTATAAAATAATTAAAAGAGAAAAATTAATATTAGACACATTAATTTTAGTTCTTCTTACCAGCAATCGATGCATCTTTAGTATGTACATATTTGTTATTTTCCTGTCGTCTATCATCCTACTGTTGTTCTTGGTTAAATTTCGTTTAACTGGTAAACAAACACGCATTTGTTATGCATGCAAACTTTGTGTGAACTCAGTCTAAAAGAAAAACGGGGAAGCTAACGAACTGTGATATAGCTTACAAAAAACTTCAATTCAGATATTACAAATCTGTGAACAGGGCATGACTTCTAGAGGTGGGATCAGGTGCCTAAGAAGAGTAAGCATCCCCAGTTGACCAGCACATCCGCCATACATAATGATTCAGTGGGTTGCAATCCAGCATTAGGTCTATTGTCTGGTTCCCATATACTAGTAAAGAAGGGGTTATCTTGTTCTCACATTAAGGACTAGAGATAGTTAAACACAAGAAGCTAAGGATTTCAATGTATTTATCTTCAACTCAAAAGAAAGCTAAGAAATATGTCAAAATAACTAGAGTTGGGTATTGCGAGTGAAAACCATATTGCGATATATTGCAATATTTTACGTTGAATATTGCAATATATTGCGATATATTGTAAATTAATTATCATTCATAAATTTGTGCAGAAAGTTTAAAATCCTGTCAAGTTCAAAGACTATTTGCATTTATCTATAAATTTTAAAGGGGGCAGGGTATAAGACATTAATCGCACACATAATTAAAATAACTTTTATTCAAATACCAGGTAAAATATTACAACAAAAGGTACTCATTTGATGTATTTTCAAATTGAAAAAAAAGTATGCATAGTATATTCTTTATATGTTTTTTTTGGGGGGGGGGGGGGGATGACCCGACCTAATTTCACATTATGACATACGATCAGGAACTGCATTGGCCTATTTCTGTTGTTTTAATATACATAGTACATGCTCCTGGTATAGCATGAAAGTGTTTAAAATGGCATGAAACTTCTTAAAAAATAATAAAAAGCAACACTGTATCAAGTGAAAACATGGATGGATATTTAAAAATTTGTAATATAAATCTTGAACTTAACATTCATCGTCGATCGTGTAGATTCCATGAGATTTTGAGAACCACAGTACACATGGTATACACTCTGTAGAAATGTTTTATATATTTTCTTTCTTAATGATTTTATTTAAAAGTCTTTTTTATTAATAATTAATTTTATTTTAAAGTAAAATATTTAAAATTGCGACAGTGAATGAAAAGCTTCCTCTCTCTCTCTTTTCTCTCTATCTGCCTCTGAAAGCTGACGAAGTATTTTTTAACTAGATTGAAAAGGCCTGGGAGAGTTACAAGTATTATTTCAGCACTTTCTACAATACAGGAGGTTTTTATATATTTTTATAAATATCGTGAAATACCGGTATCTGATTTTCATATCGCGATATATTATCGTAGTGGATAATACCGCAATATACCGATATACCGGGAATATTGCACAGCCCTAAAAATAACACAGGAAATAAAAAATGCAAATGAAACTACTCTTTTATACAATGTTAAGAAGGTTCAAAGATGTTTATTGCAATAATGCTCTAAATCAAAAACAAAGTATATAAAGTACCCTTTCTGATATATATTTTGTTTTATCAGTATAATACATGTATAGAGTTTCCTCCATGGATTAATTGATAAAACTACATTTCTACAACCCCGGCTTACTTGTCTGGCTTGAAGCTGATCAGAAGCGAACACAGTTCTGTTGTAACATCGATACAAAAGAGTAATCTTTTTTAATCTTATATCAATATCAGTGAATGTCTATCCAAACATTACCGAAGGACTAATATATTTACTTTATTCACATAATTACAAAACCAAAATCAATTTTTGGTGCTGTTCCCAGATAGGACATCCCGGGCTGCTGTAGTTCAAGCAGGCGATGTTAATCATCGCTAATGGTAGGTACTGGGATCCCATCTCATTCACTTGATTGATATTTACAAACCACTCCCCGGAGAAATTACGATCATTTTACATATACCGGACATCATATAATTATAATTATTGCTGTAGACGTGAACGAAATGACGTGGGGTTTGATTGGAAATGCGAGTTGATATTTTTCCTCCTATGTGTTGTTTGCTAGAGGAAATTTTCACTTGTGAGTAAATTTCATTATGATTATTTTCTCTATTTCAGACATATGTCTTTAATGTCGGTTACATAATGTTTTTTCTTCTTCACTTACTGAGTATTAAGAGTGTACATAGATTACATTTTTCTGTGATTCTTCGGATGTCAACTCTGTAAACTCTCTTACGAAAGGCAGTTTAATTAACATATTTATTTTAATGGTTTAAGAGATAGCAAAGGAATATATACGATATAAATATAACATCTAGTAAGAGATAACTTTATCCCATAAAATAAAATATTGTTTATTGGAAAAATTTTAAACTCTTTAAATCAAAAAATATAGCTTGTTAAATTTTACTCATGAGGTGCCTGAAGATTAAAAAACGTACAGCTTATAATACATATTGAGCTCAAATAAATGAGACAAAGAGACAATATAAAAAGACATTGACCTTTATATTTTCACTCACTAACACAGAACAGTGCCAATGCCCTTCGCTACCATACAAAATGAGACAAGGGCCTGTGTATAATGCCATACGGCGAACATGCAAATGCGCCTTTGAGCAGTGAGGGATCTTTTTCCCCTCTTCAATTTAGGCTTTAGTATGATATTTGAAAGGCACAGGCAGGGATAACCACCCACCTTTCCAGCTAAACATGACATCATGAAAAAAAACCCCGCCTTTTACGAAGAAATTCTTAGAGTGAGGAGTTATCCTTCCCCCGCAGGGTCGAATCCAACTTCGGAACATGTGGACCGGTCCTTCGGATGAGAACGTATAAACTAACATCCCGTGTCGCAGTAGGTGTTTGCTAGAAAAAAGATCCTTCAGTGCTCAAAGGTCCTAATTCTGAATTTGCAGCCCTATTTCAGCAAATGTTGGCCTCTCAAATTGAGTGAAAAAAATTTTCTAATGGACATTAAACATACGAGGCAATATCGGATTCATTAGTGATTTTTGATAAGGTTTTAAATTCTAAAAAATGTACATCAAAACTATGTAATTTTCCTTTCTTAAATTATCCTTTGTCACATGAAACACTATTTTGAGAGCAACTTCTCTGTTGTTCCTCTGACAGGGGGAGATTGATTGATTGATTGATTGTATATTGTTTAACGTCCTCTCGAGAATTTTCAACTCATATGGAGACTCCACCACTTGCCGGTGGAGAGATGCAAATTTTGTCCTATACTCGGCACTCAGGGCCATTTAGCAGGGAGGGATCTTTATCGTGCCAGCACCTACTGCGACACGGGAACTCGGTTTATACGGTCTCATCCGAAGGACCGGACTCCATGTCCCACAGTGGGATTCGAACCCACGACGTAAGGATTATCTCCTTACTTCGCGACTCTACAGCACAGGGGGAGAAGTGTTGCTTCTGCTTACGTCTCTTTGGTCAATTTTACTATGGAAAAGTCTGCAGTGTCGTCTGGTGTTCGACAAAATTCAAATCGGTTCTGTTCTTAAGAAAGTTTTATCCTTCTTTTATCTGTTAATCTATTTTATTTAAACGGTACTATAGTATGTTTTCATCTAGTAAAAAGTATTGAATGTCTTAGTTTTTTACCATTTTAAGAAATTTGCTGTCTAGGACTGTTCACATATAACATAGGGCCATGTATTTAAATAAGGTTCTGAAATATCTTTTAAATGTTCACAAGCGAAACACTGAAACATTATTTTTTGGTTTTTGAAAATGAGTTTCTAAATTGGCGTGGGCGAGGATAGCGCGTTTCCTAGATGGTTGTTATGGTAACAAGTGAGTAGAGACCGTGCGGACAGATCTTGATAAGATGAGACTGGTTTCCGTCTAGCGTTTGTTGACTGGGTCTAAGAATCATTTCCCGTCAATGTCGGAATTTTTCAAATCGATAAAATACAAATCACCTTGTAAATTGAGCCAAAATCACCTCTAAAAGCGAGGCGACATAATCACCGAACGTGGGAGATATACCAGCCACTGGCAATACACGGTTAGACAGGGGGCGCAGTCTTGAAAGGAAGTGTGGTGACGTCATAATAATTTATATGTTTTCTATTTTAAAATTAAATTAATTCTTTGTGTGTTTTGTGATTGATTATATTTGAAATGTCTTTATGAGATACAAAGTTGATTTTACTGTAGCGTTGAAGCAGAACTTTCGGACCACGTGCCATTTCCTTTGAAAACATGGTTGATTTACGAGTCAAAATCTACAATACAATTTTTTTTTGTAGTTTTAAGATTGTATATCTTTTAATTCAAAGGATCCCTTTAAAATGATATTGATTTTAACATACATAATTTTAACAATTTGAGGTGATATAAGAACAGAATTCGTTGTTCGCGGCTTTATAGTACTAATTTCTCTGGCGTTTTTTCACCGTGTTTCACACAAATTGAGAGTGAAAGCTTTAGACAAGAAAATTACAGGAACGGATTACATAATAACAAAAGATCACAGTTATTCTGGAACTAAATAGGTTTCTGGTTTTTTGCAGTCATGTTGGATGTATATGCTTTGTAAAAAATATTCGAGCGTCGTGTCAGCTCGGGTCTGGGTTGCGTTTGGTACATACAGCTTGGTTAAGGTTTACTTTATACCATGTATGACGAGTACGTTTTATTTTGCTCCGTTAATGTCTTGGCGTGAATCAAGTAGCATCGATTTCTCTTCTTGTTATGCAAGTGGTCTCGCTTTCTGTGGCTTACATCAAGTGTTTAGGTGAAAATCTCGCACGCTGTAAAATGTTGCATTCGTAATGTTTACGATGATATTTATTATCGATTTTCTTTCTTTTCGTCATGCTAGGAATCTATAAACTAACGATAGATTTTTAGATACATACGCGTAGATTTTAAAGATTTTATTAAATTGTTGTAAGAGATATGCTTAATCCGTAACAGTGAATATTTCGTTCGTATTAAGATTTGGGCCAATCTCTGCTATCGTAGCAAGCCGAAGTCTTAGCCAATACTCACCAAGACTGTTTTATTGAACACGATCCCTCCCCCAAATTTTAATTGATAAACTTTTCATACGTGTGTTTATTATCTCATCTAATCCACAAATTACTTTTATACACGTATTATTTTATCGCTGCCAAGTACATGTTGTTCATGATAGATCTGTATCTCTCAAATTGCTGAGAATGAAGACAGGCATGCGTATATCGGCGTAGTCGCGTTTCCCTGCTGAGACAACTATATTAATTAGAGTGCAACACTGATAAACCGGAAAATCCTTTGTTTCAGTGGAAGCATATTTTAGAAATTACATTGTTACAAGGGACAATATACTTCAACAAAAACAGTGTATATAAAACCACTGGTCTGCCGATGTAGCGAAAAATAACTAATGACTAGAAATCGATATACCATGATGCGCGTGTTACTAACTCCCCATCACGAATGCGAAGTGGAGGCCTGTGGCCGTGTTTCTACTGTTTACACATTCAATGGGACCTGTTTCAGGTCATAAATCGAAGGAAATGCATAACTTCCTATTCTAGTGCAGCTTCAGATTTCTGCGACAAAATTATTGTTTATTCTGGGTGATTATTAACATCGATCAATCTATAACGGGAACAAACGACTGACGTCTACCTGTTTACCTTGTGTTTTTTAAATTTACACCAGGATGTTTTGATTTCTTTGTGAGTAGTGTATGATATCATCATCTATCTCATATTGATGTCAGCTCACTGTTAGTTCTAACCTAATTCCAGTTGTTTTGAAGATGTACATATATTGCGTAAGCATGACATGTGCTCTTTAATATTTTGCGGGTCTGGGTCTCCGATGCGCTGCCTTATTAATCAGATTTGTTGATGTTCTTTGCAGGTCTGGGTCCCAGGGACACGACGGGGAGTCGGCAGCTTCATTAGTCCATCGAGTGTCATCACGCCGGAAGAGGGAATCCAATGTTAGTGTGGATCACTTCTCTGTCCGGAGACCCCGTGACAGTCTGAAGCCTGAAGTAAAGATAGCTCCAAACCCCACCATCACGTCATATCCGCCGGCAAGCACTGGCACCTCAGATGCCGAGAGCTCGCCGCTCATCATGGGTGTGCACGGTGGAGAGACGGGCGATAGTCCGGGACGGTATTATCCAGATGATAAGGATGGCGGTCCCCCGGACAGTGAAGCCATCATGAGGAGCAAAAGGGTCTCCAAACGGGTGGTGTTAAATGTTGGTGGTGTAAAGCACGAGGTAATGTGGAGGACGTTAGATCGCATGCCACACACACGACTGGGAAAGCTACGCTCTTGTAACACTCACGAAAGTTTACTGGAAATCTGTGATGATTATTCTCTGGAATGTAATGAATATTTCTTTGACCGACACCCAAGGTCTTTTTCTTCCATTTTAAACTTCTATCGTACGGGTAAATTACACTTGGTGGAGGAGATGTGTGTGTTGTCTTTCAGTGATGATTTGGAATACTGGAATATAGACGAATTGTACTTAGAGTCGTGTTGTCAACACAAATACCACCAAAGGAAGGAACATGTGTATGAGGAAATACGTAAAGAGGCAGAAAGTCTCAGACAACGAGAATCCGACGAGGACTTTGGAAATGGCATGTGTGCAAAATGGAGGAAAAAAGTCTGGGACTTGCTTGAGAAGCCCCAATCTTCTATGGCTGCTAGGGTGGGTATTCTTTGTGGTAATTGGAGACCTTTATCTCCTTTTTCTTGTATTTCTGTGTTTATTATTTTGACTTTGTAATTAACTATCTTTCTCGTAATGCGTTTACTGGTGATAAACAGATGCTGAGATAGGCCCCGGTTATTTGACACCTCAGCACTCTCAATCTGTTAACGAATGATAACTCTCCAAGCAGGGAGTCTGTCCATCACATATAAACCAGTTGTTCTCTAATTCCTTTCTTTATTGTAAATAGTAATAATTCTTTTAAAAGAAATCGATGAAAAACCCTCTGTCTTACTTATTCAGTCGATAGAACAAAAACACTATAAAAGCCCCTGAAATATTTTAAGAAAACTTCTGATGAATGCTTCAAACTACGCGTAGGAGGGAAGAGCTATAAGAATCTTATTAATTGAGATGGTTAATGTGTAAGTTCACTGTATAATGATGGGAAATGGCGAGAGCAGGTTCTCAGGGGGTCAGACGGTGATGTAGTGAACTTAGAAAATTGTCATTCCTCGATGGCTCCCCGTCAGAAAAATCCAGTTGCAAATTAACCAATTAGCTGTGTATTGGAAACAAATTGTGGGCCGGAATTTACTTTTGGGATGATCTGGAACTCTGTGTAATGGGAGTTTATTTCCCTAGCTAGAAGAACATACTCACTGAAATTGGCCATCTTGTAAAGAAGATTGCTGAGAATGTGAATTATTGAACCCTGTTGCTCGGCTATGGTTTCTGTTCGTGATTTATTTTGCTACGTTTATTAATTTGCGATTGAAATATGTTCTGGCATAATTGAAATCAATACAACTGTAACCTTCTTTTTTTTCTTTCTCCATGTAGCAATTTTCTAAACTTTCTAGATATTATCTGATATGAATGAGAGTGTTTGCCTTTAGTTAAGGAAAATTAAGAATGATTATTATATAATTCATTTCCCAAGATAACTCATTTCATGGAAATATGTTCATCTTAATTCAAGTAAAACTAATCAGATCTACGCTATCCGTCTTTTTGGCAGATTTTCCAAAGAAAAGAACTTTGTTTAAGATATTTTTAAGGGCAAAGCACATTTGCTTTGTTGTGATAATTATTTTTGCACGTGTTTATGATTTTTCTTACCCGAATTACCTCCACTAGACTCCCCCACTTGTTTACGTTATCGTTTCACGGTTAAACAGCAGTAGCATAAAACAGCTGTAGGCAGATGGCACTTATTTCCATCCTCTCTCGCTCGGCTCTCCTGCTTGGGATACTGTTTATATGCTCGTCCTGTCTAAGATGATCGATTTCTTTCTATATTGTTTTTATCCAAGAATGTATGAGAGGAAACTTAGGTTTTTACCTTTTCTCTAAATTTAAAGATGCAATCATAAAATGCATTCATCACTTTGTTTCAATATTGATATGAGATACTAGTATACGCAAATAGCTTTTTAAACACAAAAAGTTATTTTGTAAATTTGTAAAAGCAAACCTGCTTAAAAAAAGAATTAAATAACCTTTTTTATCTGAACTGATAGATAAAATAAATCTTACATGAAAGTAAAATGAATTTTAGCAAGATTTTCAATGGAAGAAGATAAAAATTTATTATTTCTTTTCGTTGTAAACAATTTTTTTAAAGCTAGGTTATATGCGTGGGTGTAGGCTTGCCTTCACGTCTGGGTTACGGTAGCGCTCCATAGTGGAATAAGTCTGACAGTTGTAATGTTCCAGACGTATTAGCAAGATAACGGCTCGTTGTGACTTCAGAATGGTGTCAGTCTGAGAATGACCTGTACCCTGCTACTCGGTACACTTTGCCCTTAAGTTTGAATTTTCTTTCTTATGTTTTAAGAAAAGATGTTTGCAAAATAAATGATACACGCAGAATTCGAAACAAAATTGTTGCAACTTACATCCATGCAATAAAAACATTTGACTTTGTGGCATGACATTTCTTCGGTGGTTAAAAAAGAAAAATAATCTAGAGAACCCCTATGAACCTTTTTTGGGGGCAAAATCGTTGACCATGTGATTCTCGTACTTTTTTCTCATAATAAAAGTAACCAGTTTGCTCCGTCCTGCCTCAATGAAACCAGGAAATTATACATCCTCTCTCGGACCTTTAAAGTCTGTAGATTCCATTTAGTTAACTTTGATATGTTTCATCCACTTGGACTTTATCTCTCGAATACTTCTGCTTTAGTTTTGATCTTTGTCACTGTTATTTACACTCCAGTTAATGTTAAGCGTATGTGGTTAAAATTCATTGGCATAACTGTTAAGATTATATCATGGTCAGAAATCAGAACTGACATCAATGCTTAGTATTTCACTGTGTAAATGTTAAGTATAGAATTTACACCCGCCAGCTGCAATACGGAATGACATGGATTTTATACTTAATTTTTATTTTTGTAAAAATAGTACGCTCTAAATTTATCCCTATTTCAGCAAATATAAGTGGATGCCCTCGACTTGTTTCTGCAACACGATATTTATTTACTAGCAAAGAATCATTGATACTCAAGTGGTGCTGGGTCTGTATATATTTAGGAATGTATGATAACGTTTTTAATACGGCGCAGAAAAGGTGTTATGAAGAATTTTATGACTTTGAACGTTGTCTGTTGCAACTCTGGTAATACAATCATAGCAGTTTTCAAAGCTTTCCTGTTTACCATTCCATGGAATAAGACGTTTACAGAACCTATGGCCGCTTTTGCCCTTTCCACGGCAGAGATTGAACATCATTAGGAGAGTTATTATATTACGTTCGGAAAGTAATAACTCTGTTACACCATTTCGCCTAAGAACTGGTAGCAGGACCTATTATCCCGTTACTGTTACATAATGTATAGACAGCTATTTTGTCTACATAATTATGATGGTCGTATGTAATTTGGTTCCTGGCTTTGATATGGGGAAGGAAGACATGTATTAGTACTTGTAGTATCTCAGACATCCAGTATTTTCATTCTACACAACTTCTGAGATAATTCCACCGTAGACTGCCTTCACTAGCAATACAGCGAGTATTCCAGTTTGTTAGCCTGAGAGAGAGGCCATCTGCGCTAAATGTCTTGGAATCCATTAAGATCAATGCTGGAAACACTGAAACTTAATTTGCAAAATCTCAGATTTTATTCAGCAGTGTAAAATTATTGACGTTTTTGTTTCATGGACAATTGATTGGAGCATCGTTCAATCCGAGTCATATAGAACTCTTGCATCAAAACATTTTTAGAAACTTTTAAATTCGTGTGATCAGCAATATAAAGTTGAGATTTGTTTATAACTTTTATTTTCGTTTTTGAAATGGTCAGGCACTTCGCACAAATTGATTTAGATTTGTTTCCCCTTAAAGCACCTTGTCAAACCTTAAACCTTAATAGAAATTCAATATGACGGCAGTTGAGGTTGAGAATTAAATCACTGATATACTTTTTTTTTTTAAATATGGGGTAACATTTTAACTTTTAATCAAGTTTAAACATCACTCTTCACAAAAATCCATAAAGCTGAAACTACTGAAGATCTTAAATTGAAATCTATACTAGCTTTATCAATCTGGCATCATTATTATCCTGGAAGCTGCATTTTGTAACTTCCTTCTTTAATTATAGATTCTCATTATATATGAACAGAATACCTTGTGTTTTCATCAGACAGGCTTTCGAAAATCAACACATATATACCAGATTTCTGATCAATACGCCATCATAAAGCAGCATGCTTGTCAAATGAATTTGGAGCGAGCAGAGATTTTATCTAACATTAATCAATTTGATTGTCAATGTTGTTTCATATTTTCTTTGAGACGGCCCAGTACATGTCCTTTACTCAAAGGGATGTGTACTGAAAATTTAATTCCGTATTACAACTAGTAAACCAAAACGCTGATGATCCTAAGCTCATGGAGAAGGGTTCCATTTCTCAGTTACATGTCAAACTCCTAAGTTCAAAGTCAGAAGGTCGAAATTGTTAGTACCACGGTACATAAGGAAAGGTCTTGTCACAAGGAAAATATCTGAAAAATATGGGTGCCCCTACATTAACTTTTCAAAAAGTAGGTTAACTCAACAGTCATGATAAAAATGTTTGATTGAGAGAAAGATCATAGGCATTTTTGCATGCTGTTCAATCCATTTCATCAATTTGAATAAACATATTTTATACTAAAATGTTTTTTACTCAAAGAAAGTTCTTGTCTGAGGAAATCATGTTTGAAATGCGAGAGCCGTAGATTTGGCCATTTAAAAAATATAAGGTAAATGTTAATTTTTTTTCAAGAGATGGTCGAGATCAATGTCAAAATTGATTTCCAAAAAAAAAAAAGTTCTCGTCAGACGCAAAAAAAATTCAAAATATGATAGCACTAGCTTTAACAAGTCAAAACTCATGACCAAGATAAAAATATTTCAAAAAGTGTGCTAAACTCTCTGGTCACAAGGTCAAATCTTTTGGCACCTATAGA
>PRKT01000012.1:1952185-1979827 GCA_003671525.1 Saccostrea glomerata
AGCTTGCTGATATAGTGTTAAGTTTTGTACCTATCCCTTGTTAATTGTTACTGGTTGATCGCATGTGATTATCTTTGTCTTATATAGTAGGATACAACAGAAACTGAACTTAGAGTAGGCTGTAGACTGCATTGTTCTCAAAACTGTGAAATCAAATCTCCATTCAAAGATAATAAAAAATAATGTACAATTAATATTCCAAAATATCAAATGTTGTCCTCTTCGTAAATACTGTAATCTGTAACTCAAAATGACGTATCTTACATCATCTATATCTGTACTGGTTCTCATCAAACACTATTGTTGTTGGTGTTCCTATACATTAATCTGCCATTGTTTACAACAAATACATGTACACTCCAAGAATTTTACTTTTGTGAACTTGGAGGAAAGAGGAATAAACAAAAAATCCCAGTATTTTTCAAGAGTATTCCTAAATCTTTTTGTTGTTTTAAAATATTGTAAAACATAAAAATATATAACTGCTTTTAGGTCGATATTTTGTATATATAATTCCCAATGAAGAATTTGGCACCGCGTGATCATTAAACTGGTCTCCTTTTCTTTTCAGGTCTTAGCTATAGTGTCCGTACTGTTCATCGTTCTATCTACAGTCGCCCTCACACTGAACACCATTCCCAGCCTCAACGAGGACAGCGATGCCTCCAACGATCTGGAAATCATCGAGGCTGTGTGTATATGCTGGTTCACCTTAGAATACCTAGGAAGATTCTGGGCGTCTCCTAATAAGTGGAAATTCTTCAAAGGTCCCTTAAATATCATTGACTTATTAGCCATCTTGCCGTATTTCATCAGCTTAGGGTTGACGGAAACTAACAGACATACGACAGAACAGTTTCAGAACGTTCGTAGGGTAGTACAGATTTTTAGAATTATGCGAATTTTACGAATTTTAAAACTTGCGCGCCATTCAACAGGTTTGCAGTCGTTAGGATACACACTGCAAAGAAGTTACAAAGAACTAGGTCTTTTATTAATGTTTTTAGCTATTACTGTGTTATTGTTTTCAAGCTTGGCTTATTTTGCCGAGAAAGATGTAGATAAAACGAAATTTAAAAGTATTCCTGAGACCTTCTGGTGGGCTGCTATCACCATGACAACTGTTGGATACGGTGATATTTATCCAATGACTACACCGGGGAAGTTGGTGGGTGCAGTGTGCTGTATTTGTGGTGTGTTGGTCATTGCACTCCCCATCCCTATCATTGTCAATAATTTTGCCGAGTTTTACAAGGACCAAATGCGAAGAGAGAAGGCCTTGCGGAGGCGAGATGCTCTGGAAAGGGCTAAACGTACCGGGAGCATTGTGTCGGTGCATTCCTTTAATATAAGAGATGTGTATGCAAGAAGTGTGGACCTTTTAGACGTTAACGTGGAGTCTGGAGGTGGCAGGGGGTCATGTGACAACGGGCACAACTGTGATGTAGGGACTGTCAACAATGACGGCAAATGCGCAAGCGCACCACAATTCGTGACGAATTCGTCCGAGTCGGCCATTAAATCATCGAATGATCACTGTGATTTGAACAGTCTTCCTGACTATAAATGTGCAACAAATATAATAGAGACAGAGGAGGAAACAGACCCGAGGACTTCCTCTAATCCAGCTTTACATTCGGAACATCAGGTACTCTTGCAGTTTTTTGCATTTTTCTAGTTCGCAATAAAAGCTCACTTCTTAAGCAATTTAATGCTACATACGATTTGATTCTTACTGTACATATGTTTTATGGATTGCTTGCTTGCTTTTACAAGATATTGGTTTTCCTCTTCTGAAATTTGTCATGTTCTAGTCCATTTAATCTTGATTGTTCAGAGTTCAGGTTTTCAAGATTGTCTTTTATTTCTTAAACCAATGGATGATTGTAAATGGAAAACCGCAAGAGAGTCATACTATCTGTAGTGTGATACACTGTATTAATATACCGGTATATGTACCAAAATTGATACAGAAAATTTTGTAAGCTAATCACAGGGATAGGTTCTTTGGCAAAACATCACTTTATAGAACTGCAACAAAATGCCGGCGAGTTACCAAATTAATTAGGAAAGAACATATCAATTACATTTACAGTGGACATGGTTGAGGTTGATTTCCTCATGTTTTAAAGAAGAAATCCAATAATAAAACAGACTAGAGGAGAAAATCCATTTTCTTTCAGGGGTTATCTTTTAGATACTTTTTAACGTTTTACACGCAGACCTCCACACCAGCAGAGAAACACAGCTTGAATATTGATCAGCTCTCATTAACGGAGATCTTTTTCTAGAGAAGTCACATATGAATACATTTAATTATCCTGACTGAAATTGTGAAAAAAAATGTAGCTTAAAATAATCAGATTTCAAGTGGAAGATCTCTAAAGGATAAGATAGTTTTGTAATAAAGCAAACAGGCAACAAGATAAAACATATGCACATGGAATCTGCATGTTTAAAATAAACCGAGCTCCTCTCTAGATATCTGCATGACACCTCCCTGAAATCCTTTGCACAATTTAAATTAACGGTATTTCAATCTGATTACGAAACCAGTTTTGCTTTTTCAAACTTTCACCTGAATATGTAATTTGCTAGAAAAGGGCTGCATTTTTATTGAGGTTTGAAATTTCAAAAAGAAAATCTTTTTTCATGGGTCAACAAAATGTTAAAACTTTTCTTTCTTTTTTTTTTTGGTGAAATGACTTTCATCTTAATTCCTTCAGGGAAAGCTTGAATACCCATCAACTGCTGAAAATCTCATGCATGCGCGTTGTACCATTGAATTAAAACCGTTAATACGGCAGAGCAGCAACACAAGTACTGACACATTTAATAGCTGCCTGACTCACCCCTCAAGCCCCGGGGGCTCAGGGGCACAGGGTCATCTACAGAACAATTGCAACAGACATAATGTTTACGTTAATCCATTGGAGAATTCCAGACTTAGTTCAGTTTTTAATTTGACAGACAGTGGTTCTTGTAGCAAGCCGCTGGATTTGAATATAGATTATAAATGTCCCGAGAATGTATTTACAACTGACAGTGACTCTGTTCAAATTGTTCAGAAACTAGAAGATGGATATACTACGACTTGGAATCGCAGTGTTCTTCCAAACAATCAGCCAAGTCCTCCACCACGACTTGTCCATCAGAAGAGTTCCGAAGAATCACCAAGAGCACCCGAAAGATCTCTTCTCAAACGTCACAAATCTGAGACGGGTAACCGACAAAGCAAAGTTTCTGGAATCAAGGAACGATCCTACTCGTCTTCGAAAGATACTATTTTGGGATCGTATAGCTAAACAGGTTTATGAATTGACAATTATGAGCAAGTGAAAATTTCATTTCAGCTCAATACCAGTAGTTGCTATGAGTATATCAACTTGACAAGCACAGTAGAGAATGTTTATTGCAGAACAGTATAGCTCTCTGCTTGAGAGAATTTGGACAGCGAAATCGGCGTGCAATAGATCCAAGCATTTCAAAAACCATGTTATCTTTTTTAAGGTCACCTTAACGAAGTTGGGAAAGCTTATGTGATACCATCGGTGTCCAAGGTTAAGTTTTTTGGAGCAGTTTTCTTTTTAAGTCCTTCTATGCCCTATGTTGATTTTATATGCATGGAAGATGCTTCTAATATGTTTCATTGTACCAGTTAAGGTTTCAGATGCTGCAATTTCAGACAAAGGAATGACCAGGTTAATGTTTTTAGAGCAGGTTAACCCTTTTAGTGTAGGTCTCATTTCCAAGTAAGTATGAATCTATAATGACCAAACTTGCATGGATGATACATCTAAGGATGCATACTACCAGACTTGCTTCGGATGCTGAATCTGACCTACATTTTCCGAATGAGTGAACAGGTTAAAGTTTTTGGTGCAGGTCTCATTTCCATGTTACAAGAAGGCCTATAATGACCAAACTTGTAAGGATGATACATCTAAAGATGCATAATACCAGACCTGCTTCGGATGCTGAATCTGACCTACAATTGTCTAAATGAGTGAAAAGGTTAGTTTTTTATGCAGGTCTTATTTCCAAGTAAATATGGGTCCTATATTGACCAAACTTGCATGGATAATGCATCTAAAGCTGCACGCTAATAGACTTGCTTCGGGTGCTGAATTCGACATACATTTTCCAGATAATGGACCAGGTAAAAGTTATGGATGCAGGTCTATCACCAAGACACTATATGGCTTACTAGTATATTATCCAAACTTGTACAAATGATGCATGAAGGGATGAAAACTCTCAAACTTGCTTCAGATGCTGGATTTGAATTACATTTTCTTGATGGATGACTATAGTTGAAGTTTTTGGATAGGTCTTTTCCAAAGTAACTGCAAGCCCTATCAGATCAAAATTGCATAAATTTGGATGTACGCTTCTAGACTTGGCCTAACTTAAAGTCAACATTCGTTAATTGATGTGAGCTCTGTTTACCTATGTTTACGCCTATTCTCGATACTTTTTAACCATTCATGGTGCTGTATTATAGCAAGACTTTAACATGGACGTCGAAATGAGAATGATTAAAGCTGATATTCCAGGAGCACATATGGCTTAGCTGCAGAACTATCAGTTTGTGGTTGAGAAAATTCGAACAGACGAACCAGAGGAGTAAAAGATCCAAGCATGGTAAAAACCTTTGATTTAAGGCGACGTTTTTTTGTCGCTCGCTTCGGGTATCATTTCGTTTCCCGTTACAGGATATAATACTTCTATTTCTAGGAAATTATTTATTTTTCAACGGTTCCAAACTGATCTACATTGTTTATAGCCTTGGAATGTCAGCTTTAAACATTCGCATTTGGGACAAGAGCACCCGAAAGATCTCTTCTCAAACGTCACAAATCTGAGACGGGTAACCGACAAAGCAAAGTTTCTGGAATCAAGGAACGATCCTACTCGTCTTCGGATAACATTCACGATGAGAGCTCAAGCAAATCAAAAACTGCTAAATTTCGTAAAGCGGTGTCGTTGGCCAGTAGACTTCATTCAAGTCCCTCCACTGGTCGGAAGTTAGCTAATTACCATTTAATCTCCAATCCACAATCAGGTATAGTCTTAGAATGACGACATTCTCTATAAGTATGCATATTTAAGTGAAGGAGCTTAAATGAAAAATGCAAGTGAGCGAAAGGGTATATTAATCATTTTGTTAAAAAAAACATGGTAAGAAACCCTCGATTCATTTTTGGATAAATACAGACCCTTTGGAAGCCTTCATGAAAGATTTTAGGGAATTTTAATCAAACATTGTACCTGCATGTATCCTTTGCTGTACAGCGCTCCGGCTTTAGCATTTTCTCTGCATTGTATCTTCACTAACAGCATCTTCATTAAATATGCATATTTCCATTACTAATGTCAAAAGTATATGTAGTTTGCCATGTTCAAGTATTTGAAAATATCATAGATCTACATATATTCGTAAATTCACCAAGTTCATTACGATGATTTCAAACAAAAATGATAATAATAAAAGAAATGAATTTATATGGAACATATTTTAACTGTTTGATTCCAGACGAGAAATTTCTTCTCTACTAACAAGCAGACGACAGAAGAAAAGAATGTGATGGGTTTCAGGTGTAGTACAGCGTTGGTGTGACCTTTGACCCTACTGTATTCTAGTTCCGTGGCTTATCCCTCTGCTTTTCACTTGCTATGTCTGCACTGTACCTGCAATATTTAGTCCTCTTACCAAACCTTAAAATTACTTTATACTTTAAGATTAATTCGTATAATGAACTTTACAATGGTAATATTAAATACTCTTTGTTCTTTTAGGGTTTTGTTATGGTTTTAACTTTAAGTTTCACAGAGCAGCTTTTATCCCCCTTTCCTTGCCCTACCCTCTGGAGGTAAACCCGCAGCATGTGTGGTGCCGTTCTGTGAGAGTAGGATGTTGTCTATATTCGGCTTTTAGTCGTGGTCACACCAGTGTAATGTGCTTTCCTGAAACTCTTTCATGTATTATTACATTGCGATTTTGTCTGTGCCTTATCAATGCTTCCTTGTATCAAATGACGTAACTAAACAGCTCAGATTTGCATTGGAATTTTAATTTTTAAATTCTTAGATTTGCAGTAGAAATAAAAACTCAAAATTGATTTACAAAAAAAAAAATGATCGAGCAATTTACAAATCTTTATCCCTTTAAAAACTTTTTTCCATCTTTTATTCAATCCAAACAAATGATATCAATTTTCGCGCATTTTACATATGAGTTTTACTTAGTCTATTGAACAATAATGGAATAATAAGGTCATGTAATTTTTGTAGCGCATGTCAAACTCTTAGAGTCGCTGTCATGTTGGATATTTTGCTTCACCGTCCAGTGCTTTAATACTTTAATTTATAGTAGACCTGCTTCATCTGCTCTGAAGCCAAGATTTATTTCAATTAAAAATACACCTGTATTAAGACTGTTAACATTTTATTGCACTCGATTATTGTTTGAGTCAGTTTGCTTAGAGCAGATGAATGTTTTATATGCTTATGTTATATATATCCAGTAGATTGTCTTTTTCCAATATTGCAAGCATACATAATCATTTTCGTTTATTTAAGGTAAAACCAGTGAATGTGGAAAACTTCAAAACGGAATAACTACTGATTGTGATACTTGTACTCCATTCGAACCCCCTCAACCAGTGATGAAATCTATACTAAAAAAAGATTATAACGTCACTTCCGGTGATGACACTGAAACGCTTTTACATAATGCGTCAAATGATTGCGACGTATTTCAATGGGAAAATTCTCCAGAAAACCCTTCCAAAAACATTGCACCCACGTCATGTTTGCCGGAAAGCGATCTACCTTCAAAAAAGGATAATGGAAATGAAGAAGACATATTTCCGGTGAGAGAAAACAGTGATGCAAAAACACTTCCGCTTTCTTCCTCCTTAAATTCATGTGGAACTCCTCTGACGGATAGGTTTGATGATTATAGTTTATTTGATTCTTCTGAAAATCGTGGTGAAGATGAGCTTGAATTTAGCGATAGTGTAGCGAGTCCCCAGAAAGGAAACTGTTGGAACAGAGATAGTGGGAACACTTTGCCGTGGCAGAATAACGACACAAGCCCCTCTGACAATTTGGATATCGAAGAGAGCATGATCGGGTCGAACTCACTGGGACGGTCCCCGTCTGATGACAATAGTCTTTCATCTCATAACTTAATGCATATATCCCCTGTAGAAAATAATTCTAATACAGATCCAAAAAAGGATTTACAACAGACTGGCTTTGAATTTTTGACTGAAAGTGATTTAAATGGTCAACGAAAAGACTATCAGGTGGACACACTGTTAAATAATATCGGGCGGCTGTCCTCAGACGAAAGCACCGAAATCTATTCCCAAGAAGCAAGTGGATAAGTGTTCATTTGTAAGTGATGTGAATGTGATAATCTTGTTTACAGTCATACCTTACGGATTACTATTTAATATTTTCGATTCTGTTCCTTTTTTTCAGAATATTGGAAGATTATCTTCATTCGTTTTCAAAGAGAAGAAAAGAACTAAAACTTTGTAATTTTTCAGTCGATAAAAGAAACATTTTCAGTATTGTTAAAAATTTTCTTACCTAATTTTGTTGCACATTCGTTGTTACGAATTTACAATTGCGTCAGTTGCAGGGGAATATTTTCTTTCTTATGTGATTGTTATTACATTTTAAAGTAATACATGTTATTTGCACTTTCCTGCAATGTTTGATAGTTTATTGATTATTTGTTGTATAAATTTGTACAACGCCATCTTGTTCCTTCTAGAATTCAGAGCGTGCAAAATGAAATAAAATTGTTCAATTTGTGCGTTTTAATCAGTTTTCTAAATATCAATAGAAGTTGGTCTTATGTTTGGTAGCCATTTATCGCCCTTTGAGAAGCACGTTGAGTGTTATTTGATTAGAACTTCTAAGTGTTCAGATCGTCCCAATTCTAAGACATTCTGTAAGTAGCCATGTTTGCTCTCATTTCGATCTAAAGAATCGAGATGGCAATTCCCAGAACTTAGATAATTAATTCTCCAAGAACTTTCTGATTTTTCAATGTAGAGTCCTCAAAGATACTATTTTGGGATCGTATAGCTAAACAGGTTTATGAATTGACAATTATGAGCAAGTGAAAATTTCATTTCAGCTCAATACCAGTAGTTGCTATGAGTATATCAACTTGACAAGCACAGTAGAGAATGTTTATTGCAGAACAGTATAGCTCTCTGCTTGAGAGAATTTGGACAGCGAAATCGGCGTGCAATAGATCCAAGCATTTCAAAAACCATGTTATCTTTTTTAAGGTCACCTTAACGAAGTTGGGAAAGCTTATGTGATACCATCGGTGTCCAAGGTTAAGTTTTTTGGAGCAGTTTTCTTTTTAAGTCCTTCTATGCCCTATGTTGATTTTATATGCATGGAAGATGCTTCTAATATGTTTCATTGTACCAGTTAAGGTTTCAGATGCTGCAATTTCAGACAAAGGAATGACCAGGTTAATGTTTTTAGAGCAGGTTAACCCTTTTAGTGTAGGTCTCATTTCCAAGTAAGTATGAATCTATAATGACCAAACTTGCATGGATGATACATCTAAGGATGCATACTACCAGACTTGCTTCGGATGCTGAATCTGACCTACATTTTCCGAATGAGTGAACAGGTTAAAGTTTTTGGTGCAGGTCTCATTTCCATGTTACAAGAAGGCCTATAATGACCAAACTTGTAAGGATGATACATCTAAAGATGCATAATACCAGACCTGCTTCGGATGCTGAATCTGACCTACAATTGTCTAAATGAGTGAAAAGGTTAGTTTTTTATGCAGGTCTTATTTCCAAGTAAATATGGGTCCTATATTGACCAAACTTGCATGGATAATGCATCTAAAGCTGCACGCTAATAGACTTGCTTCGGGTGCTGAATTCGACATACATTTTCCAGATAATGGACCAGGTAAAAGTTATGGATGCAGGTCTATCACCAAGACACTATATGGCTTACTAGTATATTATCCAAACTTGTACAAATGATGCATGAAGGGATGAAAACTCTCAAACTTGCTTCAGATGCTGGATTTGAATTACATTTTCTTGATGGATGACTATAGTTGAAGTTTTTGGATAGGTCTTTTCCAAAGTAACTGCAAGCCCTATCAGATCAAAATTGCATAAATTTGGATGTACGCTTCTAGACTTGGCCTAACTTAAAGTCAACATTCGTTAATTGATGTGAGCTCTGTTTACCTATGTTTACGCCTATTCTCGATACTTTTTAACCATTCATGGTGCTGTATTATAGCAAGACTTTAACATGGACGTCGAAATGAGAATGATTAAAGCTGATATTCCAGGAGCACATATGGCTTAGCTGCAGAACTATCAGTTTGTGGTTGAGAAAATTCGAACAGACGAACCAGAGGAGTAAAAGATCCAAGCATGGTAAAAACCTTTGATTTAAGGCGACGTTTTTTTGTCGCTCGCTTCGGGTATCATTTCGTTTCCCGTTACAGGATATAATACTTCTATTTCTAGGAAATTATTTATTTTTCAACGGTTCCAAACTGATCTACATTGTTTATAGCCTTGGAATGTCAGCTTTAAACATTCGCATTTGGGTGTCCACTTTGAAATCTTGTTAGAATGGTAAAGAAGTATAAAGAATCTGATTGATTGATTGTATGTTGTTTAACCTCCCTCTCCAAAATTTTTCACTCATATGCAGACACCACCACTTGCCGGTGGAGAGCTCAAATTTTGCCCTATACTCGGCACTCAGAGCCATTGAGCAGTGTGGGATCTTTTTCGTGCCAGCACCTACTGCGACACGGGACCTTGGTTTATACGGTCTCATCCGAAGGACCGGTCTCCACGTCTCACAGTGGGATTCGAACCCGCGACGTATAAAAGATCGACTTCTTACTTCGCGACCCTTTAGCAAATGCTCTGACCAGTAACCACTTCGCCACGCGGGCGACTACAAAGAACAGGAGTCAAATATTAGTTATGCCTAAAGCCGCGTGGAAACACACATCGGTATTCTAGCCTAGCAAGACATGCAGGGCTGTTTAACTGGAACCGTTGAAAGGTTAATAAAACAAGAAATGATATCCGAAATGAGCGGGGGAAAAGTGTCGTCGTAAATCAATCCTTGGATCTGTAGCTCTGGTTTGCCTGTCCATATTTTCCAACCCGAGAGCTCTAGTTCTACAGTAACAGCTACAAATCTGGTAACTTCGTTACAATTCAATATACCTGCGGGTATAAAGTTAATGCTTAATTGAATATCCAATCTCTAGCCAGGAATGATAACTCTTCAAATTAGTAATTTAAATTAAAATATCTCAAAATTCAGCTCGATATTAAAATTAAACCCTTTCGTACTAATTTTTCATTCCAAATTCTTAATACTATTCTAGGTTCTATGAAGTCTTATACGGAAGCCCTGGAGGGACATTGACTTACTTGTTATGACTTATTTGTTATAACTTTTTTGTTTTGACTTATTTGTTTTGAGATTTTTTTTTGTTACTTCTAACTAAGTGTAGGTAAGCTATTGAAAAACGATTAATTGTATAGTTTTGTAGTTAAACGTACAAAGCTGATGTGATTAGTAAATTTTCATCTGTTAATTACGGACGCCCTTGAGAGATATTGACTTATTCCTTATGTGTTTTGACTTATTTCTTATGTGTTTTGACTTATTTCTTATGCATGTGTTTTGACTTAGTTCTTATGAATTAATTTTGAATTCATGTTATTTTGAATTTGTTATGACAAGTTTAGTTTACAACAGGTGGTGTGAAAGATGAAGACAACGTATAGTTTCAGAAAAAAGTCCTTGAATATATTACTAACGACAAGATAAAATACATAGTAGTGATTGTCAGTTTGTCAATCATCATGCAAACTGGAAGTTACATATAAGAATTACGTAATAACCACAAAAAGAACATTTACTTTAGAAATCACAACTGTACTGGACGTTAAACTACAATTTGTTAATCAAAAAACCACAGTTAAAATAGGACTAAATATCATTTTATCAGAAAAGTAAGCCAAGCAACAGGTTTTCAATAGCTTTCCTACACTTAGCTATAACTAGCTACGAAACATTCACAACAAATAAGTCAAAACAAAAAAGGAATAACAAATAAGTCATAACAAGTAAGTCAATGTCCCTCCAGGGCTTCCGTAGTCTTAGAAACGGACCTATATAAAAAATTAACATTTGTTTTCCATAAAAGTAGAAAAGTCGACATTTAAAAAAAATTAAATCCGCTAGCTTAATTCATGCACCAATATTTATTAACATATGAAATTGTAAGTGATCTGTTATGTTTTGTGTTTATATGAATTTTTTTTTTTACACTTAGTTCATATAGTTTTCATTTAATTTTTTAGTAACAGTTAGTTCATATACAACAATATAAGTTAAATGAACTAATCTAGTATTTAAAAAAAATGCATTTTTTCCAATTAGAAAATACATATATACTTGGATTCCTTATTTTAATACCCCCAAGTATATTTTAAATTTTGTTGATCAATTAGAAAATGCACAGTGGTACTTTTATTTTAGTTTTATGAATATTTATGAGAAATGAAGCTTATTTTAACTTTTGTTATATGGGTCTGAGGATCAGGAATTCAATATCTGACTTTTTATTCGTTTTCTGGTTTTGATATAGAACAATAAAATTTGAAACGGAGTTGGTAATTCAGTTAAAAAAAAATTGGCGGTAACCTGAGTTAAGGTGTTTCCACCCTCACAATTTTATAGGTTCAAAGTACAAAAACTGCATTTATTTTCATTTGATATACTTTATACTTTCCAATAATTGCAAAAAATATATAGGTCACCATTTTATTCAAGATGCGAAACATAAATAAACAGAAGTGTTTGTCAACATAAAAAAATCGCACATTTTTTGTAAATTGTATTATGAAAAATATGTAAAAACTGGTTAAAATGCATAATTCTGATGCTGAGTGTTCCTAAATACTTCCTACTTAAAAGATACTTTTGAATTGTGAATATCAGGGAAACTATTTTACAATAAAGCAAATGCCTGAATGAAGAGACCTTAGAAGGAGTTATTGCCCTTGTCAACATTTTTTAGAGATTGAATAATTGATTAAATATAGAAAATATGCATTTTTTAAATTCTTAAACTTAACAATATTTATCATTACACCTATTGTAAAACATTCTTCCAAGAGATATTGTCCTATTAGGTATGAATTTAAACTAATTACATTTTTTGCAAAAACCTATGACATCATAGGAGGGTGGAATTACCTTAATTAGGATCATAACTAAAATTATTTTCAGCTGATTAAGAATGGCAAAAGATATAACTAATTAACAAAGATATAACTAATTAACAAAAGATATGTCTAATTAACCTTGGTTTTAAGATGTCTCATAAAGTATGAAGAATTTCGCTCCCAAAAATAATGAAACTTTTTATAACTTAAATGAAAAAAAAATCTGATGAATGGGAAGTAAAGTTCCTGAGAGGGTAAGACAGTAACTTGAATATCTTTTAATATTGATTTCTTTTATTACTTTTTTGTTTTGAAAAAGTAATGGTATTACATGTGACCATCAGACTCGCAACTAGAATTGAATAAACTATGTTCCCTTGACAATTTTAGTTTAGTAATGAAAAGTTATTATGATTTATATCGTAGTTCATCAAAGTTTTCGTAATCACGTGTAATCTTGCTCAGTTAGAGAATTGTGTTATAGTGGTTTGTTGTGTTGCACAATAAAAAATAAATAAATAATGAAACTGCGTTGAAAACTCTTCATAGAGACAAATTCCGTCAAGCAAAATAAGACCGCAAAATCGGGGTTCCGTCCCCTTCACCAAACACAAATCCTGTGTTTGCAAAACCGTTTCGTGTTTATGCCGCATAAGCTATGAATATAATATACTTTTTCTGTCAATTTATATTCGCCCTATAAAATACTTTCTTTTAGTGTAATAAAAGAACAAATTGACGTAAGCAATAGTTTTTTTTGTAAAGATACAGAGTAATGTTAATGTACAAACTTACTTAACAGTTGCAATGTGTTTCGCGTGTTTTGGGGCTTTGCCGTTTTCATTCGCCTAGAGACCGTTCTGTTGGACAATAAATCAGACCGCTGACTAACAGGAAACCCACAAACCCGGAAACAAATTTCTCTTGAGGGTAATTCATCCTCTTTTTCAGTGAATTAGAAAGCTTCTAAAAATATAAGTGAAGAACATCTGATTCCTGGCTTGGCATTTAACTGTCCCCAGAGATTTCTGTACTTACTTCTTCAGAAAATGAATTTATAATCCTTTGTGGAGAGCTTAGAACATATCATGTTTAGATGGACAAGTATAATTACCATGAAATTAAACCCTTTTAGAGGAAAAAGGCTAACATCTTTTCCATTTTCACTCCCATTTGCCATTATGGATATATCAACTCAATTCTTGTATTTTCTGACATCTTTCTTTCAAATATAATTTTCAAATATCAATGTATAACAATATATAATAGATAAAATATAACTTGTCTGGTAACATTGGCAGTCAGATATTGCACACAATATTAATTTTGTCAATTATTTGTTTTTCTCAAGGTGCAAACTGACTCCTGTACTCATCAAACAGGTAACTGGGAACGTGGGCCTCAATCACCTGAAAAGAGTAACCAAAAACAAATTTAACCTTATCTGGTTCCCTGGCTCCTTGACTTTAGATGCAAAACAAATCAATGATAGGGAACCAGGTAAATGATGTTCCTATCAAACTGTAGATGCATCCTCCCATTAAGATATCTGAACTTAAATCACACTTTGTTTTAAAGTCACTGTGATTCGTGTGATTCTGATTCTATTAATTAATTAAATGATGTACCAACATAAATTCTGTTTACTGTGACAGTTACAGATTACCTACATCTGTCAATTTAAATCTGTTGATGATAATTATTATTATCATATACTTAGTAGTAAATATACCGATTCTGCACGGTGTGATACGGGTGACGTCACAATTCCCCATATCACGGGCCGGTCCGAAAAGCAATATCACGTATCGGACCGATGGGCCGAAAATCCATATTAAACCGGAAGTAACGTTTGTATTAAGTTTAAAAGTTAATTGACTTGATTTCATTTAAATATTCATATAAAATATTCTTTAATGACGTTTGTGGTCTTCATTTTTTTTCAGTTACCTAAAATTGGCTCTTTTAGATTTTATAGAAAACTGTCACTAACAAGCAAAAACATTCTTCAACCACCATATGTGAACTCGCATATGAAGTATTTTCAATATATGATAAATAGAATACTACATACTAAAATCCATATCATATGTCACATCAGCCCTCGGGCCCCATATCAACCCTCGGGCCTTCGGCCCTTGGGCTGATATGGGGCCACTCGGGCTAATATGACATATAATATGGATTTTAGTATGTAATATTCTCTATTGATAGAACTTAATATATATACAATATGGCTCCTAGCAAAACTGACCTTCCTTGAGAGTCCACTAAAATAAATAAAGTCCTCCAGGAAAATCAGGGCATTCAGAACATCATGGGACCCCTCCTGTGTTTTAGACCTGAAAATAATGTAAAAAAAACTGAAATCTAACTCAACCATTATAACAAGTTATGTCTTAGACCTGAAAATAATGTCAACTAAACCTAAATCTAACTCAGCCTATGGAATAGGTTATTCTTTAGTCTTTACTATCCATGTCATCTAAAAATGCTATGAACCTGCATACTAATGAATTTTCACAATTATATAATCAATAAAAACCCTTCCTCCCCACAAAACCCCCTTAATCAAGGGCTATGAATCTCATAATTTTGAAAAAGGCATCCTTTCCCATTTAAATCATGCACTTAATTTGCTTGCTTAATAAATTTGGCTTAGGTGGGCTAAATTGCTTAAATTCTCTTCCCTTGTATATTTGGCAGATACACTAAGTACAAGGTTGTAATTAGCAAGGGTCTCTTCATAAATTGTGAAATTCATAGCCCTGGGTAAGGGGTTCTGGTGTAATGGTAGCTAGGGCTCAATGTGATTATACACATGTATTCATACATGTACACATACATGTACATTCTTTTCTTCCTCTGGGTATTACAGGGAGCTGGACAAAGTTGCATTGCCATATCTATTAAATTTTCAATTCTATATTTTACAAAATATTCTCTGTTTAATTGAGCTTACTTGAAAATTCTTACAACTCAGTGATATAAAAATTCATCTTTACATCATCCCAAACACCTGTTATAAACAAGCTCTGTAGGTCCAAAGGAGAGGGAGTGCATTATTTAACCCTTGTGTGTCTATATGTCTAGTTGTCTGTATCATTTTTCTGGGGCATTTTTCTCAGAAACTACACTTTGCCGATGCTTGAAATTTAAGCTCACTCTTTATTTTGGCATTGCCACTTGGTGGAATTTATTTTTGTAGGAATCCAATGTCAACTTCCCGTTTATCTATACATCTGTTCATATCAAATTTCTGTCACAGATATCTTATCAACTACTGAAGAAACATGCTTGAAACTTGCTTGCCATTTGGCTCACAGACTTCTTGTTGTTAATGTTTACAGTTTACCATATGTTTTCAATTTATTTACTCTGCACACATAGGCTATACTTGTGATGTGAGTTTTTTTTCCCTCGCATTACTATTCTGCATTTAATTGATTATAATTTTAATATTTTTCATTAATAAACACAAATTTTCTTTATACTTAAATACAGAGGATAAAATTGACTTCATGAAGGTGCCAGGATGTGTGTCAATCAAATGCATAAAAAGTTCAAAGTAAATGTTTTAAAAATTTTCAGATAAAAGATGTTTATAATCATGCTTCACAAAGGTGCCAGGATGTGTGTCAATCAAATGCATAAAAAAGTCAAAGTAAATGTTTTAAAAATTTTCAGATAAAAGATGTTTATAATCATGCTTTTATAATATTTAGGTGTGACAAACTCTAGCAGCAGATTAATCATTATAATATACATGTACATATGTACTGAAAATAAACTGACAGATGATACAAATCTACTTTTTTCAATAATCATTTAGATAACAAGTAACAAGAAAAATAAGGAATCGGCAGTACTTTATTGCTCCCTGGCCAACCTACATCTTTTGCTTTTAGGCAATATCTACATCCATTAGAGTATTTTATTTTATTTTGTTCTTCTGTGGATCCTTTACAGTGTTGTATTATACTCTGGTGACCATTAAGGCCCTTGGGCCTCTTTCTTTTATATGGTAACACTTTTTAACTTTGAATATAACACTCTATAGTGGGCTAGGCAGATAAGACAAGATCTCCCTTACCCTGGTAGAGCATCCACCTGTGACCTGACATACTGTCCCAGGAGAGCTAGAAATATGTCTGTGTTCTCCTTGTGGTACTGCTTCAACAGAGTCAGACAACCAATCACAAAGGGCGGGGCATCCAGATGGTCAGTCACCTTCTTACTGACCAGTCCACCTGTAGCAAATTTGTTACTATAAAAATCTTGTTACTATAAATATCACTCAATGTATATTTTCAGTAGAAATAGAAGGTTGCAGCTTAATCAAGATAAGAATTTTTCTATTCTCCACCTTTAGCACAGCAAATTAAGTGGAGAGCAAAAATAGAAGGATTAAGAAGTTCAAATGCTAATGTAAATGCTCAAATGGGAAAAATATGAGGGTCGTTCAAAAAGTTCGTGGACAATGTCAATCTTTGTTATTTTACTCACAAGAAATGTTAAATAAGCACAATATGATATGTAAAAGAATTTGTTTTGTTGATGTGTGAAGTTTCATTCCATTCGATTTAACAGATATCAATTTACTTCATTTTAAAATCAACATGTTTTGTACCCGCGGAGCACACTTAACAGCAATGTAACGTCAAAACAAAGCGTCAAGAATTTCGAAAAAAATTCTTCTACATTTCACACAGTATAATCCAATGCCAACTCATTAAATCCTTTTTCTAATACTTTAAATTTATATTTTAAGAATTGCTCTCATAGAATAATTTAGTTTGTTAAGGTTTTAATTTCTTTAATTACCTAACTCTGTGCTTACACAGAATAAGCAACTCTGAAGCGCCTATGTCTTTCTTTGACGTTCGAACTTTTTAGAATTTTTGGGAAGATTTTTACAGTTAAACCGTTACTTCACATATTGTTCTCATCCGATACAGAGTCTCTGTCACTCAAATACTGCCTGTACTATTTGTATACACAAACACAACTCGCTTGTGACATATTTTCGTGATTTTTCCAACATTTTTAGAGTTTATTTAGGATTTTTCCTGAGAAAAAAACAAAATTTCATCTTTATCTTCTGCTCCGTGACGTTCTAAAACGTCATCGTTTTTGTCGTTTTCAATAAGAACTCCCTATCATCTCAAGTTGATTTTTTTTCAACAAAGCAAAATATAAAGCCATAATTTGGTTTACGAATTGATGTAGCAATTCTTAATTTGAATTTCTAGGTTGTTTTTCGTTTTTGCCCCATTTTACAGAGAATATGACTACAGACAATTATATAGTGTATTGTCTGTAACTTACTAAATTTTGACATGCTCCGCGACCCGATTTTTGCATTTTTAAAATCTGGATAAATTTTGAATTTATTGTAATATTTGGAAAAATTTTGATACAAATCATTTGGATTTATTGTTAAAATATTTCTACCAAATTTGGATAACATATGACGTCAAATAAAAAGATATGACAGTTGTCTACGAACTTTTCGAACAACCCTCGTAAAATACTGAAGGATGAAACCTTTTTGAAATTATATCTTTTCCCTTTTGCTTTATACCTTTATAATACAGATTTAAATTTGAAATTAGAACACTGTAACCTAATCTATGTGTAGTCGTCAACACTTACTGATAGTTCTGCTGTAGGTTAACTTTGGAAGATGGGAAACCACTAACAGAAAGTTGAAGAAAGAGAAAAATGGAAGTCTTTTTGTGGTGACATATATCTGAAAAAAAAAGAGTTAACATTTAAAGCATCAGTAAAACATATCCCTCATTTCTCAGTAGTAAAAAATGCATCAAGAAATGTCCAGCTGAGTATATAAATGTATATTTAGTAGGTCTGTTATTTATATACATAACTTTTGTTCCTTTTAATTTAACATTGATAAATCAATAGGGAGTTGTTTTTCTCCAGGACATCTCTGACATTTTATGACACATACGAGCGACATTTATGTCAATCCTAGATCCAGATAAATCTTCTCTTTACACTTAATGAAATTAATGACGTGAAAATTAGAGATAACAGAAACCTTCTGTAAGGGATCGTGAAAACCAGCTGATTCTAAATAAGACGTTAATTCAAACATCAGAGGATTCTCTTCCTTGGGATAGGGTAAAGTGGGATCCTGGTAATGCCGCTCAATGTCTGCTATAAGGGCACTAAAAATTGTCATCATAAAAAGGACTTTAAATTGTAGTATATAAATATTATCTCTGTGTATTAAGTGTAAGATATTAGAAAAAAACATGCATATGTAATACCATTTATCATTTTCATTATTTTTTCCAAGCTAGTAAACCAGGATTGCAAAATGTAAATATGGTAATAATAGTGATATTTTAATTTATAAGGTAATGTCATAACGTAAAACAGAATTCTTAGCAACTATTTTAATGACTTGAATATATACATGTAACATGTAGAACTTCACATTAGCTGTAATTAAGTATAAAAAAAACTAGTTCCTCACTCATTCATGGTTTGAAGGGCACTTGAGAATATTTTGGAGTCAAACTTGCATGACGTGCTTAACTCATGTTGGATCTGCCTCCTTAGAAGCTGCATCTGTCCGACCTGTAAAGTATGAAAAACTTATTTGAATGCAGGTAGATACTCTTTATTCTCCACTTAAATGTGCCCCATTGTCCGTTCAATGCCAGATCTGATTCTCACTTATATAAATTATGATATTGTGAAATAGCATGCAGTATGTAGTTACATATATAGTCAGTAAGTAAGTTACGTGTATAAAAGTACTGCAATACCTTTAGGATAATTTCAAGAAACGCTGGCCATATTCTGGTCATTTTTGACATCATACTAGGGTAAACCTTCTGTGGATGAGCTGAAGTAAAAATATATCATCATAAGCATACTACATGACAAACAAGTGATGGTTTACTTATAAACCAGACTGGGTATAATTTCCTGACCTACGAGTGTCTTGACATGCCCAAGACTCTTGGAGAAAGCATCCATTAGGTCGTGATATTGTCTGTCTTTGGCATTGTTTAGTAGTCTGGTACACATTGTCTGGAATGTCTGAAGCTCCTTCACCATCATAAAACACAGTAACCGGTCCAGTCCTGCCAAACCAAAACTCCCAACAGACTTCTGTAAAAAAAGGTTTATACACATGTATCCTTACAGGTTTATAATTTTTATACTGTATTATATACACATGTATCCTTACAGGTTTATAATTTTTATACTGTATTATATACACATGTATCCTTACAGGTTTATAATTTTTATACTGTATTATATACACATGTATCCTTACAGGTTTATAATTTTTATACTGTATTATAACTTCCTCATTCTTCAGAGACTCAATATTTATTTAAGGAAGTACAATTCTCAGGCTTACCTGTAACATCTGAAATAGAGTTCTGTTGACTTGTTCTGATTTGGTTTTTACATCATACCAGGCCTTCATCTGATCAATATATGCTGTGATTCTGAAAAGAAACAAAAAAATATAATCCAAATACAAGCAAGGGACTCACCAGAGTCAAAACATTCTACATTTATATATAAGAAAGTAAATTACCCATACCTTGGATCTGTGATTCTAATGATTTCTCTTGCTAGTCTCCCAATGAAGTTAACACTTTCATCAACAGGGGAAAATCTGGGGATAGGTATGGCTGTGGACTGATAAACACTCTGCCAGTCCAATATCTATAACAAACACAAATTGACATGATATAGCAATAAATCAGGAAACAAAATGATGTGTTCTGACAAAACCTTTCTCTGATCCGGGGAAACATGTCAACATTTTAATCAAGGAACAAAATGATTTTTTTTTCACCTGCCCCGACTCACCTTGGTCCTGAGGAAACTGTTACACTCCTGCTCCACATTGTAATTGATAATCCTGGAGACCTCCTCCTGCCAAATCTTCAGACCGTAAATATTGACATAGTCCTGGATGTACTCAAAGGACCTCCGGAATCCATCCATAGTTTCACCGAGGCTCTGAAGGCGAGGCATAAGCTCACTCACCTAGCAATAGGAAAATAATGGTATTACTGAAAATATTTATCAAACATATGTTCTCTATGCAAATTTATTTTCAGAGTACAGAAAGCATTACTTGAACATGAAATAATATAATATAAATTTTCTTTACTTTATCTTGTCCAAAAAAAAATAATCAGGATTTATTCCACTGGGATATATATTCATACACCTCACCTTGGCCCTTGTATTAAACATCAGCCCTTTGTGTAGAGCAAGAGCCACCTGCTGTACAAGCTCCTTACGAATTCCATCTTCCAGGAGCTGCTTTGGATCGATCTGTAACATTGAATAAATGGTGAATTACTTGAGTAAGAGTTGCTTAGCAGTTATATCTATCTGTAAGGTCAAGTTTATCAACATTTACTTGACATATATCCACAAAATTCATACTTGTACAGGGATAAATCAAGGAAAAGTGTTTTAGAATTTACAGTATTTGTTGGTTCAATCACATGTAATTTATAATGTAAGATGCTCAAGATCCATCTTTAAGGCTTCAGTAAATTGATAAGTTAGTACTTATTCCAATAGACTGATAATCTTTAATTATTACTGGAAAGGATTAGTAATATTTGTTCTCTTTAAAAATCACGTCATTTTCTAACTTACCTTTATTATACCAACAAGTGTTGTTTTCATCATCAAAATTCCCTCAGTAAAAACGGATATAGCATGTGTGAGCTTGGCTACCTGGAAAAGATGAGAAATGAAAATGAAAAGAGCCCCTGCTTCTTGTCAGACCTGTTGACTTGGCCTTTATTTGACCTGATGACCTTTGACTAACCTCGTATCTTTCGTCGAGTTGAGCAAACTCCTTCATCTTGTCCTTCTCTAGTCTAGTGGGAACTTCCTTGATCTGGGTCGTCTGTAGGTTTATGATTTTAGCTAGAAGTCCAAACATGGTCTGGGGAATGATCTAAAAAAAACACAAAATGCAGCAATTAAACCTTGGCCATCCAATTATTAACCATGACTTATGATTACATGTACTGGATTATGAATACACAAAATGTTAACCTGTAAAACTTTTCTGACATATGCCACGAGTTCCCCTGAGTAGTACTGAGATACACTGAGTAGATCAGGGCTGTTGGCTTGGTTAATTCTCAGTAAAGGTAGATCTAGAGCTGAAGCCATCTGATGAAATAACAGATATTATAAACTACAATGTCATGTACAGGAACTGAATAGAAAAAAATATTTATATCTAAGATTTATCTAATATTCATTCTAAGAATGTTCTTAATCTTACCTTAAGAAATGTTGCTCTGAGTTTTATGACAAGAGAAGGATCCTTTTTGATGCCTTGCTGCATATACATTGTATAACTACAAAAAAATATTGCACATTATCAAACATGTACTATAATCATTATAACACTGTTAGTACCAGCCCCCAATACCCACCTATCCATTATGTCCCAGGCGTAAGAGAGATCCCCTACAATCTGTACAGTGATGAGGACTTCCTCTTTAATGTTAATGGTTCTGATCATCTGGTGTAGATACTTCCTGGTGTCGGCCAGAAACTGCTTGACCTGAAGGTTACTCTCCAGCTGGTGGAACTCCTGGACCTAAGTATGACAAAACAGAAAGGGGTATTAAAACACTTACAGAAACAATGTGATCAAGTTCTTGATTGCAATGAAAATAGTTTATTTGGGGTATTAAAGGAAGAGTAAAAGAATAGTTGACAATCAAAGGAACAAAAAATCTGCTTTACTTTAGTGGTATGTGACTTGATGACTAGACATTTAGAATAACTTACCTCTTCCAGAGCTTGAATCAGCTGGACAATTTTACGTCCAGCGCTTGTGGAATCATCGTAGTTAAGGGAGGTAATCTGCTTGGCCATTTCAGTGAACCATGCTTGCAGATTGTCTAAAAAAAAAGGGGGGCTTCATCAAGATAACATTTTTCTATAAATAACAAGGATTTCCTTATCTCCTCTCCTAAAATGATTCACTTTTTTAATGATAAAAAAAATCAAAGAATATGTGATTTATTAAATAGCTGACCATTCTTCTCTACTCTGGTGAGTGGTTTAGTCCCTGAGAACACTTCCCCGAGTTCTGCCATTCGTTCGCTGCCTTCTTTCTTATGATCTTCCCACTTTTGTTGTTTTTCTACTAACATTTGCTTGAACATCTGAAATGTTATCGGCAAGAATAGTGTCATTTCACTGGATTAGAGCTGTATTTACAATGCTAAATTCATTTTAATTTATAGATGAACAACATAAACATGTATATATATTGACTGACCTCCTTGAGTTTGAATTCAAACTGTCCTGTGTTTAGGAGAAGTTGGAACACAGCTAGAGGGTTGTACTTAGAATCCACCATGACCTGTTCTCGGAGAGCTTTACATCTCTTATTTTGCTCAGCACCTGTTACACAAACAATGAATTCAATTTTTCCAATTTCTCTCCGAAATGAAGTGATGGTTTCATACTCTCATAACTTACACCTATCAAGAGACAATCTGTGGATCCATGGGAAAACAACGTTTTCTAAATTCTATTTTAAAGCATTAATGAACCAAATACCAGATCTATGACACAGCCAGATAAAAATTAAATGTGAGCTTTGTTCATGAAAATTACATGAACTTAAGATTAATACATAGTGTACATGTAAATTCATTGTTCAAACCAGATTACACACTCTCTGTGGGAACAAACAACTCACTTGGTGAGAGTCCAGCGCTATGTAACATCAGCCAGCGTAGAGCAACGTTACTGTCCCTGAGAACATTCATCATCTTAGGAATGTTATCCAAAACAAACTCTTCCGTCAACACTCCTTCCTTCAGGTACTTATCCAGGGGAGCCATCAACTTCTGCATTTTTGTGGCATACTTCACTGACTGTACAAAATAGGTATAAATTATCATTATATTTCACAGTAAATCAGCTCAGTACAGGAATCGTTTCAGCAGGCAGACTACTCTCAATAGACTACCAGATACCCACCTGTTCTCTGACGTTGGAGACTTCTAATGTGTTGTTTAAGGCCGTACAGGCTGCTCTGTAAGGTGCCCAGGCATCCAGTAAATTTACAGTCATTCCCATGTAAACACCTATCACCTAGCAAAACAAAATGTGTTGAAAATAACCAACTAAGGAAATTGAAGGATTCAGTAAAGACTGATGCAGAGACCACAATATGTGAAGTATTTACCCAGTTATCTGGGAAGTGTTTGTCTACGATTTCCCTCATTTTTGCCTGTTGGTTGTGAAGAATTTCGGGGTCAAAGTAGAGGATGACATACAGCATGCTGGCCTGTGTGGCTAATGCCGTGGACCGGTGCTCTGGGAGGGGGTAGGCTGAGATCTGATTATAAATGTCATCCGAACGTAAACGACCAATCACCATGTTCACAAACTCTGGGTTTATGGGAACTCGGCTGAAATCAATTAAAAAATAATTATTCCATTGGATCATATTTTGATAGCTTTTCGAAAAAAAATTTAGTGGGAGGAAAATGCTTTAAAGAAATTTTTAATACATATAAAATCAATTTATGCACAGGGTTATGAAGGAGAATATTAAAACAGGAAGCCAAATTGGTTTCAATAGCCATAGCATTGATTAATTCAAACAAGGATAAAAGCAAATCTATGAACATTGCAAGTTTGTTGTTGTTGTTTTTTTTATCCCTGCCAAATCTTTAACACTTATTTTACAAATTTGTCAATTATTTTGTGTTCCACTGAGGTTAACACATTGAAATTTACACCTTTCATGTAAGATTTTTTTCAATATCAACTTATGACAGATATAGTGAGTAAACTCACAGCTCCCAAGGACATCACTAAACCAAGTTATAATACTGTACCAGAGGATAATTTTTTTTATTAATCTTCTTATTTTTTAGAAATAGAAATTGTTTTTCAAGATATTGACAAGTTGAATTGTTACTTGAAATAGGATTCTGGGTAATTTGGTGGTCTCCTTGCGGTGGCGGTGTTCTGGTATCCTGTACCACACAACAGCTTACAGACATCGTCAATGTTCGAATCACCTGCAGCTGCCTTCTGAGCACTGATTCATAAAAAAAAGATTTCTGAACACGTGTTAAGATACTGGTAATACTCAACACATGCAGAGGTAATGATAACTCATCATAAATGTCCGTTTTTAAAAGATATGTAAAGGCATTTGGAACATTTTTCATACAATACAAGCAAAATGTTAACATATTTTCAGTTTCATATTATCATTTCTTAATATTCTTCAAATAGGTACTTACATCATATTGTCCAAGTCAGAAAAAACTTATCTATATCTTAGGTAAGAAACAAGAACCCTTTCCTTTACTGTAATACTAAAAAGAAATCTCACCTATATCTATGGTAAGGAACTAGGATCCACTCCCTTAATTTGCTATAACACTTATAGGATATCTTACCTATATCTGTAGTAAGAAACTAGGATCCGCTCCCTAACTGTTCCCTCAATCTTGTTATCTATGATGATCAGCATTACACCATAAAGAAAGAGGGACTCACACTAATAAGAAACACAACCATGATTATTAACAGTGGTAATGGCTTCAAATCAATATCTGTTTATTTTTTTTTTCAAGTAGGAAACTCATATTATGATGAACTACAAAAACATTTTTTTTATTCCAATGAACAAAAAGATTAAGTTATTATCAACATTTTACACTAACTCTTGTTTCATTGTATCAAAATCTAAGGAAAAGTTACATCCTTTAAGAAATAGTTTAGTAGAGATAAAGCTTTTTTCAATAGAATTTCATCTTTCATCTTACAATGCATTCTTGTTTGGCACGCTGTAATTTTTTTTACCATTAATTGTTTTCCATCATCATTGAGAAGAACACTCTCTAATGTCTGTTGAATGTAAACCCCTTCATCCAAATCTTCCAAAAATCTATGGGGAATAAAATCAAATTAAAATTTATCAAAATTCTGAAAATCTATCATTGAAAGAAATTTTCATAAAAAAAAAGTAATTAGCTGTAAAAGTAGAGCAGGGCTCTTATTACCTATTTAAATCCACAACATATTTATGAACACTGGCAAACGCTTGATAAAATCTGGTCAATATATCAATATGATTCTCCCGAAATTCTTCATCTAAATCTTGGAGTTCCTAAAATGAAAAGTAATCTTTTATAGTATGCAGAAAGAATGATGAATAATGATTTAATATAAATATTTACAACCATCCTTAAATGAATTTTATTTCAACAAATACTCTTTGTGATTGCTATGCCCATTTTCTTGAATTTTTTTTTAGATGATATGCACAACTATAACAAGCTGTCACTAACTCAATGACTTTGGAGTATACTTTCTGAAGAAGAAATTTTATGTGTAAATGAAATATATAGACTTACGGGCTTGCTATCTATCTTGTTGTCATAATATTCTTGGCTTTTAAAATATGCAAAATCAAATATGATATCTCCATATCTTAGTCGGTCCTGCTGTGTCTCTAATTTAAATACTGGGGGTATAAACTCCGCTAAGCGGCGCAGTTCGGCAATAATTGCATTTCCTCTTGAAGCTAAGCGCAAGATATTTTGACCACAAGGATTGTTTTCTGCCAGAAAGTCTGCCATCGCTTCCCTCCTTCAGTTAAGAAATTCTACTTTCACTTTCACCAGGGGGCGTGTTCGTAACACTTTCTTTCATCGATCATCTAATAAAAGAGGAGATGAGTAGCCCATGTAGTTATTCTACAAACTGTATATATTTTGAACCCATAGGATCAGCAAAAATTAGTTGATATATGTCTATGCACTGTCAGTAAAGCTCATGTGATTATCGTCTACGCCACCTAACGACAAAATAGACTTCCGGTTGAATCAAAATTGAAAATCAGTTAACTCGGCCACAGTTAGGTTTGATTTTCTGCCAACGACCTACACTAACAGAAACTGATATTTTTCAATAAATATGTTAACCTTTAAAATAAACAATTAATTTTTTCACTTTCTGCAGAATTGATAGATTTCCACACCAAATTTTGTCTGAAGAGATATTTTTGATCAAAATAAAATTTTATAATAAAAAATACTTACATGTATATTAAAAGTCTACTTTTTCAAGATAAAATTTCGTTATAAAGACAATGCAACCTTAAAAATGTAAATTGGATTGTCTCACCTTTTCTGGTCTACAGTCTTAATCATTTTAATTAAGTTTCATTTCAAATACTTCTTTGTTATCCTTCCTTGAAAGAAGGCCCATCTCCTCATTTTAATTAAACAAATGTAATTGTTTTTTTTTAAACAAAAACTCCTTTGTGACTAATTTGACTGAGATCATTCAAGTATAGTTTTGCAATTATGTGAGCCTTTTTACTAAGGTGAGCTAAAAAAATAACACAAGAGAGAACAGAGAAAACTTTTAACATTTTATTTAGCAACTTCATTGCAGTTATATTGTAGCAAACCTTCTGCAATTCATGAATTGAGCTGTATATACAATAAAATCATCACATAAATCTAACCACATTCATTTAATAACTTTAGCAATATATACATTAACACGAATTATCACAGTTCACCAGATCAAATAATAATTTTCTTTCAAAACTATACATTCACTATGAGTATTTAGTTAAGTTTAGAACAAGTAAGTGGATTCATTGTAAATCATGGAGGCAGGGATGGGGCAATGTTATTTTCCTGGTCTGTATGGACATTATTTTGTAGCCTAACTTGTATTTACCCATACCAAAGATTCACTTCACTGATATACAATATGTATTTTCAAATTTATTGTTCAGTTGGATGTAAATTTATTATGGGAAAGGATGACCAATGAAATACAAGAAAATTGATCCCCATAAAAATATTGAATCCACGATAATTGTTTTTTTTTTCATTCATAATTTAAATCTAAGAATCTAGAATAAAATAAATTATCCATTCAATGTCCATCTTGGTCTTGGAGAGATGACTATGACAGTATAGCTTGTTAATATACCAGTAAAAAATGCTAGTAACAAATTAAGAGGCTGTCCATGCTGATATCAGGCAATCGCTATAGTAGCGTCGGCACATGCATTTCGACGCATTTTTAAAAATACTCAACAATAAAAGAGAAAATACTCCCATTTTTTTATATTAAGGGTGAATTCTATGAAAAACGGCTCTTTTTTGCTTAAACAGAGTTTTTTTTCACTTTTTAAGACTACTATATAATCTATAGAAAACGTACCTTTTAAAAATGTAAATGATTTCTAATACAATGTATTCTAGGGGGAATTTAATGGCAATATTTGGAGAAAAATATTTAATGAAAAAAATAAGAAAAAAAA
>PRKT01000012.1:1988966-2050356 GCA_003671525.1 Saccostrea glomerata
TAAAAAGGTTTTAGCTCAGTTGGGTGAACAGTTTCTGAGAACACTCGCGGACAAAAAAGTACCGGAGAACAAATAAGAAAAAAAATAATAATAATAATAACTAGTGCTAATTGTAACGGGAACCGTTACAGATGTTCCCCAAACGCTCCCCAACTCCCTTTTGTTGCCATATTCCCTGTAAGCCTTAGTAGATAAGACAACATCTGTGCATTTTTGACGTTAGCAACGTTTTCCCAAAAGGATACCAATTATACAGGTGACTCTCGGTGGCTCGAACTCCGATCTCTCGAAGTTCTCGATCTCTCGAAGTGAACCTCCGGTCCCGTTTTTTTCCTCTATATAACTAAGCAAATTTACTCCTGATCTCTCGAACTTCTATCTCTCGAAGTTCTCTATCTCTCGAACCAAAACATGGGCCCCGTTACACATATTTCATTGAATTTTACTCTCTATCTCTCGAAGTTTTGATTGCGTGTGTATACAAGCCAATCAAGCGTAAAATTGATGCAGTCTGAATTTACCTGGAAAACAGTGAACGCCTGGGGCTTGGCATTGAGGTGTTAATAAATTGGGTGTTTACATAGATGACACTTCAACTGTGGGTAGTCAGTGTGTTGATATAATTAATTGATTATTATTGGTAAATTATAAACTGTTTTTAAATTCACAACTTATTTTGACTTGAAAACAAGGCGATAATTTTTTGAAAATAATTCATAGTCAAATCAATAAGTTCCCATAGGCTCTGAACTTTTATTAGAGTCGACATAATCCCAGTATGGCAAATATTGCACAAGAAATTCCTTTATGAAGGACTAAATACCAATTAAGAAAAATCTTGTGAACAGGTGAAGGACCCGATCAAGCCGCGGAATAGTCAAACCGACAATTGCTATTCGGATTTCATGTAATCATTAAATAATAAGAAATAAGTACTGAAACTTTAGGAATTCGTTTTATTTAGTCGAAATACGATCATTGTTGTTTATATCAAGTAAATATTACCTGTAAAATACGACAGAAAACGTGCTATGACTGTATTTACATATACTTCCGGTATCTATAAAAGTAGAACTTCGATGATCGGAACTGAAAATTCCGGATTTTATTTACTTTCTATCTCTCGAACCCTTCGATCTCTCGAACTTTTCTTGCGGTCCCTTGAACTTCGAGAGATCGAGAGTCACCTGTATTCAAATTTTAACATTGCACGCGTGCCCATGTGAATGCACGTGCAAAATGATAATATATTCTTGTCTACACTTTCTATATATTTAAATATACTTTATATTAAAGCATTTAGTCCAAAAGTATTAAAAACCACTCATTCAGGTGTATTTTTTATTTCATTCGTTCCAAATGCACGCACGTGCGTGCACGTGCATGATGACCATACCTTCTTGTAGGAGGCCCTTATATCTATCTATGTTCTAAATCCCAACCTGTTTGGTTGAAAACCAAGGGAATTATAGCCATTTCAAGTTTCAGCCAATCAGATTGCAGCACACGTGCATCCACGTGATTTGAAGAATTTTTTTTATAAATCATATTGTAGAATATCTTAATGCATGACTCTGTTTTAAATTTCAAAGCATTTCGTCAAAAATCAAAGGAGATATAGCCATTTAAAGTTTCAGCCAATCAGATTGCAGCGCACGTGCATGCACGTGATTTCATGAAAATTTTTCCATATTATATTGTAAGATATCCTAATTCATGACAATGTTAAACATTTAAAAGCATTTCGTTGGAAAACAAAAGAGATATTGAGATTTTTGTTTCAGCCAATCAGAGCAAAGCGCACGTGCATGCGCGTGAGTTCGTGCTAATTTGACAGTGTCATATTATTAACACTATTTATATATCCTTATGTAATGAGTTTTTAAGCATTTCATCAAAAAATGTAAAAGTTATAGCTATATTAAGTATATCAGTCAATTCACTCATTTCACGCGCACGCACGTGCAGGCGTATGCGCGCAAAATGACCTTCGTTCCGCACACCTACACTACACACCCATTAACCCTAAAAAGGTTTTAGCTCAGTTGGGTGAACAGTTTCTGAGAACACTCGCGGACAAAAAAGTACCGGAGAACAAATAAGAAAAAAAAAAATAATAATAATAATAAGAAACCGAGTAAAAACAATATGTTCCCAAACTCCGTTTGGGGAACATAATTATAAAAAGTTTGAACACTTTTAAATACCGGTACAATTGAACTTACATGAAATTTTTGTTTCATGTCTTTAAATAACTGCTGTAAGTTCTACGTACATGAATGATGTGCAGTGTATACTTGTATCATTGGATTATTCTATCTAATTTGAAAGAGACTCACCATATCTACCAGCAATTTCCAAAGAGGCTGAAATAATAAATATATTTAATATCAGTATGAAAAGTAATCAAGTTTAATATATAAATTGACAACAATATCTACTATGACTACAAGTCATTAGATTTTTGTATGATAAATTTATTATGGTATACAAATCTATGTAACTATTTTTTTTTCATTTACAATAGATTTAGAACCTTGTTTTCTATTTTGGCCCACAAATCCCACAATGCATTGACAATGGCTGCTGTTGCTAGGTGAATCACTCCTTTTTCTGGACCAAGCTGGAAATAAATTTGATGCATTCAGACTATACACTCAGGATTAAAATAAAAAGATTTTGATATTAAAATCTGTCATGATTTAAATGAATATTCTTAAGTTAATATTTCTATTTGATAAATAATGATATGTTATTCTTCCTGGGATATTACGAGACTTATCCTCATAGAAAAATACATTGAATTGCTTTGATTTGGTCCCATCTGAGAAATTACAGAGACACTTATCTGTGTGATTTGGTCCTCACTGAGAAATTACAGAAACATACCCATCTGATTTGGTCTTCACTGAGAAATTACAGCAACTTAGGCCAAAATATGTATCACTAGCCTGGTTCCCAAGGCCTTCCGATTGTGCAAGCACAGAACAATCGGAAGGCCTTGGGAACCAGGCTAATGTATCTCAAGCACCATACAAAACACTGAAATATAGTGTCAGATCTATGCAAATTGGGTTTCTTTGTTGATGGTAGATACTTTTTTTTAAAGTCAGAAGATGTATTTTGTTTTCTGAGATTTTTAACAGAAATTTAAAATTAATCTTCAATTTAAACTAGAACTGTCCAATAGGGACAAATACCCCCCGCTGGGTTTTTCAGAGAAGGTGCCAATTCAAAAATACTTTATGAATCTAGAGGTGTTCACAATTTACTTACAAAAATTTGCAGTGAAATATAATTGCTCATCATGTTTCTTAATGAATGAAACAAAGGTGCAACCAAATGAAACATCAATACTAATACATTGTAATTCTATTGTAACATTATTTTTTTTATTTAATTTTTTTATTTCTGCATTAAAAAAATATATTGCAATTATGTATTATGTCACTCTGCAAACTAATTGTTGAAAAAAAAAATCATATTATACAAAATCAAATTAATCTTGATAACTTTATATCAAATTCATTTGAAAATAAAGAGCTGGTCATCCAGTATTGAAGTGCTTTGACAGACAATAAATTACAATTAAGAGAATAAGAGAAGAGAGATCTTTAATTCTTGTGCCTGATTCCCAGGAGATTACACATGGTTGATAATAAGATGCCTTAATGTTCAACTTCCCACACCAAACTCATTAATTTATCTTTAACTGGATGCATGTCCAGTCATTATTCCCAAGAGATAAATAAAATTACAATATCTTCTGTGCAATGTAAAAAATGTTTTTAACACTTGATGTTGTTTCTTTTTTTAAAGTTTATATGAGTAGTTTTAAGCTGTAGTATTTTTGTACAGATATTCCAGATTCTATGTCTCAAACCTTATCGCTTATACATCAGCCCAAAATGAACAAGTCAATTAAAATAAAAAATAAAACCTGTAAAATGCAAAAAAATGAACAAAAAGAGTTGAAAATTCCAATTGCACACCTTCATATGGTGAATTATAAGTGTACAAATTTTCAGATTAATCCTTGCAATAGTTTCTGAGAAACGGTACAGACAAAACCACAAAATAAAAATGAAAAAACACCTGTAAAATTCAAAATAATAATCGAATCAAGATGAAAATATCAGGTGCACAACTTCATATGGTGAATAATATTTGTACAAATTTTCAGACAAATCCTTCCAATAGTTTCTGAGTAATGGTCCGGACAAAATCTCGTCTACAGACAGACAGACAGACGGACATGGTGATTCCAATATACCCCCCCTAAACTTCGTTTGCGGGGGGTATAAAAAAATTATTTCCCTCCCTCCCTCCTGTGTCTGAAACCCTTCAGGCAGCAATTCATAACAAACAATTTTTTAAGGATGGCTTTATTCATCTGATTTGGTCCTCAGAGAAATTACACAAACTTACCCATTTGATCCTGACTGAGAAATTTCAGAGATTTGGTCCTCACTGAGAAACTATAGTGACCTACCCATCTGATTTGGTCCTCACTGAGAAATTACACAAACTAACCCATCTGATTTGATCCTCAATGAGAAATGACAGAGACTTACCCATCTTATTTGGTCCTCACTGAGAAATTACACAAACTTACCAATTTGGTCCTCACTCAGAAATAACAGAGACTTACCTATCTGATTTGGTCCTCAATGAGAAATTACAGCAACTTACTCATCTGATTTAGTCCTCACTGAGAAATTACAGCAACTTACTCATCTGATTTGGTCCTTACTGAGAAATTATGGTGACCTTCCCATCTGATTTGGTCCTCACTGAGAAATTACACAAACTTACCCATCTGATTTGGTCCTCAATGAGAAATTACAGAAACATACCCATCTGATTTGGTCCTCATTGAGAAATTACACATACTTACCCATTTGGTCCTCACTGAGCAACAACATAGACTTACCCATCTGATTTGGTCCTCAATGAGAAATTACACAAACTTACCCATCTGATTTGGTCCTCACTGACCAGCGACTGCCAGAAATTCCCAAAGTCATCAAAGATCTCTGTGAGCTTCTTCCCCACCAGCATCTTTTCAAAAACCTCCACAGCACAACAAACTGAAACAGATCATATTGAGAAGCTACAAAAAACCCTCATTTCTTGTTTAGAAAAAAATGCAGAAAATCTTTAAAATTTCGACTCAAATGTGTGTCGTTTATCTATGATATAGGTTGCATTGAGGTGCATAAGCATGAGAAGAGTTTGTAGTGATTGAATGAAGATAATTAGGATTCTTACTATTAATATCTCAAAGGACATTTACTCTGGAAATAACAAGTAAAATACTTTACAAGCTACTGTCCTCACCATTATTTAGACCTACATGTACCTATGCTGTTCCCTCATCCCACAGTAAATGCAGTGCCATTAAGCCTACCTATATGGTTACCCTGTCCTACAGTAAATGTGGTGCCATTCATTGAGCCTACCTATGTATGTGGTTCCCTTATCCTACAGTAAATGGGGTGCCATTAAGTATACCTATGTATGTGGATCCCTTGTCCTACAGTAAATGAGGTGCTATTAAGCCTGCCTATGTGGTTCCCCTGCCTTACAGTAAATGTGGTCCCATAAATCCTACCTATGTATGTTGTTCCCTTGTCCTACAGTAAATGTGGTGCCATTATTGAAACCTACCTATGTGGTTCCCTTGACCTACAGTAAATGTGGTGCCATTATTGAAACCTACCTATGTGGTTCCCCCATCCTCAGTAAATCTGGTGCCTTTATTTAAGTCTACCTATGTGGTTCCCTGTCCTACAGTAAATGTGGTGCCATTATCTAAGTTAAACTATGTGGTTCCCTGTCCTACAGTAAATGTGGTGCCATTATTTAAGCCTACCTATGTAGTTCCCTTGACCCACAGTAAATGTGGTGCAACTAAGCTTACTTATGTGGTTCCCTTGACCCACAGTAAATGTGGTGCTATTAATCCTACCTATGTATTCCCTTGACCCACAGTAAATGTGGTGCCACTAAGCCTACCTATGTTGTTCCCTTGACCCACAGTAAATGTGGTACCAATAAGCCTACCTGTGTGGTTCCCTGTCCTACAGTAAATGTGGTGCCATTAAACCTACCTATGTGGTTCCCTCGTCCCACAGTAAATGTGGTGCCATTTCCCTGAAGAGCAGAGTCTGTCTGTATGTTGACATATGGACAGGAATAATCAGGGGCTTTATGCTAAAAGCAAAAAGCAGATCAACAAATAAATGGTTAGCATGAGGCTATGCAGAGTTGGACTGAGCTACACAACAGGCTGTGGTGACATGGTCAGAGAACACTTGAGTTTTACCAATGTTGGTCCCTCTTCCATTAGCAAATGTTGTTCCATATGCAGTGACATCTGAGTCCGTTTTCAGTGTCACATATGCTGCAGAATAATCTGGAGACTTATGCTACAAAGTAATATGTTGTAACTGATGTGTGAAATCTGAATTACATATATTTCTAATAGAATTAATTTGTCATCCTGAGTCACTTATGAACGCTACAGTATAATTATTATGTGTATGAGTACATATATCTTTTTCAACTCCATGAGCACTCCTATCTTTATCAAAAGCCCCCGCCCTCCAACTTAAAAATATCAAGGATAATCGAATCTAATTCTAAAGAACTTTAATTGATATTTTTAAGTTGAGGGCAGGGGCTTTTGATAAAGATAGGAATGCTCAAGGAGTTGAAAAAGATAATTGCACTTTAAAAATTGTACATTTAAGTCCTAGCTGAGATGTGTCAACTACCTTCTAAAATGATACATAATACATGTGTTGCATATGGTCAATCAATCACCCGACTGGCAACGCACCTGACTGGCAATGCACCTGACTGGCAAAGCACATGACTAGCAATGCACCCGACTGGCAACGCATCGGACTGGCAATGCACCTGACTAGCAATGCACTGGACTGGCAATGCATCTGACTGGAAAGCACTTGACTGGCAATGCACACAACTGGCAAGTTGGCAACGCACCGGACTGGCAATGCACCTGACTAGCAATGCACCCGACTGGCAAGTTGGCAACGCACTTGACTGGCAACGCACCTGACTGGCAATGCACATGACTGGGAATGCACCTGACTGGCAACGCATATGACTAGCAATGCACCTGACTGGCAATGCATCTGACTGGCAATGCACCTTACTGGCAATTAATGCACCTAACTGCGACTAGCATTGCATGACTAGCAAGAGTTCTGGGTTCACTTTTCAGTCCACATCATTCAGCCACCGATTTCCCCTTCCTTATACAATACCATGTGTAAGATAAACTTCAGCTAACTTTTAACAGTTTTTAACTTCAGAAAAATATATAGCATCAAGGATTTCTGTTAGGAATTGCTTATAGCGAGCGCAGCGAGGCGGCGCAAAGCGCCGCTCGCGTAGCGAGCTCAATAGACTTAGGTGTACGAACGGAGGAAATTCGGGTTGAAATCTGCACATTGTTCCAAGAAATTTTTATCTGACCGCGTGAAAAAATTCTTATATCCCAGTAATCCTTTGCGGCGCATAGCAACCAGAAGGCTAGAACATAGCAACAACTTACTTGAAAAATTTTTACAAACAACGTTTTTATGCAATATCCTTGCCACAAAACTATCGTTTGCGTTTTAAGTCTACAAGACTTTTTATTTGACGTCATACTTTCGTCACTTAAACGGCTCGGGTATATCCGATTTTATCGGAAACTTCCGAAAAGTTCGGAATCTCGATCCCGATTCCTTTAAAAAATAAAATAAAGCTGTGTAAAGGTAACTGTGCTCGGGAGATACTAAAGACCTGACCTACTAAAGACCTGACTGACCTGACCAACATAGAATTCGTCAAAAATCGCTATTTGAAGACCATTTATCATTTTTTAAGGATATTTTCTTGATAATAATATGAAATTAAGTTAAAGAAATATTTATATACGCATTTTTACCAAATTTATTGTTATTTATCTATTCATATCATGGAAATGTAATGACCTGACCAAATATGAATACGTTCTATTTCCACCATTGAAGAGTTATAGTTCTTAGTGCGCTCTTCTGTGAAAAAGTCAGAGAATGTACAAATCTCGCGGGATTTCTGGGACAAACGTAACATAAACATGTAAATAAACAACATGTTGAATCTCGATGAACAAATCCTAGCTGACCTGTCAATCAAATCAGAAGCTATTGTTTTTTTTATGATTGACAGGCGGTAAATTATTGATCTTGAAACAGGTAGATTTTGGGGGCGTTAACATAAAATTGGGTGTTTAAAGAAAGGACTTTACCGTTTTTTTCTTGTCAAGAAATTTCTGAATTGCATTTTTTTTTAAACATGATTGACTCTCTTGGAAAACATGTTCTAGATCCGCGCCTTTTTTTTTTTTTGAAAATTCACATAAATAATTAAATATCAATGTAAAAATAAAATTTTATTCAAATATGTGTGGCATTTAGCAGTAAGCAGCTGACAGTTGGCAATAAGCAGTCAGCAGTTGGCAGTAAGCAGTTGGCTGTCGTTTATGGCATTCCATAATGTAGTGTGACCTCTTGAAAAAAATGTCCTGGATCCGCGCCTGTTTTTTTTCCTTCTTCTTCTTTTTGAAAATTCATATAAATATCAATATTATTATAAAATTTATTCAAATATGTGTGGCAGTTGGCAGTAAGCAGTTGGCTGTCGTATATGGCATTCCATAGAATTTTGAATTTTTTTTAATAATATTATTTTTGTTTCATTCATAAATTAAAAAAACAAATTCACAGATATCACAGCCTATTACATGTAACATGTTTAAATTAAATAATCAATATTTATAATCCGTATGTCTGCATAAGTGTTACAACTACAGTTGTATACATCTTTAGATGACATAGATTTAATCTTAATAATCCAAATTTTTAAAACATTGGAATATGTGAAAAAAAGATGAAAATAATATTTACTAGTAAAATCTAGTATATAAAATACATGTATCTTAATATTAAATATAGCTGCTATAATTATATTATACATAATTATACTGAACCTTATACTAAAAAATTTCGATTATTGCACTCATAAATGCAAAATTTAAAAAAAATATATATGATTTGAATAAAGTTGTTATAGTGTCAGGTCTTTAGTACATGTATATGGACATGGTTGGTCAGGTCTTTAGTAGAAAATTGGTCGGTCAGGTCATTCATATAGACACATGGTTGGTCAGGTCTTTAGTAGGTAGAGTCGGTCAGGTCTTTAGCATTGTACATGGCCATGCATGCAGTCAGGTCATTGCAATATATTGTTGTATTGTCACCAATATTTTTTCAAATGCTTAAAAAAGATTAAGTATAATTTTTAAATTGTGTGAGCAATAAATTCTTGAAATTATAGTTTATGAAAATTCACATATGTATATAAATTCAGACAGTTTGCTTGGTCAGGTCAATGCAATTTTTTATGTACTAGTTAATTCATATTAAAGTTCATAAATGTGTGTTTTCATGTCTGAAGTGTTTAATTAATTAAGTATTATGCTCAATATAATATCATATATCATACAATTGATTGTGATATAACATAAAGTATGAAATATTTAAAGAAAGATTTTAAAGTGATTTTTATAGGGTCAGGTCATTTCTTATTCGGTCAGGTCACTAAAATTCCATGATATAAACTAACAATTGAGGTAAAATGTTTCTAAAACCATTTTATCTAAAGTATTAACCATAGTAATGAAGAAAATCTTTTAAAACATATCAAATATTTAAAAAAAATATAACAATTATTGATGATTTTGGTTTTGTTCAGGTCAATTCATATTTGGTCAGGTCATTACATTTCCATGAAATGAATAGATAAATAACAATAACTTTGGTAAAAATGTGTATATAAATATAAATCTAACTTAATTTCATATCATTATCAAGAAAATATCCTTAAAAATATGATAATTGGTCTTCAAATAGTGATTTTTGACGAATTTTATGTTGGTCAGGTCAGTCAGGTCTTTAGTAGGTCAGGTCTTTAGTATCTTCCACTGTGCTCGCCCCAACGGTCGCACCGTAGAACATATTATAATCCTAGGAATTGTCATAAAAAAACATGTGCATACATTAGTTTAGAATTACATACAGAATTGTTTTCTTTTCAGACATCATGCATAACTAAATAAATCATAAAACTTACTACAATTATATTCAACAGTTTAATATTTTACACTGATCACCTGATGTTTGCTTGAGAGGTTCAATTCCACTTTAATTTCAAAAAAGAATTATTATTCATTGTTGTTTACCATTGCATCTGATCCATCCTTCTCTAAAGACGTAGGGAATCTTATATCTTTCACTGTCACTGCCGTGATCTTTGTTGGACGTGACATATTTTGCCTTTGGAAGTAGCCTAAGAGGCTAAGCGTGATCTTTATTCAAAAGGGGGCGGGCAGTGAAATCACATCATATGAAAACTAGTTAGCAAAATGTTTCAATCGAAAAAAATAAATTCTGAGGATAGAAATAAAGATATACAATAGGTCCATTGATATTTATCTGATTTCCACAGGATAAAATCTTTTACAAAATAAGAAAGTTATTTTTATACAAAACAATGAGTGTACTAGTTTTACCCAATTCTACTTTCGCGTGCAACTCTACTTCCGTCGCAATCATGGCGGGCATTGAAAATTTTAGACCACCTGATTTAAACAATATTTTGGAAGAACATGAATTAAATCAGTTGTCTGGTGTCGTGAAAGAGAAAATTCAACGTGCTTTTACATCTAGAACGGCACAGTATGAGGAACTGAAGGTCAAATACGAACGTCTTTCTGTTACCTCAGGTATTGGATGAGACGCCGGTGAAGGCATTTTTTAAATAACAGAAAATACGCACATATATTTGTGAGAGTTAGAACAATACGGCTAAAGTATTTCATTGTATATCATGACACATTTGGACTGTATCAAGATATGTTTTGTGATATTTCACCTTTCATAAATTTCTGTGTCCTCGTGCTTCTAAAAGGAGAATTTCTCTTTCAAAATGAAACTGAAAGAGTAAGAAATGAAGATTAATTCTTCAATTCTCAGATCATCAATGCCAGGGTTTGGAGTTGTTGCCATTGGACCCCTTGCAAATTACGGAACGACTTTACTTTACCGGTCCCCAGAAAACGCGCTAAAATGTAGTGTCGCCGAAGGCGACTTCACTATATATGAGATCGTGTGAGCGATCGAAAAAAATTTTAAATACGATGTTTTTTGGCCTTTTGACCCCAAAATCAAATTCTACGGTTAAAATTTTAGTTTAAAACTTCGTTTTTAAACGAAGTTTTTAACCTCGATCTCTGAAAGAAATTAATAAATATTGTTTTAATTATTTAAGGAATCACTGTCTGGTTAGCATAGTATGCCAGGGCATCAACAAAAGTGGGAAACATGGGATAATTTGCATAACGGGCGAAGCCCGTTATGCATAAATTATCCCATGTTTCCCACTATTGTTGATGTCCCTGGTAGGGCTGTCACGGTTCCAAAATTTTTCGGGTCGGGTCGGTTCTGATTTTTTTAGGTTCGGTTTCGGGTATTTCGGTTCGGGTAATTAATGGAATAAAAGCTAATGATTTGTATTATTTTCAACAACAAAAAGAATATTTTCATTTAATCTTCGAAATAGCAACATTTTAACTAGTTTAAAGTAGCTTCCTGACTAGACAACAATTGTACCATATTATTTAAATCACCTTATAATTGCAATGTATTAAGAAATCTCTCGTTTTTGACGCCATTTTTATAGTAAAACCTACACTACTATACAAATCGTAACCGAACCGAATTCCGGAAAAACAGAACCGTACCCGAACCGAATGAATTGTTCCGCGGTTCCGGGTCATTTCGGGTACCCGTGACAGCCCTAGTCCCTGGCATACTATACTAACTAGACAGTGATTCCTTATATTTCCATTTCATTGTGAAATAAAATTGTAGATTTAGACTTTAAAAATGCAGACAAAGATTTAAATTACACGAGGATTTCCATCCCAATTTTAATAGGCCTCGCCGACTGACGTCAAACAACGGCAGCCGCACGAAATTTTCATGCATATTTGGCCTCCTTAGCATCTGACTCAGAGACAGATGCGCACGAGATTTGCATGCTTACTAGGCCTCCTCAGCTCCTAACCTATCGACCTGCTTAATTTACATTCCTGCAGAATTATCAGGAAATCAACATTGCTTACTTTCAAAGGGTTATCACAGAGAAAAAATTTAGAAATGGAAATATTCATGGAAATAATCATCAAAGAATAATTCTGAACGAAGCGCATGCGGCGCATGCTGGTTGTCATTTCTTTTGGACTTAGCCATTCTTCCATGTAAACAAACGAACGAAATGTCTTTAAAGTTGAATTATATGATCTTGGAAAAATTACAGAAACAACTGAATTTCTTAACTTATGTAAAAGAACGAGTTACTAACCCTAATTCATCGATGGTATGCAAGGACTAAGACGTTCAGACGAAATCTCCCGGGCAGATGCTAAACTAACTCTAATCAGTCGAATAATGTGAGAGGACTAACCCTAATCTCTCGGATGGATGCGAGACTAACCCTAATCAGTCGAATACTAGTGCAAGGACTAACCCTTATCTCTCAGGTGGGTGCAAGACTAACCCTAATAAGTCGAATAGTATGCAAATTTAACCCATTTCAGTTTAGTGACGTAAATGTTAAGTCATAGTCCAATGAGCGTGAGGATCTTGCGGATCTGGGGACCGGTAAAGTAATGTCTACCCCAAATTTCATTCAATAGTTCATGGGATGATGTCGAGACACCTTTTGAAAAAAAAATCTTTCAACCAATCACATTATTGAAGCCATTTTATGATAAACAGCTAGTTACATGTGCATTGAATTCTTTTTCACATTATCGAACGCCTAATTGTATTTGGTGCGTCGGCACGCCAGCCTCATCCCAATAACACAAAAGTATTTTCTCCCTGCATTAAAACACTCAAATGACAGTGATTTTTTTACAATTTAAGCGTTATCGCTTATATTCAAGTCGACAGTAGGAGCCTGATTGCATTTCTTTGTTAGGTGGATCCAGAAAAATTTCCCTAGGAGGTGGTGGCTCAAATCACATGGGAAGAGGCCCAAGGCATAGCTTTAGTAATTTTATTATGTCAGTTTAAATCAATTTGAATTTTCCAGGGTTCGGATCCCCTTTGATCCACAATTCGTGCAAGAGTAATCCGAAATTTGACCAAATTTTGGAATTGGCATTTTCTCTCTCTCTCGTATAAATATTTCCAAACTTTAACTGTAATTGCATTTAAAAATATTGAGTGCTTTGCTTTTCTTTTTTTTTTTTGCTTGTCAAGATTTTTCAGGTTCATTTTTGTTTCTTTTACTTACCCCCTTCCTTTTTCAATTTGCTTCTGACACCAAAATATCAAATTAAAATTTACCAGTATTATGTTATGACCCTACTCACCCTAGACACTAGAGTTTAAACTCGTTGTTAAAGACTAGATTTTCATGGCTATAAGCACCTTATTAATTTATTTCAAAAAAATGAACAGTGAAAAAGTTGTGAACAGAGTGTGAAACATTAAATTTTATTGAAACCATCATTTAAATCAACACCTATCAGTACTTTCAGTACTTTATTTAGAAGAGGATATTGAGCCCGATGCTGTATAAGTGATAAATTTATTAAACAAAATCTGCTGCGCGAGCACGCCGACGCGCAGAATACAATTAGCCTATCGAACCATTTATGAAAGTTTTAATTTGATTGGTGCTTCTCAATCAGAGAAGGCTTCAAGCAAGGCCCAAAATATCAAGTGAAACTGTCCATGGGACCAATGGCAATATGTTGACTCTTGGCGTTGTGAGGATGTATGCAGTGTTTGTCTCCTGGTACTGTTTTTGTGCAGTACACCAGTATATATCGCAACACCCTTTTTTGCATTTACTATATAATTCTACAATTTAAACATGTTAAAGAGACCATTTTAATGTGAAGCTGCTTGGAGAAGCATGTACAAATGTTAATAGGCATTTCGTCCTTATTCCGAAGGAGATGAAATGGTTGAATAGTCAAACAAAATTCCCAGTCATATCATTTTTTATAATTATTTGTTTTCCACGTTATTTGGAAGGTTAGAAGTCACAAACTCAATCAAAATCAATAACAGCACATGGTAGTGTTGCAAAATCGGACCAAATTTACAATCAATTATCAAATTGAATCAGAAGCATACAGTTGATTATATAACTGATAATTTGAACTTTATTTTAAACAAATTTATAAACCATGAAATTTTTAGATATCATTGGATATGAAAACGATACGAATCTGTCAAACCAACATACCCAAAAATCAAGGTTGGGTCATAAATGATTTATTTAATTTTTTTTGGCTAATGCACAATCTTACATATTAACATACAATAAAGTTTTTTGTTTAAAACATTTATTTTCACTCTTCATAAATGTCTCGATAAAAAGGATCAAACATCCACAGACAGAATTAACCAGGTGTGGTATTACAGTGGACACCCAACATGGCTGTCTTGCGGTGGAAAACGAAGTTTAAAAAGTTGTGTGGGAATTGATAGATGATATAATAATGATCATTAATCATCATATTTAAGGTGATTGTTTTCTAAGCTGAAATATTTTATATCTCAAATAAAGTTACAATTAACATTCTTGGTAAAAATTAAATCAGCTGATTGATCAAACACAGATTTGGCAGGGAAAAAATCCGCCTGACTACAACTTGAGTGGGCCCCATTTTAAGAAATAAAGGAACTTCTTTTGATAAAGTTAAAAGACAAACCATTTTGTTTATTTAGCAACTATCAATTTTAAAATTTTCTATCGATTGTTGCTAACATTCTGTCCTCAGCGACGATTTTTCGATAGTCGGCGACTATCTTAACAACACTATATAGCACATGGCATTATTCATTAAAGTTTAGAAGTCTGTTTTCACTTTATACTGTGATTGATAGTCTGAATTTCATCCCAGAACAAAGACAGTTGGAAGTGGAGAGTCAGCTGGCAGAGATCCAGGGAAGCCTAGAGAAGCTTGCTGCAGAAAATGCCCAGTTAAAGACAGAGTTGGCAGACACAGGTACATGAACTTGTTAAAATATAAAACAGTCACTTTTAATTGGACTTTTTGTGAAAATGAAAATCTCTTGATACCCTCAGAAAAGAAATATGACACTCTTAAACTGGGTATAAACAAGCAATGTTCCAACTACACAAAGTTCATTTGCAATATATTTGTATGGTATATTTAATTTATTTACATATTGATATTTTTAGTTGAAAAGTTAACAACAGCAACAGAAAAATTGAAGTCAACTCAGGAAGAAGAAAACTCCTCTCTCTCTACACAGGTACCTGTACACTATTGTCAGAGTTGTGTTTAATTCTGTGTGTGCCATTTGGGGCTCTACGAATATTGTAATTCCTTATCCTTTTCCTTTCAGCTCCGTTTGACAAAAGCAAATGAAACTCTTGAATCAGAGAAAAGGGATTTGACTGTTTTACTGGAAAAGAGGAGTAAGGAGATAGAGAGACTAAATGGTAGGGAACGGTGATCTTTATTGAAAATTACCTGTACCTGTATTTGACCTCTTTATCATTAATTCTTTTAATTTCTGGCTGCTAGGACCTTTCTGCTTTTGTCCACCCAGCTACATGTGTATTAGGGCTGTCACGGTTCCCAAATTTTTCGGGTCGGGTCGGGTCGGTTTTGATTTTTTTAGGTTCGGTTTCAGGTTTTTCGGTTCGGGTAGGTAATGGAATAAAAGCTCATGATTTGTATTGTTTTTGACAACAAAAAGAATATATTCATTTAATCTTAGAATAGCAACATTATAACTTGTTTAATGTAGTTTCTTGACTAGAAATAAATTGTACCAATTTTTCAAAATCACCTTATAATGGCAATGTACTAACAAATCTCTTGATTTTGATGCCATTTTTATAGTAAAACCTACTTTATTGTACTAATCAGAACTGAACTGAATTCCTGAAAAACGGAACCGAACCCGACCCGAGTTAATTGCTCCGCGGTTCCGGGTCATTTCGGTACCCGTGACAGCCCTAATGTGTATATCCCTTTAGTTTTTCACAGTTCATGCTTTTTTTTTTTACATTGGATATGACTGCTTTAGTTACACATGATCCTATGATTTACAATTACAGAGGAATGGAGCAGTTTGTCTGACAAGTTAGCTCAGGCCAACAGAGAGAAGAGTGAAGCTCAGGCCCAGACTGCTGAATTCCAGAGTCAGGTTGTCACATCACAGGTAAGTTCATCTCATGAAAACATCCCTTTATACTAAGGATTACATGGTCTGATTTTCAATACACTGTTACTCTGAGAGTTGACTTTTAGATGTATACACATACACATGTATTGTTACTGTATTACTCTGAGAGTCTATTGTTAGATTTATACACACTTTGTTGCTCTATTACTCCGAGAATTGACTTTTAGATTTATACACTTGATGTTGTAGTTTACACAGAAGAGGCTGGAGGAGGAGAAGGAAGCTCTACAGAGACAGATAGATCTGTTAAACAAGGACCTGTCAGAGAAAACCCAGCAGTTATTTAATGTCAGGAAGGAACAGGTAACAGTTACACTAATTTCATATGATAGCTGAATCTTTCTTCTATTACACCTTTTTAGATGTCACAGTAAACAAAAGTAAGAACTAATTTAAAACTTTAAACAATTTTAAATTACTGAAACTTACTCTCCTATCTCAAAGGGTTAGAAAAAGGAGGAAAGCACGAAATTACTGATTATCTGTCGGAGAAATTATTCACTTACGGTACATGTGCAATGTAATTTATGTGTACATGTTAAATCTGAATAAATATCGATCATGTGTGTTTTTATACAAAGTCTGCCAGGAATTTGGACTTACAAAGTCGCTTAGAGGAACAGACAGATGAAAATCAACATCTGCAAAACACGATAGAAACACTGAGAAAGACCAATACAGAACAAGTCAAAAAGATTGAGCAGTACATAGAGAAACTACAAGATGTAAGGATTCTTAATTTGTAACGCATGACAATTTTGTTTAAACAACTTAATAATTATGTAAGAAAAAATCAGAATTTCAGATTTCGTATGCAAATTTATCTGTCAGATCATACCTCCTGTATAAATACGTTGTGATTTGTTCCATCAGGCCCATAACAATCAGGTCCAGGCAGATGAACAATTCAGACAGGAACTGGAGGCCAATCAGAAATTGTCTGATCTCTACAAGGTACAAATATAAATCACAGATCTCTACAAATAAAAAATCTCTACATAGTAAACAACACCTTTAACTCCTAAACAGCAGTATTGTAAAAAGTAAACAACATCTGATATACCATTGGGTACTTATTGGTATATGTACATGTAGCAGAAAGTTATATAAATGATTTTTCAGTATCTAGTGCACAAAAAACCCTGTAGATATACAATGTAGTAATTTCAAGGCACATATACCTGAACATTTTTATATTAATTGCCTCTCTCACCTGATGCTTTGGGCATTGATGACGGAGATCCATGTATCTGTGTATTGTTGGGTGAGGTACATGTATTTGTCTGTTGATCAGGGCCAGGCCTCGGATCTGGAGGAGAAGTGTAAGGAGTTGATGGGGGCCGTGGACGAGTTGAGAAAGTTACTGAAGGATGCCTCCATCTCCTACACGGAGCTACAGAGGCAGCACCAGACAGATGTAGAACAGCTCAACGTAGAACTCACAGATAGAGGTAAGAATCAGACAGAAGTAGAACAACTCAACGTGGAACTCACAGACAGAGGTTAGATTAATGACAGATAAGCAAGAGGACGGGTGTAAAAGGTGTAGGTACTAAATTGATAAAGGGAGATTTGTGTCCAGTGAAATTATTTTGTGACATCGAATGTACAAACATACATTTATAAGGAGAACTTTTGAAGCTTAAGTTTTCAATACATTGTAATAGTGACTAATGACTTGCCAAGTCATGTTCATGTTTTCTTGCATTGCTCAATTTATGGCTTCTTATTTTACAGAAAATCAAATACAGAATTTGAGAAAGGAGTTGGAGAATGCTAATGAACTTATTGAGGAAATAAAAAAGAAAGGTAACACATAACATAAAAATGATTCAATATTAGTAATTTCAGAACAAGAAACTCGGACATGTTTGTGATCTTTCTCTTATGTCTATTATTTAGCTGCCACCAGTGAACATGTGGAGACCCTCTTCCCTAACGCAGCAGCCACGAGTAAATTGGTAAATTCGGGAATGTCCCTAACACAGATCTATAATGAGTACATGCAGGCCTCCGAAAATCTATACTTGGAGAAGGAGGAAACCAAACGCCTCAATAGCTACATTGACACAATTCTCCAGGTATCATGCTGTTTGTCTCTGAATTACTGGTCAAAACCAGGCTATTTAATTTACCTAAGATCAACTTGAAAAACAAAGCATTTGTTAGACAGCATGTAAAAAGTTATTTGATTTATTTCTTTGTGATTTTTTTCTGTAGGAGATAGAGGAGAAAGCTCCTATGATCCGTAAACAGCGTGAGGACTATGAGCAGACTCTGGAGACAGTAGAGCAGATGAACAAACAACTCGACGCCGCTTTACTGGAGAGTCAGAACATGAGAATCGAGGCAGACGAGATTTTCTGTCCCGGGCTGACTTACCATGGTAGCTTGTCTGTCCCGGGCTGACTTGAGTTCCTGCATCTCACTGAGGGCTCTCTCCAGCTGATCCTTCAGATCCTTAGTTCTGTAAAATACATAAATATCACATAGAAAATCTGTGCTGATCAGTTGATCATATAAAGTAAATAAAGTATTGGGAAGTACCATTTTGTCATCAATACAGAAAAAGTATATAAGAATTGACTTTGTTGAATGTTATTTTGTAACATGATATTTTTGATGTGTTTGCATTATCTGCTGATAATTCTTATTATTGTGATACCCCTACTGTTTAAATTAATATGTACTTTTTCTCTGCCGCCTCTTATCTGTTTTACTCTTACTTTTCACTGCCCCACCTTTCTCTTCATTGTTCTTGCATTTCTCTGTGCCCCCTCTTATCCAGATTACTTTACTTTTCACCATGTCTCTTCCTATCTGCATGTTTATTACTCCTACATTTCTATGTGCCTTTCCTACCAACATTACTCTTATGTTTCCTCTGCACCCCATCCCCATTAACTTACTTTTCCTCAGTGGCCCTCTATCAACATGTATATAAACCTTACTTTTCCTCTGCGGCGAGGCTCTCCTCTTCATCTCTTTTCTCACTGAGATCTCTCACCACCCCCAATAATCTCTGGTTCTGTCGCTGTAAGTCCTCAATGTTTCTGTCAACAAAGTAATGTACGTAATGTATTATCCTCAATAATGTGAAGTATGCTTGTAAAAATTCTACATTCCTGTCTGACAGACAAGATGCACATGATTCTTTTGAGGAACATTTTTAACAGTGTTGTTCCTTGTACTGTATGACTACACATAATACTTAAATTTTTTTATGTGGTAAAATGAGGCCATTCTTGTTAAATTAAACACACATCAGGGAGCTGATCACCATTCCAGGCAAGCTGATCTTATTTGACCCTACATAACTTGAATGTGACCATGTGGTCTCTTATGTCCCTTTATTATCTGAATGCAAACCATGTAACCAGAAACTGTCCATGAAACCATGTGATTTGACACTACTTACCTGAATGTAATCAGAAAATGCTATTTCATCTGAATGTAACTAGGTGACACTATTCACTTGAATGTAACCAAGTGTCATCATTTACCTGAATGTAACCAAGTGTCATCATTTAACTGAATGTAACCATGTGACACTATTTACCTGAATGTAACCAGGTGACCTGAGATGACTTCTGATGAGGTGGTACTGGAAATGTCAACACAAGAAATGTCCTCCTCCTGTAGGATCCTCCTCCCCTTCACTTCCTCTATCTCCTTCACAAGAAACTGCACCTTCAGGTATAAACAAGAAACTGCATATACAGGTATAAACATGAAACTGCATATACAGGTATAAACAAGAAACTGCATATACAGGTATAAACATGAAACTGCACCTACAGATATAAACAAGAAACTGCACATTCAGGTATAAGTAATTCAGCAAGGGACAGACAAGTCACCATGGTAATTCAGGCAGGGACAGACAAGCTACCATGGTAAGTCAGCCCGTGACAGACAAGCTACCATGGTAAGTAAGCCAGAGACAGACAAGCTTCCATGGTAAGTCAGCCAGGGACACACAAGCTACAATGGTAAGTCAGCCAGGAACAGACAAGCTACCATGGTAAGACTTCATAATTCAGTTTATGTGAAATATATGACAGCTGACTGATAAAAGAAGTTAACACTGATAATTCAAACATTATTCTGTGAAAACAATTTATTCTAACTTATAGCAAAGTTAAGTGTATGTGTATTAAATTGGAATGCTAATTTTTTCTTTAGGTGGAGTCCATTGTGAGACAGAGAGACTACTACCGGGTTCTGTTACAGCAAAAAGAGGATGTAAGAAACAAAAATAAACCTTTAATTTTATGTGAATTAGCCTCATGCTTCATACTACATGTAGTTCAATACAAGTTTTTGCTATTGTGGTGAAAATTTTACTGTTCCAGTACAGTCATGCTTGTGTTCTTGACAATGATAACAAATTCTTATTAATTTCTTTAAAAAAAAAAAATGTGTAGAATCTGTGATCTCTTTATATGTTAGAGATAACAGAGATTCTTTACATTCTATTTTAAATTTGAAGTGAAGATCTTTCTGAAATAAATGTTCAATAGATATTTCTATAGCTTAACCTAAAAAATATTATATGTAGTAAACAGTATAATGAATAAGTCTCATGTTTGTGTAGGGTCAGGTGCTGGAAACGTCATCAACAGCCGCTGTTACCCCCTTAAAGAGCCCCATGATCAGAAGTCCCCTGAAGAGCCCCGCTCACGTCCCCGACAAGGCCCTGGAGGAAATCAAGTCTGCCTTCAAACAGTGTCAGGAGGAGTTTGATCGACACAAAAAGGAAATGAAGGAGCAAGTCAGGTATCTGTAGAGTATTAAAGGAGCTCAGAAGTTGTAAATGTTTTTGTATCTTAGTATCTCCCATCAACTGTTTAACACAACTGTTTTACTAGGTTAGCTTTGTCAAACCTCAGTTCTTTGTTTATTATTTGTTATTATTTGTTTATTTTTAGAATGCTGAATGAAGAATTGAGGGAGAAAGAATCCAAGCTTTCAGAAATGTTGAGGCAAAACATGAAGTTGTCATCTCAGGTAAATTAACTCTCTCTGACAACAGAAACTAATATTTTTAAATTGTTTATGGAAGAATAAGCCTGTAGTCCCAATGACCTTAGCAAGTAGAGTGATCAAAACACAACTGACTGAACAAAATTTACACACACACACATACACACACCCTCACACACACCCAGCACAGTAAAATGTAAGTCATAAATGAAAGTATCTGCAACTGAAACTTCTACACTTCTCAAATATGTTTGTTTATGTAAGTCAGGTGAACTTGCTTTGAAAACAACAGACAGATTTCTGTTTGAAATGACTGTTGACTTTTGAATGAATATCTCTGTGTATCTAATTTTCAGGTAGAGTATGGAGCAGAGAGAAATAAAATTCTGCAGGGGAATGCAGAGGGATACAAGAAAGAGCTGGCCTCTCTTGGTGAAAAAGAGAAAAAGTTATTTTCCTCTGTAGCTAAACATGAACAGACTATTAACACACTCAGACAGGTCAGAATTTGTCTTCTTTGTGTCCAGTAAATTTTACATGTGACATTGACACAAGTGGGCCAAGAAATGTCTAATATGTGTCTCAGAACCATGCATACCAATAAGCAGGTCTATTTTATGTTGCTTAAATTTTGCAAAAAAAAATTTGGTTCTGTAAAAATAAAACAGAATTGCAACATTTCAAATCATATTCAAATGCCATAGAAATCTCAAAAAAGGCAGAAAAAAGATCCATCTTTTGAAATATGCACATAGTTCAAGCTGCAGAGATTGTCTCTCATAATTAGATTAGTCAATTAAATTAATTTAAGATATAAAGTAAGATAAACATGTAAAATAGAGGCCTACTCTTTAAACAGGACTTGTTGTCGACTCAAGAGAAGCTGTCTAGAGCGGAGGCCCAGTGTCATCATCTGAGGACCGAGAAGGAACTGTTAAGGAGCGCCGAGCAAAGACTTCTACTGGACATCGACAACTTACGGAGAGAGAAGACCTCACAGAGCATGCTGATGGCTAACTTACAGTCTATACAGGTATATTTTCTCTGTGCAATTAGAATCTTTAATAGGAAATCAATGCAACTGGCTTCAATTGAAAGATTGATTTTAGTGTTGACTACTGACATTTTCTCCCAAATATTTATCATTATGAGGCCTCTACTGAAAACAATAGATACTTGTCCAAATTTTGTTATTTGTTAAACAATATAAATAAAAGTAAATTGAAGTTCTATATATTGATAGTAGATTGACAGTCTGTGGATTCATGTAAATTGTCAATACAGGTTATGAATTCTTTCAGGTGGGAGTGGATGAGTTATGTATTTCAGATGAGCTGGACTGAGGTGTAGAACTATGATTTGAGTTGGGGTGGTTTTAAGAAGACTGAATTCCAGAAAATATTCTTCCATTATTAAATATTTTTTGGCTTATGTTTCAGAATACCCTAGAACACTCAGAGAGAGAGGTGAAAACAAGATACACGAATCAGATAGAGAAGTTAGAGATGGATCTGAACTCAGCCAGGAGAAATCTGAAGGCGACACAGGACGAACACCGTGCCGTGGTGGAGCTGTGGGAGGTAATGCTGGCAAAATATTAAAACTTTATCAAAGATACTTTGTTAACATTGATAGTGCTGGTGTTCCATTTCCAAATTTTTGTGATGAATAAGCTAAGTGCTTGTATGTAAGCAATTTAATTTAATTTTTGTACAGAATCAAACAAAACAACTTCGTCAGCAACTAGAAGGGGAGATAAAAAATCACGAGAGCGTCAGAAAAATTCTACAGGACACTCGCAGACAGCTGGAAGAAGCCAAAGCACAGGTAGGACTGAAAGAGATTCATCATTACAACACCCAAATACTGTATGTGTTCTTCAAAAAGCTGGCTTCATATTTTTGTGGCTTTGGCAAGGACATTGACACACTAATGTATTCATGAATACTGCTAAGAATCATACATACATTCAAAAAACAGTGCGGAAGTGTGTAGGGCTAAGTCATGAATATGCAAACAACTCAGTATCCAGTGATTGGGCTAAATTTTGAATACGTCAACTTACATGCATTTACATGTACAGTATTTAATGTGTACATTTTGTTTAGTAGAATTTTTATGCATAATACTTGTACATGTATATAGGAAGCAATTCTAATGGAAAAACTATGAACAGCATTAGATATGTATTACTGTTTGAAAAAAATGTTTATAGTACATTTAATTTACAGTTAAAAACTACTGAAGCTAATCTTGCTGAGGCCCAGAGAAGATCAGAAAGTAACACAGTCAGAACAGGTGAGCTGATAAGTTTATCTATCAAGTGGCTCTGTTTTGTGTTCACTTATTTTTAAACCATTTTGTCCAATTTTGTTGGGGATATTTTGTCTCCTCTAACATTGAGGTTTTTACTATGTTTATATCTGACAGATGGACTGAGGACTACACCGGCGACCACCCCTGGAAGGACCCCCCCAGCTAACATGGACGAAGTGAAGACACTGAAGTATCAAGTAACAGAGGCCAAGAGGGAGGTTCAAAGTAGGTCAAATCTCCTTAATTTCACACTCACTGTAATGCTACTTTATCTCAACAGGGAATATTTTTGAAAATATATTCCAGCCATGAAATAAATTTTTGCATGTAACATTCATATAAAAAAAAAGTTAAACTGGGAGTTTACCAGTGAATGAGATGCATCAAGGTTTGCCTTCCTAAAATTTTTCCTATTACTTCCTCTATAGATCTGAAGGAACAAATAGAGAGAGGTAAACAGCATGTGACGGAGTACAAAGGTATTGCTGACAACTTACAAAAGGCCCTCACAGAGCAAACAGAGGTATCATATCTCTACATTATTTGTCTTTATAGTTCACTACTCAAATGCATAAATGTACAAATATACAGAGTGTATTCACAAAACTTTTGAATAATTAACATAAACACATCATTTGAAAATCTGTAGGATGCAAAATCATGCTAAATCTTAAATTCGTTTGATCAAAGTTCATTATAACCAGAAAATTTTGAATATGAATTGTCAAGATTTTTGTGTTCTTGCAGTGTACCAATCAGATGGAGGAGCAGCTGAGGAGGGAGAAGGAAGAGAAGCAGGCTGGATTAGAGAGACTAAAGGTCATGGAGAGAGAATCTCAAAAGCAGACAGAGGAAATGATGAAAGGGCTAGACGAGCAGCATAAACTGGTAAGTCCGTAGTCAGAGAAACTAAAGGCCATAGAGGGAGAGTCTCTAAAGCAGACAGAAGAAATTATGAAAGGACTAGACAAGCAGCATGAACTAGTAAGTCTGTAGAGGGAGAGTCTCATAACAGAGGAAATGATAAAGAGACTAGATGAACAATATAAGCTTGTATATGATGGCTGTATAAACATGAGCATCAAAGTTTTTTGATAACAGAGATTTTTAGCATTTAGCAAAACAGTATATGACAAGTTAAAATTCTTTGTATGGGAAGTTAGCCTTTACCTATTATTTTCTCACACAGAATAGTGATCTGAAGAAGCAGTTGACCAAACTCCAGATGGAACTAGAGGAGGCAGTGTCCACCCGAGACTCGGCCCTGGCCCGGGAGGCAGCCAGTCGGGAGGAGTGTAATCAGCAGGTCCAGATGGCCAGTGAGGTGTGTACTCTTTATATATTGTATTCTGTCATAATTACAGGGTCATCTCTGTCTGTAGTTTATTTACAGCAAGTATGTGTACTTAGAGTAATTTGTAAAGAGATAAAAGATTGAAATGTAAGACAAATGAATTGATATTTGGCAAAGTTTTCATACTTTTCTGATCTTACTTCTGTAGGCCAAGGACAAATACCAAAGAGAGCTGATGCTTCATGCTGCAGATGTGGAGGCGCTAGCCGCTGTCAAGAAACAGGTCAGAATTCTAAGTATAGTGTATATACCTGTATACAATGTATAACAACATCTGACATTGATGTCACTGTCAGAATCCTGACTGTGCAGTAGGTTGTTTTTTCACAAAGGATAACCTCAAAGAAACAAATTATAATGCTGACTAAAGATTTTACTCTAATAAGCTGGGAATGACAGTTTATAATATCTTATACTTTGTATCAAGTAACATTGACACAATGCTGATGACTTTGATTGTATTTGTGAGCTTCAATGTGTAGAGTACATTTATAGAGTGGTATTTTGATATGCTTTCCAGCTTGAAGATTTCCATTCTAAGTTTGCAACTGAACAAGAAATCAGAATAAAAGCAGAAAAAGACTTGGAAGAAGGAAAGGTAGGTTTAATGTTATGCTCAAGATCTATGTTGCAATATAGAATTGTGCAACACAGTTTACAGGGTAACAGTTGTACATTAATTTGCTTTTGGTGTAGACTTCGTGGTTGGAGCAGGAGAGGATCCTAAAGGAGGAGTGTGTGAGGCTGGAGAGGAGAGGTGAGGAACTCTCCAGTCAGAACGACATCCTCCACCAACAGATGGAGAAGGTGGGCCCATACTTATCTCTTACAGTAGATAATAGTCACACGCAAAATTATAAATTAAAGATTTTCTGCTCAATCAAATACTAGTATAACAGATACACAAATTAAAAACTGGTATCAATGAATAAATTGTACAATATAAAGCAGTGATTTCTTTCTGACTGTAGATGAGTAGTGACGTACTTTCCATACAGAAAGCGGTCACTCGGTCCGGGTCACCTCAGAAACTGGCCGACCTTTCATTTGACGAGGACACGGCTCGGTCCACGGAACAACTACAGGAAGTCATCAGGTACCTCATAATGATTACCCGCTCAATTCCTCTGCTGATAGTGTAAACTCATTCATAGAATTGTTACTTTTGTTTTTATTGGTGCTAAAACAAGAAGATAAATACTATTGTGAAATCATACTACTGTTGCTTCACAGAAGAACGTTTCCAATTTTAGAAACAGCAGGTTATTAAATTTTTAAAATAGAAACATCCAGTCCATATCACTTTTTAAACTTGATCATGTGATCTAATTTGAGCCAATCAGATAGCTGGCAAGAATGGAGAAAAATAATAATCTATTTTGCAGATTCTTACGGAAAGAGAAAGAGATTGCCCAATCCAAGTTAGAGATTGTTCAGACAGAGTGTAATAATGTCAAATATAGATACGAGACAATAAAGAAAGAACTGGAGGACGTGAGAAAGGCTCTGACAGAACAGCAGATAAAGGCACAGGTATGTGTACAATTACATAAGGTAAAGCAAAGGTACGTATACAATAATGTAACATAAAGCACAGGTGCCTGTACAATGACAGGGTAGCAGAGAAAAGCGCGTGTATACGTACCATTAAAGAAGAAAAAGATTCTATTACTCTACCAGCTTCTGAAATAATTTACTACATTTTCTAACATTTTAAATTTTGACTTTTGGTGTTCCAAAGGCCAATGTCCAGACGGCCTCCCAGCATGCTGATCTGATGAGGAAAGTGGAGAACTTGAACATTCTGACCGACAGTAACAAACTTCTGAGGGAGGATAAAAATCGCCTGGAGCAGCTTGTACAAGAACTAGAAGCTAAGGTAAAGTACTCCTGCTTGCTGTAGGTTATTATTTTTAATTAGATATCATACAGGGTTTTTTTTTTTTTGCTATTTATAGTACTTTTTCTGTGGTTAAGAAATTGAATAGAGACAATTTTTCTATCATAGGTGTCCAACCTTGAGACCAGTGTAAACCCCCTACAAGCCTCCATCCGGGACCTGACAGCTGAAAAAGAGGCTCTAATGATAGAGAGGAATACTCTGAGGAACGAGGTGGACCGCTGGAAGAGTCGGGCTAATCACCTGATAGAGCAGGCCAACAGGACAGACCCTGACGAGCACAGGAAGATTCTGTAAGGATTATACAGGGATGAGTTCATATTGTTTTTGCACAATCTCAAGATTCATGGAGATGGGTTCATATTCATTTATCTTTGCAAAGGCTAAAAAATTTTCATGTATTTGGAATATTTATTTCTTCCCTTGGAAGATGACAGATTTATGTATTGTTTTACCAGGTTTTGCCTCTTTTGTCCTTTTCATTACGACTGTACTTCAAATATTAAATTGCATAACATAAATGCTAAACACTGACATTCTCTTTAACAGCCTAGAAAGAGATGCTGTGAAATTAAGAGTGAAACAACTTATAGATGAATCTAGCAGAACCAGGTGAGTACAGCTTAATCTGTAAAATTGTTTGTTCAGTTTCTTTTCTTCTTCACCCTGAATGGGTCTGGTTTCTGTTTTGCGTTTTATGTTTGTTTCATTGTTGGTTTTAATCACACATTTTTGTTCAGATATTTACACGTGAGTTATTTAACTTTTCTGTACAGCCAAGAGAAGGAGAAACTGACACGGGATCTTAAATCAGCTAACGAAGAGCAGTCACGAATCAAGTATGTAAACATATGTACAAGATAGTCACAGTGATAAATCAATTATGTAATCATACATGTATGTATAAAATATCCATGGTGATAATTCAAGTATGTAAACATATATAAAGTAGTCACAATAATGAGTCAAGTATGTAAACATATGTACAATATAGTCACATTGATAATTCAAGTAGTAAACATATATAAGGTAGTCACAATTATGAGTTTATAAATGTATGTAAGGTAGCCATAGTTACTAGTCAAGTATGTAAACATAAGTATAAGATAGTTGTTATTATGAGATAAGTTTGTAAACATATACAAGATAATTGTAGTTGTGAGTCAAGTATGTAAACAAAATAAACGATTGACACAGTAATTGATGCAAGTGTTTAAACATATAGCCATGCACATTTGAACTTTGGAATGTTAAAAATCAGTATATTAAATACCATGCATATATCGATGTGGAAAGTACCAACCTTACAGAACAAAGTGTTTCACTTAATTTTCTTATTTACTTGACATTTGCAATTATTTTATAACTAGATCACTGCTTTCCCAAATGTTATGTTCTTTTGAATTTTTTCCTTTGTTATGCACAGGAAATCACTACAAGACGTAACAAACAGCAAACAGGAACTTCTCAACAGGATTGCCAATCTACAGTGCGTATCTCATGAGTATCTCATTACTATCTCATTAGTATCTCATTACTACCTCCTTAGTATCTCATCACTACCTCATTAGTATCTCGTACTTTCATAAAGGCCAATCTACAATTTGAATTTCTTTCTAAGGTGATTCTTTTTAAATACATGCACAGTGTACTTATATGTACAAGATTAACAGTCTACAGCTACATGTAGTATGATATGAATTTTTCACATTTGATTTTATAAGGTTTTTGATTCCCGGGTAGCATGATTTATAGCATACAATATACTCTTAAGACTTATTTTATGTTTGGTATATGTATGTATTAAATTCTTGTCAGGAGCTTTACATACTGATTGGTGTGAAACATTTCTGTATGCATACTTGTACATACATGTATATAACTCCTGGCAATTTTAATTGCAGAAAAGAACTCAGTCAATCACAGACTATTGCCAGCTCAAAAGAGTAAGTACTACTGGTACATAGTAGACTTCTCTGTGGTATTTTCCCAGATAGAAAAAGATTCACAAGCTTTAAATACTCCAGATCAGATAAACCTCAACCAGTTTCTTTTCAACATAAAAGATAAAAACATGCAGCATATTTTTTTTGGTTCAGTTTGATGACATTAGGTAGAGAGTTAAAGGTACAACAGAGGTGAGATAGGAATGGAGAGATGGTGATACTGTAAACAGGGTTATTTTTGCCCCGTGTTATTATTGTCCTTTTACACGTGCACACAATTTTGCTCCATTATAATTTCACCCAATAATAGTTTTCTTAAAGATATTATATTGTTCTCTTTGAATTTTCCTAGTTTTTTGTTCACCCACCTATGAGTAATGTGAAGATAATAAGTTTTTAACAGAAGTTGCAGTTTGTTCTTGTATTTGATGATTAATTGTGTTTGTAGAATACAGCTTTGAAATGAAAATTTGAAACATTTTTAGGAGATTGGCCAATTAAAAGCAGAGATAGAACAATTAAAGAAGAAGACTGAAGAATATGAACAGAAACAAAATCAGTCTAAAAATGTTCTTCAAGCCGTGAAGAAGAAGCTAAGTTCTCAGAATGAGGAAATCGGGAAACTGACGGCAGAGAATACAGAACTTAAACAAAAGGCCTCCACAGAACCACCAGCTGGGGGTAAGACAAAGATAAACACTCAAAACAACACAGATTTAGACTGTCAATACTCTGGATGTTAAGTGGGGGGTCAAATTTTACATGGAAATCTTATGAGAAAATCTTTTTTTTTTAGAAAATGGCTACATTTATTTTAATTGCCCAAGCAAAGGCCTCAAGGACAATTATGGGTTAAAAGTTTAGATTTGGATGTAATGTTCGAGTTTAAGTTCTCTTCCTTAGAATAGAAGGTCTAGAGGAGAGAAATTTTCCTTAGAAATAAGACCATAATTTCTAAACCTGAATTATCAATCATCCACTCTCTGTAGCTTGAATTGATTGAAACTGAAGTTTAATACTGTATATGGCCACTTTATAATAGGTTTCTTTGATCAATACATTTATTTTGAAGGTAAATGATTCTCATATGATTTTTTCACCCTACAATCCAATTCTTTTTTAGCTACAGAGGAGGCAGAGTCAAGAATGGCTGCCATGAAATCGACGTATGAAAATAGAATCAGCACATTAACAAAGGAAGTCGCTGACAATTCCCAGCAGGTCAGAACATCTGCCGCCGAGATAGCGGACAAAAATAAACAGCTGGAACAATTAATGGCCGAGAAGGCAGAGCTCCAAGATAAGGTAATGGGCCAAATATTCCTATAGTGAAGTCCCCTCTGGATGATTGTTCAAAGAAAAGTAGTAGGATTGAATGATCTTTCTTTATGTACAGTATCACAGAATGGCTAAAGACACGTCAAGACCATCTACAATTTAGAATATTTTAGACATCGAAGTTATTTGTACTATTACAGATTGCAGCCTTGCAGAAACAGATTGATGCCCAGCCTAAGCCAGTGGCCCCACAACCCCAGGCGGCTCGTCAGGCAGCCACCGCCACAGTGGAGAGGGCAAGGCCTGTAGACAGGTCAAGGTAAACAACTTCAATATTGGTGATATCTCAGCTGTGTTCAAATTCATCAAGTAACTTTTATAAAGCATAGATGAATAAACTTGTCCTGTCTTTCAGTGTATCAGTGGCAGAGTCCCCCAAAACAGCCAACATCAAACCCATGTCAACATCTCCAGCGGCAGTACGGCCACAAGCTCCTACCTCCCAGTCTCAGACGGCAGGGTCAAGGGTCATAGCTAACATTCGTCCAATGGCTATTGCCCCCACCAGTATATCACCGTTAGCTGTCAGTGTGCCTACCCCCACAGCAACAGTAATGCCTACCACAGTGTCTCAGCATGATGTCTCTGATAGCAGTAAGGCTCTCCCACTCTCTAATTTAAATAAAAATGAAAAAAACAATTTTTATTAGAAGAATTTATTCCTAACTTTCTATCACTAGATGAGGTGACCCAGGCCCAGCTGTCTCCTGTGATGACATCACGCCCGACCCAGCAGGTCCAGAGAGTCACGCCTCAAGTAGAGGCCTCCGCAGGTCAGTTAATATCAAAAAGAATGAAATTCTTTCAAAAAATATAAATTATTCAATCAGTAACCCTTATGTTAATTGGTTTTAGATTCTTCGACATCTGGTGGAGTAATCATTCAAGAAGTTCCAAGCATTCAAGGTAAACATGCTTAAATGAAATTATTTTTCGGGAAAAAAGCAAGGATTGTTTTGCAATTACAGACAATTTTATTGCCTTTATAACTTTCTGAGAGTACATGTTAACTTTCCAGAACAAACAGTGACACAGTCAGAGGTAGAAGTTGCCTCGGCAGCCTCATCAGCTGTTAGTGATAATAGTGAGAGCCAATCAACATCAGCGACAAGGGAAGTAACTCCATCTACTTCCTCTTCCACTGTGACAAGGGAGGTCACTCCTACAACAACTATGGCACCAGGAGCCAGGGATACCACCAGTGTGGCTTCTGTCAGCAGGGATACCACCAGTGTGGCTTCTGTCAGCAGGGAGGGGCAATCTCTGGGGAAAAGATCAAGAGAAGAGGCTGAAGGGTACTTATCTTAACAAATTTATCAAGACATGAGTTTAGTATATAAAATATAAAAAATTAGAGATATATATGTATATAAGATATAGATGTAGACTGATATAATTTTTTCTCTCCACTTTTAGCAGCCAAGGAGATGAGACAGAACCAAAGAGAACCAAGGTGTCCACAGCTCAGGTCAGTTAATCAATTGAATATACATGTAAATGGCACGCAAATAGTGTTATGTTGCTATTTTAATTTACTGCATTATTGTAATGACATGCTTTGTAATGCTGTTTTAGGGCTCACCTATTCCAGCCATAACAGTTACAGATGAACATGCCAACACACAAACAGTAACAGAGGAAGAACCAGTTCTGGAACTAGGACAAGAAGTCAGTGAGGTCCAAACTCCACAACTCACCACCCAGGAATCTGAGGTAACATTGTATTACTTAGCTTATAATAGGGAGAAAAGGGGTCGTCTCTAGTGTCCCTCTACCACAACTTAGAACCCAAGTCAGAGGTAATAACTGAGGGAAAAGTCAGTAGGGGAGAGGGGGGAGGGGGAGAATCCCTCACCACAACTTAATACATGTAGTAAGATTCAAAGGGGGGGAATACCAGTTCATAAGGGATTACTTAAATACCATCACCAAGACCACTTTCTTGAGATGTCTGTCTGATATTTCAGATATCCCTGGGACCAGCCGAGTCTACAGATGACTTGGTGGAGGATTTGTCGTCAGAACCTGCCATGCTCTCAGACTCACAAGAACAGCAGGTGAGTTATACACGGAACACTTGTCTTAAAGCCTGAAATGCTATCTCAAATGAAAAAATGTCTTCTACTTTAGAGCAGCTTTGTACCGTTTTGTATTCCATGTGTAATAAGTAACACAATGTAAAGTTGAAGATAATTAAAGATTTTATTACTGCATGTATGTTTAGAGTGTTGAGGAAATTCAGGAAGAAGAAGCACCTGAGGAGGAGGATGAAGGAGATGAAGCCATCATTATCCTGGAGAGTGATGATGAGGTCAGTCATCCTCAAGTTTACTGGGACAATTAGTGTATACAATATAAGTTTTCTGTTATCATGAATCAGTATGCTCACTGTGTGTACTTAATTCTGGTAGGAAGATGAAAATGAAGGCATTGAAGATGATGAGGATGATGAAGATATAGAAGAGGGTGAGGAAGAAGAAGATATTGAAGAAGTTGAGGAAGATTATGTAAGCAATGCTTGGGCTTCTTGACTCAGTAGTAAACATGCTATTTCATTATACTCTATAAATAAATCATAATCTGAGAAATCTATGTAACAATATTAATTAATTTTGACAATTTTTATGCAAGCAGTTTAGAACATCCAAATTTTTGTGAACTGAAGAAAAATGTTCTTCTTGATCAATTTAATTGTTGAGAGTATAATCTAGCAGGAATCTCCATGAGCTGTTTTACTGTGTTGGTCCCAGCACAGTAAAATTTTCAGACAAAATGTTTTAATTTGATACAGTTGACCTTCAGATATCCGGACGCCAATGAGTTATTTAACTTTTCTGTACAGCCAAGAGAAGGAGAAACTGACACGGGATCTTAAATCAGCTAACGAAGAGCAGTCACGAATCAAGTATGTAAACATATGTACAAGATAGTCACAGTGATAAATCAATTATGTAATCATACATGTATGTATAAAATATCCATGGTGATAATTCAAGTATGTAAACATATATAAAGTAGTCACAATAATGAGTCAAGTATGTAAACATATGTACAATATAGTCACATTGATAATTCAAGTAGTAAACATATATAAGGTAGTCACAATTATGAGTTTATAAATGTATGTAAGGTAGCCATAGTTACTAGTCAAGTATGTAAACATAAGTATAAGATAGTTGTTATTATGAGATAAGTTTGTAAACATATACAAGATAATTGTAGTTGTGAGTCAAGTATGTAAACAAAATAAACGATTGACACAGTAATTGATGCAAGTGTTTAAACATATAGCCATGCACATTTGAACTTTGGAATGTTAAAAATCAGTATATTAAATACCATGCATATATCGATGTGGAAAGTACCAACCTTACAGAACAAAGAGTTTCACTTAATTTTCTTATTTACTTGACATTTGCAATTATTTTATAACTAGATCACTGCTTTCCCAAATGTTATGTTCTTGTGAATTTTTTCCTTTGTTATGTACAGGAAATCACTACACGACGTAACAAACAGCAAACAGGAACTTCTCAACAGGATTGCCAATCTACAGTGCGTATCTCATGAGTATCTCATTACTATCTCATTAGTATCTCATTACTACCTCCTTAGTATCTCATTACTACCTCATTAGTATCTCGTACTTTCATAAAGGCCAATCTACAATTTGAATTTCTTTCTAAGGTGATTCTTTTTAAATACATGCACAGTGTACTTATATGTACAAGATTAACAGTCTACAGCTACATGTAGTATGATATGAATTTTTCACATATGATTTTATAAGGTTTTTGATTCCCGGGTAGCATGATTTATAGCATACAATATACTCTTAAGACTTATTTTATGTTTGGTATATGTATGTATTAAATTCTTGTCAGGAGCTTTACATACTGATTGGTGTGAAACATTTCTGTATGCATACTTGTACATACATGTATATAACTCCTGGGAATTTTAATTGCAGAAAAGAACTCAGTCAATCACAGACTATTGCCAGCTCAAAAGAGTAAGTACTACTGGTACATAGTAGACTTCTCTGTGGTATTTTCCCAGATAGAAAAAGATTCACAAGCTTTAAATACTCCAGATCAGATAAACCTCAACCAGTTTCTTTTCAACATAAAAGATAAAAACATGCAGCATATTTTTTTTGGTTCAGTTTGATGACATTAGGTAGAGAGTTAAGAAATGTAAATAAAAGCAATGAATTCTTTTTTTTTTGGAAAGAGATGGTCTCATAACTGCAACGGTGTGTGCAAACAAATTTTGATAACGTGCTGACATGTGTTAGTCAATTTGTTTGCACACAACACTGCAGTTATGAGACTTTATCTTTAAAAAAATAATGATGTAAGTGACATCATGTATATTACAATGTTTTCGCTATGGCATCTTAATTTTCACTGCACAGATGTGTCTAAATGGGGTTGAAAATAGTTCATTTTGGGGGTCAGATGTAAATATATTTTGCAGGATAAACAAAATACATGGTCATTGTCTTGAAATATAAGCAAGATTTGGGCTCGGGTCAAAAATTTATTAGAGGGCTTGGCAGGCCTCGCCCTCTATCATATTTTCTTACCCCCGCCCAAAGATCGCTTATATTTCAAGACAGTTACCATGTCTTTTATATAAAAATGTAGCAAGAATGTAATAAAATGTTATTTATTTACCTTTATTTTACAGAAAGGAGATTTTCCAGAGTAGAAATATTTTAGCTGAAAAAGAGTAAGTCAAGTGTGCAGTAATATTGTCAGTAACGGTAAGAAAGAATAAGTCAAATTTACAGTACCAGGTACTATTATAATAATAAAGTCACACTAATGATGTCAGTAACAGTAAGAAATTTGCATCACTTTTTCACAGAAAAATGTACATGTATATTTCTTTAATGAAAGTCTACTTCTTATGACATGTGCATTTATGTTTTACATTTAGAAATGACATTACCCAGACTAGAAACAAAGTATCTGAACTTGAGTAAGTACTATGTACCTTCAGTCAGAATTGTTTAGTACTGTAGATGTAATGCACTGCTTTGACTAAAATGTCTAATGGGAAATTTTCAGTCATCTCAGTTTTACCCAAACGTACAAAAAATTAAACCAAGTAATTTTGTCCTTCTCTCTGTTGTTTAGAGGGGAGATTCAAGGATTCAAAGCACAAATTGAAGAGAAGGTGAAAGATGTAGAGGAAAAAAATAAAACCATCAACCAGGTGAGATAACAATTCTTCCTCTGACTACAGAAAACTGACAACTGTACAACGTAGAAGCAGTTTGTTTGCCATTTTGTCCATCAAAGCAGTATTTTATTAGCCAGCATACTGTTTATATTCTTATGGTTTAAAATGAAAATTGTTTTAACATTTGGACAAAATACAGATAAAATTAGTAGTTGTTAAGTATATATGCATGTTAAATCTTAATATTAAAATAATTAGATGTAAACTTGTCTTGTTTCTTAGCTGAGGAAGATCGGGCGGAAATACAAGGAGCAGGCAGAATCCCTAACCAAAGAGATAGAGGAACTTAAAGCTAAGACAGCAGCAGAACAGGCCAGCCAGCCTACCAAAGAGGAGACCACCCCAAGTCAGGTGGAGGTCGACCAGCAGGTGGCGTCCCTTAGGGATCAGCTGACTCAGGCTGAACAGGAAAGGGAGGAGCTTAAACAGAAACTGGAGGTTCAGAGCGGGGAGTACGGGGGGACAAGGATGCAGCTAAGCCAGGCGCAACAGGTGGGTTCACAAGCACAAAGTTGTTGACTGTAAAATAACAGGTACAACAGAGGTGAGATAGGAATGGAGAGATGGTGATACTGTAAACAGGGTTATTTTCGCCCCGTGTTATTATTGTCCTTTTACACGTGCACACAATTTTGCTCCATTATAATTTCACCCAATAATAGTTTTCTTAAAGATATTATATTGTTCTCTTTGAATTTTCCTAGTTTTTTGTTCACCCACCTATGAGTAATGTGAAGATAATAAGTTTTTAAAGAAGTTGCAGTTTGTTCTTGTATTTGATGATTAATTGTGTTTGTAGAATACAGCTTTGAAATGAAAATTTGAAACATTTTTAGGAGATTGGCCAATTAAAAGCAGAGATAGAACAATTAAAGAAGAAGACTGAAGAATATGAACAGAAACAAAATCAGTCTAAAAATGTTCTTCAAGCCGTGAAGAAGAAGCTAAGTTCTCAGAATGAGGAAATCGGGAAACTGACGGCAGAGAATACAGAACTTAAACAAAAGGCCTCCACAGAACCACCAGCTGGGGGTAAGACAAAGATAAACACTCAAAACAACACAGATTTAGACTGTCAATACTCTGGATGTTAAGTGGGGGGTCAAATTTTACATGGAAATCTTATGAGAAAATCTTTTTTTTTTAGAAAATGGCTACATTTATTTTAATTGCCCAAGCAAAGGCCTCAAGGACAATTATGGGTTAAAAGTTTAGATTTGGATGTAATGTTCGAGTTTAAGTTCTCTTCCTTAGAATAGAAGGTCTAGAGGAGAGAAATTTTCCTTAGAAATAAGACCATAATTTCTAAACCTGAATTATCAATCATCCACTCTCTGTAGCTTGAATTGATTGAAACTGAAGTTTAATACTGTATATGGCCACTTTATAATAGGTTTCTTTGATCAATACATTTATTTTGAAGGTAAATGATTCTCATATGATTTTTTCACCCTACAATCTAATTCTTTTTTAGCTACAGAGGAGGCAGAGTCAAGAATGGCTGCCATGAAATCGACGTATGAAAATAGAATCAGCACATTAACAAAGGAAGTCGCTGACAATTCCCAGCAGGTCAGAACATCTGCCGCCGAGATAGCGGACAAAAATAAACAGCTGGAACAATTAATGGCCGAGAAGGCAGAGCTCCAAGATAAGGTAATGGGCCAAATATTCCTATAGTGAAGTCCCCTCTGGATGATTGTTCAAAGAAAAGTAGTAGGATTGAATGATCTTTCTTTATGTACAGTATCACAGAATGGCTAAAGACACGTCAAGACCATCTACAATTTAGAATATTTTAGACATCGAAGTTATTTGTACTATTACAGATTGCAGCCTTGCAGAAACAGATTGATGCCCAGCCTAAGCCAGTGGCCCCACAACCCCAGGCGGCTCGTCAGGCAGCCACCGCCACAGTGGAGAGGGCAAGGCCTGTAGACAGGTCAAGGTAAACAACTTCAATATTGGTGATATCTCAGCTGTGTTCAAATTCATCAAGTAACTTTTATAAAGCATAGATGAATAAACTTGTCCTGTCTTTCAGTGTATCAGTGGCAGAGTCCCCCAAAACAGCCAACATCAAACCCATGTCAACATCTCCAGCGGCAGTACGGCCACAAGCTCCTACCTCCCAGTCTCAGACGGCAGGGTCAAGGGTCATAGCTAACATTCGTCCAATGGCTATTGCCCCCACCAGTATATCACCGTTAGCTGTCAGTGTGCCTACCCCCACAGCAACAGTAATGCCTACCACAGTGTCTCAGCATGATGTCTCTGATAGCAGTAAGGCTCTCCCACTCTCTAATTTAAATAAAAATGAAAGAAAAACAATTTTTATTAGAAGAATTTATTCCTAACTTTCTATCACTAGATGAGGTGACCCAGGCCCAGCTGTCTCCTACACATGGTCTCAACATCAGCTGGTGAGTTATCCAGGTCCTAGCTAAAACAGTCACATGTATTTGTACTTATGGATGTATGAAGAGGTCATATATGTATATTTCTGGTTGTATGAAAATTAACAAGGTATGATTAAAGGTAGAATCAAGATTAATAGATAAGATAGACATGTAGTGAGTGATAAAATTACTGTCATGTCTCTCACTGAATTATAGGTGAACCAGCTGGAGACACTACAGAACAAGATAAAGAAGGTGCAGGTTTACTAAAAGAAGAGGAGCCCAGCACCTCACAGGAAAAGACAGAAGTGATAGGTGGGTATTTCAGGTCAACACTTCATTTTAAAGTGAAAGTTATATATTTGATTAACATTTTACGAAGAATAAAGATTTATTTTTATGATTCCCAGATCCTTTGTTTTTCAATTTGTTGTAACCACTTATAATTTTTTCAGTGAAAATTTATAGAACAAGAACAAGTAAGAAATTGATGCTTGACAACCATTATGTATTTTTGTTTCAGTATTTTTGGACATTTCTTAATTTTCTTTATTTATTACTTCAGTTCTGCACAAGAAATATGCATGCATTGATAAAGGGGTTAAGTAAGGTTACAATGTAGATGGTTTTACAGGACCAGGTGCCCTGCTTTTGTTTTGCTCTCACTTCAGTTTCAGTTTTTATGTTACCTCTAGAGTGCCACTTTTTAAATATTAAAAAGAAGTAATTTTAATTTAATAGATTGTTAAACAGTAGATTTTTTAAAACACTGAAGCTTATTATAAACTTTTATCAATTAAGACCATAGACAATTATTTTAATCTTTGTTTACTTCTTACATAGAAAAGCCAAAGATCCAGCCCATTGTGTGGGAGGGATCTCCCTCATCCTCCGGCCAGCAGACAAGGGGTCGCCCCATCAGTACCCGAGGGACCCCACAGAGGGGCCAGCTACAGAGTCGGGGCAATCGTGGGGGCATGTTCCAGAGGGGGCGAGGTGCAATACAGAGAGCAAGGGGGACTGGCAGGGGTGCCCGGGGAGGGGTGTACAGGTCACCTAACATGTTCTGATCAGGAGGCCCAGCACGGGGAAATCTGATGATTGGAGACAAGACTGAGAGACGGGCTGTTACTGTAATCATGTTAAGATACATGTAATCATATGTGTTCTTTGTTTTGGAAGAAGTTAATTTCATTTACCAACATCAAGCAAAATCTGATGGAGGAAAATGTGTTAAAGTTTCCAGAGACACACTGGTCACAGATTGTGATTTTCAAGCATTAATCATGCCGTTTGTTAATCTGTTGTTCATGTGACTGCACTATAAAAGATTGCCTGAGCTGACTTGATACATGTACATGTAGATCAAGAAAAATCATTGTTCAAGACCGTATCAGGTCCATAGACATGTATGAATGGAAATTATTAAAAGTGCTACATTAAGTAAATCATCATTACCCACATGAAAATGCTGTGTTTAGTGATGTTTGCAGTCTTAAGACAGAGAGCATATTGTGAAAAAAATAAATCAATTTCAAACTTCTGATTTGTTTTCAATTTCATCTAGTGCCATTGGCACCAATACTTTGTGTATAGGAGATGTCTTGGAGTTTAAAGTTATGACAAATTAATTATCAACTTCCAATATTGTCTTGCCACTGATTGGTGTAGAGCAGAGGGCAATAGAATTTAAATATGTGTTACAATGTATCTTTCTAGATGTTTTAGTAAAATCAGTCTATTTGGCAGGGCTTACGTGATCAGCTTATAAGATCAGAAACCTTTGACTTGGGATGATGGGGCAAAGTTATTTGAACTGTTCTCATGGTTCACATTTGAGAGGAAGATCACAATTGATTATGTATTTCCCACTAAAAGACATTTTGATGAAGAATAGATATTTAATATCTTCAAAAGTAACTTTGGAATTCTTGATTATTCTCACTTTATTTAGCTTACTCAAGCCAAAAGCTCCCGTAGTCAAGAATTGCAAAGCAATTATTTATTATATTGTAATAAAAGTATCTCGGGTAATGTATATTTAGGTTTGTTCAAATCATGATCCATTCAGGTAGGGTGGGGCTACAATAAGTTACTCAGGTGAGCATTGTGGTCCATGGGCCTCCAGTATCTTGTTAAACTTTTTTTTAATTGGAGATAAAGTACAAATTTAAAGCTGATGATTTACACATTTTATTTTTTTTTATGTACAACATTACCTATAAAGCACTACCAAAAATAAACCACTGAAACGCTGTAATATTTGCTTCTATGCAAAATGACTCGTAAAATATTTCACATGCACACTTTTCCAGCCTCATCAGACATAAATAACTAAACACACAGGAGATTGGGCGGATAATGTATAATGTGAGCTTTACCAAAGATTTGCATAATTGGTAATGCAGTAATAACAATAATGAAAGACGTGTCAAATGTATATAAAGAGAGTGCACCCAGTAAAAGTGAAGAACAGGACAAACTCGGGAGAAGTTGTTCAACTTTATATCTTCAATACTCATATCCCATAATTCATTTTCATATATAAATATTTCAATGTAGTAAAACTGTTCATTAGTTTAAATTCCATGATCACATGATACTCATTTTAAAATACTGATAGTGTAAAACATGTTTGACCTAGATTCAAAATGCACTTGGATATTCCCCGATATTTATGCCAACACGTGTGACCTTTCCCTCTGAATTCCAGTAAGGGTTAAATTCCTCTCTAGAGCAGTCTGGGGGCGGATCTGTAGCTTTTTACGAACATCCATGCATTTATTGTCCAAATTGAGTGAATTAATTTTCTGAGCAAGATCATCATTTATCCTGTGTAGGTTTTGTTCTAGGCCATCCAAGGCATGTCTGTGGAAAGGAAGGAATGAATGAAGATATGTTACCACAGAAGTATATCAAAGCAATATAAAATACATAGATATATCTTTTGATTTAACACAAAAAATGCTAAATTTTAAAAATGTTTTATTTGTACAGTCAATGGAACATTAAATAGAAGCTGAATATGAGACTCTACCAAAATGTGATGACCGACTAGAAGCTTTACTTACTTTGCCTGTTTACATTTCTCCTCTAGAGCCCTCTTCGTGGCTTCAAGCTGCTTGACTTCATCTGTCAGACCGTACTGTGGGGCATCCCTACAGAGTTCAACATTGGGTCTGTATGTACGGTTCTCCAAGCGAGTCTGAGCCAGCTTCATTGGGGCGATCTTTGCGCGGATTTTCTCCTCGATTCCTCTGATGTCATTCTCCAGCTCAGCAATTTCTTCCTCTGTCTGTAATAAAAAGTGTGAGGAATTGCTATGTACTCATTGTTCATAATCCTATGTATTCATTGTACAATAGAAGAATCCACACTTCAAAAGTTATTTCCCTTGGTCGCCATCTTAGGGGATAAACCCATACAATCCACACAGTAGCCTTTCTAGTTTTAAGGTTCGTAAGTCTTCGTCATTCGACTTTTATAGAGTGCTGACTTTTGTATACTGATTGCCCCAAGATGGGGCTTAACCCACACATTAAAAGAAAGAAAATTAAATACAATGAATTTATCAGAGCACGCCAAAATATTTGGCAGCATAAAGAGGAGAAATGACGTTTCTTTCCCCATTGATCTTTTGGTTGACCCCGCATAGGGAAACAACTTTTGCAAAGTGTGGATTGGACTATTATTCGATAGATCTGTTTAAAGAAATAACAGGTATAGTTATAAAATTATGAACATCTTACATTTTTCTTCTGCCATTCCAGTTCGCCCTTGGCTCTCTCGAATTCATGGATCCTTTTTCTGTAGGCATACTCTGTGGCTATTCTCTGGGCTTCCAGATCGTTTGCACACTGCTGAAGGGTGTGGTGGATAGCCTCCCTTAGGCGAGTTGAGGCCTTCATTTCTGCCTCGGCCCTCTCCTTGTTGTATCGACTGAAGTCCTCCCATTGCTGAGGGGTGGTGCTTCTGTCAAAACAAAATCAGTACACACAAATGAAAATCATGAAGAGGCTTTGCAATGTTGCATCATCATTTTTAAAGTTCAGGTTGAGCTAAAGAGGACTCACTGAGTGCTCCAAATGTAAATCTCTGATTAGAAATTCGTGGGGAGCTGAAAAATTAATTGCATAAATGTACATTTCTTCTAAGGTAGAAAATTATGACCCTGAAATTAAAGTAAAATGCCTTTTTTTAAAATGTTATTTGTATTCTGCTATGTAGTACTGTCAAAAGATATCCTTTTTTTCTTGATTTTTAAAGCTGTAGGATCAATTTAATGGTCATAGAGGATAATAAACTATACCTGACTACTTCTGCATAGCCATCTCCTCTGTTGGGGACAAATAGTGTAGGTGTACTGGGGACAATTCCATCCTCTCCTTCCTCAAATGTGCCAGTCTGACCCTAAATCAGAATATAACAATCTTAATAGAAACTGTACAGAGTATATAAAAAGCCTCATAATTACCAGGTAAAGACATAATAAAAGTGCCTATTACTAATTAAGAATGAATTATTATAAAAAAAAATCTGTAAATAAGTTATCTATAAAACAATTTTTGAGTAAAACTGAGAATCAAACCTACCCCCAGAATAAAAGGAGCCAGTTGTCTGTTCATGGACGTCTGTCTCTCCATGGTGAAGGGGGCTCTCTGTCCAAACAGGACAGTCGGGGTGATGGTGGGGGCGGACTGAGTCGTCTGGGGTACCTCCTCCTCCTGGGCCTCCATCGGCCTCTCATTGGAATCATCTGAAAAGAGAAAAGCTTTTGTATGGAAAACTGTTCAGTACTTATGCACTTAAGTTCTCCATGCCCCAGGGAAACATGAGGCCATAAAAACATAGTTCAATAAATCCACATAAATACATTAGATGCCTCAATTTTCAATACAAATAAAATGCAGAAAAAAGTCTGCATTTTTTTTTCTCTAAATTTTTTCTGTTTTACGGATAATCCACATGATGGATGCGGCTGACTGACTGACCATCCAGCTGGATGACATCTTCATCTTCCTCTTCTGTCTGGGCCTGGATCTCCTCCAGCTGGGAGGCTGTGTACTCCCCCTCCATCTCCGTATCCTCACCCTACAACATAAATAATTAACCAATCAGAGTCACTAGATTATGTTCTGAGAGGCCGTGTACTCCCCCTCCATCACCTAATCCTCACCCTACAACATAAATAATTAACCAATCAGAGTCACTAGATTATGTTCTGAGAGGCCGTGTACTCCCCATCCATCAGGGCTATTCCAGAAAAAAATTTATGGGGGGGTTGGAAGGCACTTTTATTTTTACCCCACCACCCACACATTTTTAATTGCTTTCTCCCCCACCATCCATCATATTAAAAATGCCTTTAATACAACCACCCATCTAAATTTAAAACAATTTTTTCAAGAAATGTGTTTTAAGTTATGTTCTTGTATATACATGTATAAAATAAAATTTTATGTACCGGTACTTTTTTCAAGACAATTCAAATATGGGCTAAAAAATATGAAAATCTGTTTCAAAATGAATTGATGTGCTAAAAAACAAGCTTTTGTATTTCATCCACTTAAGATTTTGATACGTAAACACATATCTTAAAATGTAGAAAAACTATTTTTGATTATTTACAGAAAATATAATTTTACAGTGTATCTTCACTGATTTAAAAAAAATTAAAATTCACATGAATATAGTCATGAAACCAAAACATTAAACAATTAGTCTATCTGAAATTTGTCCTTGTTATATTAGCCAGAAAACATACCTTCTCTTATGTAAACTGTTCTTCCTTAAAGGAATGAATAGAATAACTTAATAAATATACTCACTGGGTGAATAACATTAAAATATGTTAAAGCAAGAGTAAATCAAATTATAGTTTTGTTTTTTTCTGTTTGGAAACCATGAAAAGAATGGAGTTATACTTACATGATACTTTTCTTGTAAAAATCCAGTTATATTTGTATCAAAACAAGAAAAAATAATTAATCCCTCCTTTTGAAGAAATTTAAGAATTCTAAAATGACTGAGCCGGTTTTTGAAAAAACAAAACCGGTGCCACGTACGCAATACGATTTTGTATTTCTTTGTTTTCCTGATGAGTGTATTGTAGGAGAAAATTAAAACTAAGACCTCTTCGTTCATATTCAGACATTAAGTAAAAACCAAGATATCTGTAGGGCATTGTTATAAGCTCAGAATTACCAGGGGCTAAAAGCTCGCGTATATTATGAAGAATGTTAAGATGCATGCTAGTATTTGCCTTCGAGGAGTTTAGAAATTTGCCTTCGAGCTCTAGGTTAAAGCACTTTAATATCTTTTTATTTAGTTTGTTTTGATTAAGTTCATCTGAACTAGTTCACTGTTTTGATTGTTATTTTCGGGAATTTTTTTTTTAGCAATTTAAATCAGATTGTTCAAATGTTTAGATACTTTTTTTTCAATAATGCCTGTAATTAAAACTATTATTAAATATAGTAAATTCTTATTTCGCTCCAGGTAATAAAAAATAGTATATATTATATGTCCGAGAAAAAGACAGCGATGTTTCATTTTTCTACAATATATTTATAACAGATATAAGAGCACCTCCTTATTCTGGAACTGCTTGTGGGATTTCAAATGAAGTCGTCGTTTTTACAAGGAGAAAAAATTAAATTATTTTTATTATAACATATATTCACGAGAAAAAGACAGCGATGTTTCATTTTTCTACAATATATTTATAACAGATATAAGAGCACCTCCTTATTCTGGAACTGCTTGTGGGATTTCAAATGAAGTCGTCGTTTTTACAAGGAGAAAAAATTAAATTATTTTTATTATAACATATATTCCAATTTAGAAGCCTCCTCTTCCGAATAAAGGATCTTTTTTTTTTCTTATTCAAAAATTAGTGAAAAAATACACTATTATATTTTCGTTTTCGTAATTTAAGTTTTTCTAGAAGAGTTTAAAAGTATGGCGACTTTTTATTCACTTAATTTTGGAAAATTTCTTATTTTACTAAGATTTCTGCCCACAGAAACGAAAAAGACGTGTATAGATAAAAGAATAATTCCCAGAGGCAAAAGAATAAATGAATGAAAGTGCATGGGAAACAGTGATAGAATTTGTCTTTAAAAAATAAACCCAAACATGCCCTCAGGGGCATAATTTCATTTTGGTCTTTATTTAATGTTTTCATTTCTATATTAAGGTGGAGGTCAGAAATGCACATGTCTGGCAAAATTATTTTTACAGTAAACTTAATACATTTATGAAACCAAAGAAATAAATATTTCCAAAAATAGCAAGAGTGTAAAAAAAAATTATACATGGTTTGAATTTATTTCTTATTAATATACCGAGTAAAAAATTACTTTATTCATGCTGAAGAAATAAAATATAAAAATATAATATCTTTCTTCTTTGAAAAATAAATCATAGTACAAATTACATTTTTATGGATCAATTCATCCTAAGTAATGCCTCATTAGTACCGTTAACCATATTCCATCCCCCTCCCTTTTGTTAAATGTCATCTAACACGCGGAATTATCTCCAAATGCAATGCATAACAATAAAAACCAGTGAATTTCTCATCTTGAGGAATTAACTTGAACAACGATTTACACTTTTAAAGCGTAGTATGCCGTATACAACAGAAGCGATTGTTGCATTGGACATCGGTTACACCGCGTGAAAGCAATTCGTTGGTCATTTGCAGTAATTTGAAATTCATAGACACTGATTTGCCGTAATAAAGTTATCGCGTGTCGTGTGAAATATGAAACACGATCTAATTCAAATAAATGACGAATAAAGGAAAAAATCAATAGATACTGCGTCAGGACTCAAAGTTAGTCGCCTTAACGAGAATCGGAGAATGGGGAGGTGAGACGGGAAATAATCATCCCTCCAATAACAGCCCTACACAGCCATTCTCATGCAGTTTGCTGCTCTGCAGTGAGCCTTAATACAATATTGAGAGACAAAATTCGCAATTCAAGTGGGCTTATTATTGTTTTAATAAGTGTAATAAGGCAGGAAAGGGGAATTAACTCTCATATGTCTTACTGATGAAACACCCTAGCTTTATATATCATGCTTCTGTCAAAACAAAATCAGTACACACAAATGAAAATCATGAAGAGGCTTTGCAATGTTGCATCATCATTTTTAAAAAAAAAACAAAAAATGTAGGAATGATTTAGAGTAATATCCCTACCCTTTGGGTACCCGTAAGGAGTCGGGTTTGAAGCTGATTTGGGGGGACCTGTCGGTGAGGTTGTATTGATCTACATCTATTCCTAGGGCTATATTCTTGTCCTGTAAGTCAGCCTGAAGCTGCTGTCTGGCCTCTTGCAGAAGGCAGAGCTGCTCAAATGAATCTCCAATTTTCTGCTGAAGAGCCTTTTTGATTCCTTCAATAACCTCAACTTCCTGATAGCGAAATACACAAGTTGAAAAATGAGAATGATTGTCCTTTCATTTCAGGTTTGTAAAAATTGTGCCAATATAAGTACCGGTACATAAACATTCAATATTTGCCTAAACAGAATATGAGTCATTGAAACAAACTTGCCTTGTGTAGCTGGTTCTCTGCCTCATCCTGTACAACATCAATACCTTGACGTCCCTCCCTAAGGGTCAGGCATTCAATGGCAACATCAAGTGGAAGGTTTTTAGCTTCCAGGGCCTGTTCTGTGAGCTCCTTGGCATCAGACAGATCGGCAATCTCCTTGTCAATATCGGCCAGTGTTTTTTCTAGGATCTCCTTCCACTGTCTGATGTTATCTACTCGATCTGCCAGACGGACATTGTTTGAGTGTTGATCCCATTTTGTTTGGTTGTCTGTCTCATTTCGGAGAAATCGACTCTCCTGGCGAACTTGATGAGAGGCATCTCTCTGTCTCTCAGCGTTTGTGGAGATGGTGTAGTTACTTGTAAACCAGTCGGGTGGCTGGTGTCTTGTGGTTGGACGAAGTGCTGTTGCCATTTTTCTGATAATGAAAAATAAGATTTGGTCTTGACGGTTATGAGCAGAGGGATTTGAAGTAAATATTTAATATCTGCATATAATTTTGTATATATGCATATACTATAAATATTTGCACATTCTTCTATGTCCATGAAGTCAGTTTCTTTGTGAAAAGAAGTCATTAACTGTAATATATCAACTATCGGAAAGAAAAGCATTATTATTATAAAGATGTTATGTCGCCATAATCTTCAATCTAGGAAGTTGTGTGAATGTTTGGAGAAATCAAATAGCCTAGTTATACACTCATAAATAATGAGGATTCATCAACATATGCTATTGTTAACAAAAGATAAGAAAAACAAACTTGACGAGTTTGTATAACTAGAATATATGTTAAATCAAATCCTTATGGACCAGTGTAGGCCTTTATTATCTCAAATTTAGCGCGAAATCATGGTTTCCTACCTTATTTTACGTCCAACGGTTAGAAAGTCTCCTTGTTGATACGGCCCTAATTTCCCTTGGTACTTTAGATGGTTGCTATCTAAACACCTACCAATGAATAATAGTACGCCAAAAACAATTGGCTGATCCTTTGGCCATTACCCAATCGCAGGAGATTTAACTTCACCATCGAATGTCGTCATAACAACAGTAATCGCTCACTAGAGGGCAGAGTAAGACTTATATAGGCGGATCTTTGCTCTCTCAATTTAAAGCTATGGGGTTTTAAAAATTCAATATTGGGAGAAAATCTGTTTATAAACGAATTTACACTAAATCTTTCGTATATGTAAGTGTAAAACATTAGGAGTATATTTAGAAATAGATACCGTCCTAACAGTTCACAAAACAAGACGTACATGTACGTAGTGCTCATCGTTTTTGAAAGAGGAGGGGGGTGGGGTGAAAAAAATATTTAACATACTTGTAAAAAAACTAAATAATAATAATTTTTAAAAAAGAAATAAGGAAACATGTCTATATTCGAAATTCCAGCTTCTTTAAGTATCATTTTGTTCACTCAAACAATTTTTCTAGTTCAATCAAAGTCATTTTTAAAATTCTTAAACAAATTTTCTTTAATTTATCATTTATATTGAACACATGATTTGCAATCTGACTGTAAAATCGATGCAATTTTCTTATTTTTTACGATAAATAATGAAATAGCATACACTTCCTAATTTTTTTTTTATTTCAGTGCAGACAAGGATCGAGACAATTTTCCCCCTAGAATAAGGCTTCACATTGATTTAATTTCAAAAGTAACGTCAAGCGGAGTAATACGTTTTTTGACGTAACTCATTGTGACGTAGGCAAGTTATGTTATACAAAATTGCTAAAATCTTTTATCCAATCAAATGACGTCTTACAAGTTAAATTAAATTATTTTCTGTGAAATTAACCATTTCCACTGTTTTTAACACAGCTTCTTTCCAATTGATGTGTGGGTCCTTAATACAGTAAAGCACTCAGCACTAATACCAATGACACATAAATAATAATAAATAAATAAAAAAGAAATGAATATGTTATGAATGATTATAACGGAAGTGCAAAATCAAGGGCAAAGGACTGGAGAAAAAATGACATTTATTGATTCTGATAGTCCAATCTCATCTGCAATTCAATTTTTATGCCCTTGCAATTGAAAATTTTGGGGCATATAGTTTTTGCCCTGTAATCCTGGTCATCTGTCTGTTTGTCCTGACTCCATCTCAGCTACAGAACTGTAGCTCAACTGATCTTAATTTATTTATTTATTTATTATTTTTTTTTTTATAAACAAACAATCTATTAATTTTTTTTCTGAGAGCTGCTTTTTGAAGCTAACAAAAATTCTATAAGTAAATTCCGAAAATATTCCATAAGTATATTCTATATGTATGGAATGCCATATACGACAGCCAACTGCTTACTGCCAACTGTCAGATGCTTACTGCCAACTGCCACACATATTTGAATAATTTTTTCATATTTTCGTTGATATTTATGTGAATTGTCAAAAAAAAATCAAAATAAAAAAACAGGATTTTTTCCAGAAGAAATCCACCCCAGCAAAAATAAATCGAACTCAGAAATTTCTTGACAAGAAAAATAACGTTAACTCCTTTTGTAAACGTGAAAAATTATTTTGGCGGTGTGGGTGGGTTATGCTCCATATCTATGACTTTTCATACAAAATATATTACTTAATACAGATCCGCGTTTTCGGGGGGGAGTGTTTAATTGAAAAATCTCATAGACTTAAAGCATGAGAACCCCTCCCCCTGCCAAAATAATTTTTCACATTTAGGAATTTAACTGAGTTAAACTTTACTTTTTTTCCTTGTCAAGAAATTTCTGGGTTGTTTTTTTTTCTACCCGGGTGTCCCTCTTGGGAAAAAAAATCCTGGATCCGCGTGTTTTTTGAAAAAACACATGAATATATCAAAATAAATATGAAAATTTATTCAAATATGTGTGGCAGTTGGCAGTAAGCAGCTGACAGTTGACAGTAAGCAGTTAGCAGTTGGCTGTCGTATATGGCATTCCATATATATGAGCAGAAATTTCTTTAGATACCAAAATACTGATTCCTCAATTTTCATTCACATCTTGAGTTGTGTCTAGATAAAAAATGGTATAATAAACACAAAGAATAAATGTTGCTATGTATTTTTTATTTTAAACAAAGCTAGAAAGTCATTTAATAAACTTCATTTTCCTAATTGCTAGAAAAGATGATACTATATTTTTAATATAAATGTATCTTAAATAAAAACCTGCTTTATTTCCAGTGTGTTAATGGATCAGACTTCTATCTTCTTTACTTAAGACTTGATGTTCATTATATATTATAAATTACATATAAATACATATGGCCTGAATAGCAGCAATTACCACTAACCTTTAAGTATACAGTGTCAAAATGACTGACAACACTAACAATGCATAGAAAAAAAGATATATCTATTTTAATAAAAATAAAATGTCACAGAAGTTGATGAACAAGTAAACCTGACCCAATTTTAATGTTCTTCACTAAATGATGAAATCTATGTAGAAACATGAGGATATACATGTAGATACAAACTTATGAAAAAAATGGTTTGTAAGAAGAAAATTAATTGAGCAAATATCCAGAGGTTATAGAATGAAATCAGAGGGGATGTATGCATGTTTGAAAGTATAAATCAATGAAATCACACTGTAAATCTGAGGATACATATGTAAAAAAATACTTTAAAAAATAACTCAATATGAAGAATATAAAACTACATTATATACAATTTTTTGTATAAAATGGTATGGAATATGATCAAGAAAAAATTAGAAGTGCTCTAAAATATAATGAACAGCAAAGGATTGTCTCAAAAATGAGGTATTTCAGAGTTCATTGAATTTAATTGATCAAATTAGAGCTGAAAAAATATGATTTCACAGTCTCGTATTCTTGTCATGTAAATCACAGTTTTATATTGCTATTTTCAACATTCCTCTATAAAGGTGGCCTTAAAATGTTTAACAATATTGTACAAACATCAGTTTATATATACACAAACAATGCACCAAACTGTCCAGTAAAAATAAAAGATATTTATTTAATTAGCTCAATAACAGGCATAATGTAAATGACAAATATAAATGGATTGAAACTTCAATTACAAGGTGTAGCGATATCATAAATTTTCAACTAAAGCAAATTCAACTCCTGGTGAAATAAAAATCTTCAGTACACCAATTTTAAGTCGTGTGCCAGAAATATCTGAGTTACTGACATAGGTTACCTCGTTATTAATAATACATGTAATCATCACAAACTATTTTAAAATTGAGGTTTTTAATTGTAGAGAATGTTTCATTAATAGTGAAAAATTAATCACCAATAAAAGATGACAAGAATAATAATTGGTTTACAGCATCTTGAAGAAATATGTGGGAAATAGATATTATAATCAAACATTTAAATTATTAAGGTGTTTTAGTAATCTGGGTGCTTTGTTAATTAAGTCAGTGTTCTCAGGAACAGAAATGTCTGGATTAATGATGATCTACTTAATAAATTTTGCACCAGTATCATGAGAAAACATTTATTTAATTTCTGGTACCAAGACTACCTGAGTTTATGAAATTCATACATAATATTTGCTATTATGCTTAAAATACCTATATATTATAGAGAAAAATTCTAATAAAAAGGCATCATACAACCCAATCTCATGCTACTCTTTAGCAAAAAAGTAAACATATTTTTTCTCTAAAAAAAAACAATAATTGCTGCATTAAAAGTTACAAAGTACAACCAGATTTACTTGACAAATTTTGAATAAGTAGATCCCCTATTAATAGTGACGTCCATGTTTTTACAGAAGGTGTCTGAGAAGGGAATACAATTGATGTATTGTAGCCAGGTGCTCTCCGTGAGTGGGGCGGCATAGAACATAATGATAAGGAACAAAAATAAGGCCAAGGACAGAATGCCAAACGTAACAACGACGTGGACGCGCGTAATTCCCTTGTCCTTAATGTCCGTCTCCTTCATCACAACCAGAGAGATGAACAGTCCAAAGATAAAGCCGAAAATGTGGGACCAGTTGTCCATCCATGGCAACACTCCAAGGAAGAATAGTATGAGGAGTATAAGACTATAAGCACCTAAGTTAAAGTAAAGGCCTCGATTTTCTGCTGATTTGTCTTCGTCTGAAAACTTGTTGACGAGTATTTGGTTGACAATGTCTACCAACATACAGGCCAGGATACCAAACTGTGCTCCAGAGGGACCAACCTGAAATAAAAACCCCACAATCATTAAATTTTGTGCCATCTTTGATCATTGAAATTTTTGTACTGGTTATATATCCGAGGGAGGGGGATGTATTAATCCGAAATATCTGATTTTTTCCCAGCTTATTTGGATTGTGATATTTTACGTGCCAGGAAATCGCCAGAACCGGAGCGTAAACTTGGAATTCGCCGCCTCCAACCAGAGACGGCATGCTCCGGTTAATTTTCAATACTTATGAACCGAATTAAACGTCAAACTCATGAGATATCAGTAGTACAATACTTTTACAGTAGAATCCCATTATTACGATGTTCATTTTGTCATGGTAAAATATCGTTCCACGAGGGCAACGTAATAAATGTTCCCAATAAAAACATATTGTATTTTGGGGTGTATTTTTCTCCTTTCGTCTCCTTTTTATGCTCTAAGTCTTAATTAAAATGCTAAATACACATACTTTAATGATTACATCTAGATGCAGTCATGTAATCAGATAGGACAAAGAACAAAGGTGCAGAGAGAGAGGCATGGTACAAAGAAATGTCCTTAGTGACATACCTCCACCTGGTAGGGGGTGAGTATAGCGCTGGCTAGCGTCCCCGCACAGCCACTGCTGATGTAGATAATCATCATCCTGATCCAGCCAATCATCTGCTCGATAAGCCTCATGACCCACAGCTGGAAGATCAAGGTCACTAACAGGTGGAACAGCCTGAAACAAAGTTATTGAGAACTCAAACAGCCTGAAACAAAGTTAAACAGATATGAAACAAAGTTATGCAGATATCAAAAACTTATACTGAAATCCAAGTGTTACAGATATCACACAGATATCAAATAGACTAAATATATATCAACAAGAGATGTTTGTAAAACACTTATGCCCCCCTCCCCCCAAATTGGAAAGTCCAAAAGGGCATAACTCTGTCAAAAATGGTGCAATCGTATCCAAGTCAAAACTTGACCTTAGATATTCATGCCATATATCTGTTCACTAAATTTCATTTCAGAATGTGCAACGTTGATGAAGGAAATGAAAGGAAACTGCAAATAATTAGAATTTTTCTAAGCCTAAGTAACTCTGTCAAAAATGGTGCGAACGTACCCAAAAACAGAACTTGGCCTAGATATTCATCTGATAAATCTGTACACTAAATTTCATTTCAGTATGTGCAACGGTTGCAGAGAAAATGAATGGAAACTGCAAATAATTGGAATTTTTCTAACTCCAAGGGGCATAACTCTGTCAAAAATGGCACAATCGTACCCAAAACAAAACTTGGCCTAGATATTCATCTGATAAATCTGTACACTAAATTGCATTTCAGTATGAGAAACGGTTGCAATGAAAATGAACGGAAACTGCAAATAATTGGAATTTTTCTAACTCCAAGGGGCATAACTCTGTCAAAAATGGTGCGATCATACCCAGAACAGAACTTGGCCTAGATATTTATCTGATAAATCTGTACACTAAATTTCATTTCAGTATGTGCAACGGTTGCAGAGAAAATGAACGGAAACTGCAAATAACTGGAATTTTTCTAACTCCAAGGGGCATAACTCTGTCAAAAATGGCACAAATGTACCTTAAACAAAACTTGGCTTAGATATTCATCTGATAAATTTGTACACTAAATTACTGTACACTAAATTTCATTTCAGAATGTGCAACGGTTGCAGAGAAAATGAACGGAAACTGCGAATAACTGGAATTTTTCTAACTCCAAGGGGCATAACTCTGTCAAAAATGGCACAATTGTACCTTAAACAAAACTTGGCCTAGATATTCATCTGATAAATTTGTACACTAAATTTTATTTCAGTATGTGCAACGGTTGCAAAGAAAATGAAAGAAAACTGCAAATAATTGGAATTTTTCTAAGTCCAAGGGGCATAACTCTGTCAAAAATGGCACAATCGTACCTTAAACAAAACTTGGCCTAGATATTCATCTGATAAATTTGTACACTAAATTTTATTTCAGTATGAGCAACGGTTGCAATGAATGAACAGAAACTGCAAATAATTGGAATTTTTCTAAGTCCAAGGGGCATAACTCTGTCAAAAATGGTGCGATCGTACCCTGAACAGAACTTGGCCTAGATATTCATGTGATATATCGGTATACTGAATTTCATTTCAGTATGTGCAACGGTTGTGAAGAAAATGAACGGAAACTGCAAATAATTGGAATTTTTCTAAGTCCAAGGGGCATAACCGTCAAAAATGGTGTGATTGTACCCAAAACAGAACTTGGCCTAGATTTTCATGTGATATATCCGTATACTAAATTTCATTTCAGTATGTGCAACGGTTGTGAAGAAAAAGGAAACCAAGTGGACCCACAGACCAACCGACCGACAGACAGCAGCAAAGCAATATGCATTCCTTCTTCGAAGGGGGGCATAAAAATGGTGCAATCCTATCCAAGTCAAAACTCAACCTTAGATATTCATGCCATATATCTGTACACTAAATTTCATTTCAGAATGTGCAACAGTTGTGAAGGAAATGAACAGAAACTGCAAATAATAAGAATTTTTCTAAGCCTTAGTGGCATAACTCTGTCAAAAATGGCACAATCCTACCTAAAACAAAACTTGGCCTAGATATTCATCTGATAAATCTGTACACTAAATTTCATTTCAGTATGTGCAACAGTTGCAGAGAAAATGAACGGAAACTGCAAATAATTGGAATTTTTCTAAGTGCAAGGGGCATAACTTTGTCAAAAATGGTGCGAACGTACCCAAAACAGAACTTGACCTAGATAATTATGTGGTAAATTTGTACACTAAATTTTATTTCAGTATGTGCAACGGTTGCAAAGAAAATGAACGAAAACTGCAAATAATTGGAATTTTTCTAAGTCCGAGGGGCATAACTCTGTCAAAAATGGTGCAAACGTACCCAAAACAGTTCTTGACCTAGATAATTATGTGGTGAATCTGTACACTAAATTGCATTTCAGTATGAGAAACGGTTGCAATGAAAATGAACAGAAACTGCAAATAATTGGAATTTTTCTAAGTCCAAGGGGCATAACTCTGTCAAAAATGGTGCGATCTTACCCAGAACAGAACTTGGCCTAGATATTCATGTGATATATCTGTATACTAAATTTCATTTCAGTATGTGCAACGGTTGCAGAGAAAATGAACGGAAACTGCAAATAATTGGAATTTTTCTAAGTTCAAGGGGCATAACTCTGTCAAAAATATTGTGATCGTACCCAAAACAGAACTTGGCCTAGATTTTCATGTGATATATCCGTATACTAAATTTCATTTCAGTATGTGCAACGGTTGTGAAGAAAATGAACGGAAACCAAGTGGACCCACAGACAGACTCACCGACAGACAGCAGCAAAGCAATATGCCCTCCCTTCTTCGAAGGGGGGCATAAAAAGACTGAAACAAAGTTATACAGATATCAAACACACCAAAACAAAGTAATACAGATATCAAATAGACTGAAACTAAGTAATAGCGAAGAGCTAATTCGGACTACTGCATATTCATTCGATAGAATTTTTTGACGCAGCAATTTGGACCCACAATGCATCACTTGTTAAAGCTACATTCTCGCGAGAATAGCAGCAAAAGTTCAACTAAAAGTAAACATGCCCTGATTTAATGGATAAATATTGAAGATAAATAGTAAACCAAATGTTCTTCATTTACTTTCAGCACTGTTCAGGCTTCTTTTTGGAAATGTAACTTACATACGACGTCATGTGACGTCAGAGTCTAGACCAATTGTCACGTGCAGTTTGACGAGCCGATCTAAATTATAGCAAAATATCTGCACCGCCATAACGGTTACACCGTCAACATATTACAGATATCAAACAGACTGAAACAAAGTTATAAAGATATCAAACAGACTGAAACAAAGTTATAAAGATATCACACAAACTGAAACAAAGTTATAAAAATATCACACAAATATTAAACCATCTTCGCTAGCCAAGGGTTTCCGATTGGAAATCTACTCTACAAGCCTTGGCAGATTTAGCTGAAAATTTTAGAACTTGCGCAAACCAATTTGATTCGCTGCCAAGTCCGAGTCTACGCAAGGTTTTTACTAATCGACGATTTTCGGCTGAATTAAAGTCTGTTCGTGTTTTATGCAAAATAAGAGTAATATTTACAAGGGATGAAAGTAAGGATGTGATCTATGCTAAAAAAAAACAAGGGATTAATTAATTTGAATTTTTTTTCTTTAAATTATATATGTTTTCATGAATTATTGAAAGGACCACATAAGTCCGTGTTCCGCATTTTAGGTGCATCAATCAAATGTCACGGCTCATTGATAATAATTGATATGGCAACAAGTAGAAAGTGGTGTCAAACTCTTGACTAAAAATCCACGAAGAACGATATTTTCTACCACTTTTGAGGTGTGCCCACTGCCCACAGCTGTATGAAGTTGTTTGGATATATTCCACATCAAATTGAATGGAGGTCGCCATATTGTTTCAAATGTCATATTGATCTACGTATGTTACAGCTATTTTCATTGGACAAATATTAAAGAGCTTCAAGGGACTTAACTCAATTACAGCAATAGGCGGCGCAAACAATGTTCCCGTTTGATAGGACTAAATCTGCCAAGGGTTGTAGAGTAGATTTCGGATGGGAAACCCTTGGCTAGCGAAGATGATATTAAACAGACTGAAACAAAGTTGTACAGAAATCAAACAAAGTAAAACACTGATATCCTAGTATGGCATCTCATTGCTTAGGTTTAAGTTTTTAAAGTGTAGTTCAAACTTTGAGGTCAAGGTAAAAAGGTCAAAAGGTCAGAAATGTTAGAACCTAAAAGGGCCTTGACAAAGGTACATAAATATAAAATCTGAAAACTGTATCACCAACTGTAAAAAAGTTATGAGCAAGGTTGAAGGTTTTGCAGATAAACAAGCAAATTAACAGACAACCAAACATATGGACAAAAAAATACTACAAGCATAAAAGCCCCTTAATCTCAGATTATGGAAACATGAAAATTGCATCAACATGTATTCCTCAACAGCTGTTACAAAATTAACTTCTATTTTCATGGTGTACCTACTGGTACATGTATCTTACCCAGCATGCAGTAGAGTGGCCGAGAGAATTCTGCCAAATTGGTCAGGTCGATCATCATACACAAACGGGATCATACCACAGATCTCTTCAAAGCAGTTCACCTACAATACAGGATTAAGTCATTAAAGAATATCTACAACAACCCATTACATTAAAACCCTATCAACATGTTTTATTGTCTGAACCAAAGTAAGGCTTAAAGCATTCTCACAAGTTATCGTTGGAAACTAATGGTCAATGTGGCATACACTTATTGACAGGGTGATGAGTTAAAGATAAGATCAAGCAAGTATCCGAAGATGACACCTAGTGTGACCAAGGAGTTTTTTGTTTGTTTTGCTTTATGTCCCTTGCAAGACTTCAAAAGTACTAATCAAGCCCTAGAAAATGGCACAGTTACTATCCGTTTTTTTAAAAACCAAATTATGTTAGTTGAAGTTGGAGGGGGAGGCACCCTACATCCTTCCAATTCTCCTTTCAGTGCTGGAGATAAATCCAACCAATTTTTCAATTGCCACTTAGGAAAAAGATTGAAATATTGTTTTCATCAAATTCTGTGCAGCAAAAATCAATTTACATGTACAGGTAAACTTCGTTATCTCGACATCGACGGGACAGTCGGAAAATGTCGAGATATTCCAGGTGTCGAGATATCAGAGTTGAGTTGAGACTCGACGTCCTTAATTTTACTGCATAATAAAACCATAGACCTAAACTGAAAAGACGTGTATATACAGGTACCTAATAGACTGTAGCTCGTTTGTTTCAGCTATCCTTCTATATTTATTTGAAAATCTAAGAAGTTATTCACAAATGTTATTCATGAAATGCTTTCTTTTTTATCGAGATCTTCTCATTATACCAAAAACCGTTTTCCATTCAGCATTCGATCTGCGTGCCACTAGCACTGTCAGAACAGGATACAAAATGCGCTCTATAAACTCCAATCCGGAACAGTACAAAGTTGACTTCCTAGATACGGAAAAAATTAATGCGTTTATTTTTAAAATTATTTCATTTCACTTCTTTTTTATTTCATAATCATTCATCATTAATTTTCATTTCATTTTTAAACCAAAATTTAGTTGGAATTGCGCAATTAACAAACTTGATGTTACATATGCATCCATATTACGGCTGATGCAATAGTCGCGCATGCATGTCGTAGATTTGATCGATTCCTGTTGAATGCATTTTTACCACAATTTTTAAGTTAAATTAAATTCAATGTGTATATTAATTGTTCATTGTCATTTAGTTTTTTAAATAAAATGTTTAAGTTTTATTAGATTTCGACATTAATAAACAGTTTTACATTTGCGCAGAATAGAGAAGATTTATCGATGATATTACCCAAGCTGAACATTAAGCAATGAACGTCTTGGGGACGCCGAGGGGGCTTAAATTGGGTTCCTCTACAAACACATTTCTACTGAGCAGTATGTAGTCAAAACATGGGTGTGAAAGGTGTGAATTTCTGACGACTTCGAGATACACGGACTTGTCCGTGCGTGACGATCGACCAGCTGACAAACAATTAGGTTAACTAGAGCAGAAAATTGCCCCGATGTTGACATATACCAGGTAAATTTTGCTTTTGGGACTGTGAATATACGTTGGAATAAGCGGGGTAGTCAACATTACCGAGGTCGACATAGCAGAGTTTTTGCAAATCATTTATATAGTAAATAATGCAGGGGTGGCAGACAGACGTCGACATATCCCAGGTTGTCGACATATCCGATGTCGGGATACCGAAGTTTACCTGTATTTGTGTGCCTGTTAAGTTCTTACAGAAGATTTAGGCTTTTGAGCAAGGCAAAAATACCCTCTTTTATGTACTAGAATTGACTGTGCTTTATTTTAAGGAATGTTATGATAACCAACCTGAGAACATAAAAATTTGTCATCATGAAAGTATCCCTGTCTAAATTCACAATGCTCCCTGGTGGTGATCATGCATTCTCCTTGGATACCAAAACAACATGGCCGCCCCAGTAAATCACAGGTCATGTGACAGTCAGAACCAGGCTGGGAGCAACCTTTAAAACTACGACTCACATTCTTTGTCTCTTTACAAACCTACAAATAAAACTTACAGTACAAACTGGTACATTTCTATCTTCACAATATGAACAGTACATGTATATACATGTATGATCATCATAAACCTTGTAAAACTTTTGAATATACATTACAGAAGATATAGAAGTTTACTTTAATGTAATGAATAAATCAGTGATTTTTCACAACATTTATCAAAATTTTGGATTATTTTTAAGAGGAAAAACCTTCCTACCCACCTTGAAAATCTGAGTTTGAGTACATCAAACAAAATTTGCAATAATTTTATATATCATATAGTGCCAATCATGTTGATAATTTAAGATATGGGGGATGACCTACAGGCCAGTTGGTGAAGTCCTTCTTGTCCCATTCAAAGGGCGGGGTAGAGGACGGGCTCTTACAGTGGCTGAAAGAGAATCAAAACAAAGTCAGTATTTTGTGTTAAAATTCATTAGATTATTGGTCTGTACATAATATTGTCTTTCTTGTTTTGACTATAAATGAATTAAAATTTGCTGCATTAATATGTAGATGACAATTATTTCCTTTATGTGAAGATAATTTAATATTGCATATATTTTATTTTTTTTGAATGGAAATTGAGATGTTATACACGTAAATACATATACATTATACTTTTATACAACACTTACTTGGGGTCCAGGCCACACACTGCCCCCGACTTGTAGCCATTGTCTATCTTACTGGAGTCATTCCACTTAACAAAGGTCGAGATCAGTTTCTACAAAAATTAAGCAAACTATGTACACTAATGGACCATATCGCATGTGCTGTACATGTATAGTTTTCTTTTTTAACATTACAATTTCACATCTGTAACTTACACTACACTTGTGTACGGTGGTCTGTACACACCCTGACCCGTCGTCGCGGACACAACACCCTGTCCCTCTCTCCTCCTGCCTCTGTTCTGCCAGGGCTGCCTCTAGGTTTGGATCTTTTCTCATACAAGGGGAATACTTCGCTCCAAGATGGATCAAGTCTTTCTGTTTGTTAAGAGACTCAAATTCAGCACAATGAATAAAGAACAAACATACATTATGTACATGTACATGCAAGAAATGTAAAAGTCATAGTGTATATACATGCAATTGTGAATATTGTACACCAATATATTCATGTACTGGTATATATATATCAAAGAATAAACTCAGCACTCACAAAAGTTAAATATAACAGTTTATACATGTCTAAAAATTAGAAAATAGTAATTTTATTTCATTTTACATGTAATAAAAATAAGAGTTAATTTAATAATAAAAAAAGATCTTGCCTGACTAGGACCTAACCACATGTTTCCAAACTCCTGCCTTGCCTCTGCTTCCAAGGCTAGATTTGGTTTTAATACCTGAAAGAAATTTCCCATAGCTTTTATTTTTTTTTTTTATTGTGAAGGAAAATGAAACAAGGGGCCCAGGGCCACATCGCTCACCTGAGCACTGAGCAGCTAGGATAAGGCTGTCCGTAAAATATCCAACTGTTCAAACTGTAGTAACTTCTCTGAACTACCTAGATATGATATCATAATAGAATATGACATCAAGTCTCAGCATACTTGAGCTTACATGATGGGGAAAGTGTCATCAATCTTTACATTCCTTTCACATGGCATGTAATAATTTTTTTTTGACTTTGTTGTTTAATTCAAGTGTCAGGATTGTTTTTTAAGCTCCAGATTGCTGTTATAATGTTGAACATGTGAAATTTACATATCTCTTAATTTTCTTTTCCTTTTTACTTGTCCCATATGCACATATTCAAACAATAACGAAAAACTGAATGAGAAACGGTCCCTTTACACATCTGTAGACAGAGTTCAAATTTATGAAATGGTTTACATTTGACTGGCACAAGTGATTACAAGGATAAATTGAAGATATTCTTTGTAAATCTACAAGCAAAGTATGTTCTCAAACTGAATTTTGCTGGGGATTGTATGTAAATTATCTGTTTTTGCATAAATCACGATAAAGAGTGGAAAATATCCCTTCTTATGTTGGTAAGTTGAGTTTCTCATAAAATATTTTCTTGAGAAGTAAAACTCAGACTTGCCCCCAGCAATTTCTATGTAACAAACTTTTCACGATAATTTTATTTTGCACTTGTGCTGCTGCAATTTTTGTGCAACATTTAAGAATATCATAAATGTTCGTCACGTGATCAACAAAGTCATGTGACATCACAACAAGAGGCCCATCGGCCACATCGCTCACCTGAGTAACTTGGGTGATGCAGATCTTTTCTAAAGATTTGTTCTATTTAAATTTCTATGTAAAACTTGGATTCCCTATTGTGGCCACGCCCTACCCCTGGGGGTCATGATTTTAATAATTTAATATCTACACTACCCAAGGATGCTTCCACATAAGTTTCAGCTTTCCTGGCCCAGTGGTTCTTGAGAAGAAGATTTTTAAAGATTTGTTCTATATATTTCTATGTAAAACTTGGATTCCCTATTGTGGCCCCACCCTACCCCCGGGGGTCATGATTTTAACAATTTAATATATACACTACCCAAGGATGCTTTCACATACGTTCAGCTCTCCTGGCCCAGTGGTTTCTTAGAAGAAGATTTTTAAAGATTTGTTCTATATATTTCTATGTAAAACTTGGATTCCCT